>OY284472.1:32733752-33181116 GCA_958336335.1 Dilophus febrilis
ATAAGATCCGTATATCGTTGGAATTCTATATATATAAAAACTATATGGAATAAATGAAATAAATATACAATTGCAGCAATTCCCAAACAAAATTATAAACCTTTCACAAACAACTAAAAATTTAGTGTTTATAAATATAAATTATTGATCGAATAGAATGCATTATATAAAATAAATGTAATTTTATCTCAAAATATATAAATTTAAATTTATCTATATAGGTATATATAATATATATTTTTATAAATATATAGATATCCAAACGTACAAAAAGTATATTTTCATATTTATTTACATTTTATGTTTTATATTTACAAATGTTGCAAATATTTTTGCAAAAAACAAATAATAATTACATTTACTCGGAATTCACATATATATATATATATATATATATATATATTTATTTATTTATTATATATATACAGAATATTTAGATTACATAAACGTATAAATATATATGTATATGCGTTAAACAAAATGTATATGGAAAAAAGTTTTAATCATATAGATATGATGTAAAATAGAATTATTTATTTCTAATTAAAATTATATATTTTTAGAATATATATAATCGTAAATAAAATAAATGAAAATATAATCGAAAAATGTTATATAAATTACAATAATAATTATTTGTAAAGTTATCATCACCCGCACATATAAAATACGTAATAATAATAAATTGCATCTGTTTGTTTATTTATTGCTTTTGCTGATTTCACAGAATATTAATATTTATAAATATATTATATCAATTTCTATATATTTAAAGTATTTGTTATAATTTTCATATATATATATAGTTATTGTTACGTATAAAAAAAAACAAATATATTTATAACCGATAACGATATGTATAAATTTGTAGGACTCACATGAATTAATCCTATATTGAGTGTTCATTAATTTATCTAAAAAAACGAGAAATTTAATCATTTATAAAACGAAACAATAATTAATATTGATTGTATATATCTCTATATAATCATTTCTAATACAAAAAAAACCAAAAAAAAGTTTATTAATTTTTCTTTTCTGATCCATATACATATATGGTATATATAAAATAATCTTAATTTTATTACGATTTTATATTTAATTTATTATAATAAAGGATCAATTTATAAGTTTTTTTTCTTCTTCTTCGTATATGTGAATAAAAGTATTTTCATTTAAATACAAGGTGGGGGCAAAATAAAAATGAACACAGTAACACAATCGGGGATTGTGTGAGGATCTAGAGAAAAACTTTTCAGATAATAAATTGTAAATTGCGAGTACGGGTAAAAAACTTAGATTACCGAAAAACGTGGGTAATTTACGTTTGTTTTTCAAATGAAATTGAATAAGATTTTTCTGTTGCTTCAAAAACTAAACCAATCATTTTCCGAAATAAAACTATTATACTATCATTTTTATTTTGTATATACACCCCGTGTATTATTAAAACTTATTTATTTATTGATCCTTTATAAATAATGAATTAAATATACAATTGTATTAGAAATAATAATAATAATATAAGATTGTTTTATACATATATATATATATATAAAATGAATATTATTTTCTATATATATGGATTAGAAAAGAAAAATTAATAAACTTTTCTTTTTCTTTTCTTTTTTGTATATACATATAACAATAAACCTTTTTAATAATACAAAAACTTTCATTCGATTATTATATTATTAAATTTCTTCTTAATAATATATCGATTTGTCTCTCTGTAAAAATTATCACTCACTGTGATAAAGATATAATACATATTCATGCAATTTTGTTAAATAACTTTATTATATTAACGTTTTAACTAATAAATTATTTTTATTTGTATTTTTTCACAAACAGATCAAATGATATCATTATGTAAAAATCATTATTTACAACAAATTTATAGAAAAATTGATGGTGCTGTTTTATGGTCACAAAATGAACATGATTTGGATTGTGTTGTAACCTTTCAAACACATTCAATTTTACAACGATTTATGTTACGTTTTGATATGTTACAATTGGATTGTACCGATCATTTGTATATATATGATGGAGCTCATCCCGTTGGTGCCCATAAGGTATGTAATTCGCATAAATTAATTATAATAAATAATGAATATAGATTTATAAAAAAACGGGAGAAAAAAAAAAAGAACAAAATTAGTTCCGCAAAAAAAAAAAAACAAAAGAAGGAATATTCTACAAGAAAAAAAATCATCAATTATATTCTTTATGTGTAATTTTAACTTTAATTTAATGTGTATATTTACGTAGCATATATAAAAACCAGTATATATATATATAGGTAAATTAACTTTACTGCCGTTCTTTTTATTTTTATTTAATTAACAATTATATACATATATAGAAATAGAAATTCTATATATACAATAATCAAATAGATGGATTTTTTTTGTTCATATATACCTTCGTCTAGAATTTAATGGAAATTGATATAATTATATTCACATTTTAATGTTCTCAATATTCATATATCTCTATCTATATATACACAATATACATATTACCATATATGTATATATATATCTCTATATTTATATATGCAAAGGCGGAAATGTGTTCATATAGAAAATAATAATTAATCATTAATGAAATGCGTTTTATATGTGTATATATAAATATAAATAAATAAATGTGTATATACATTTCCCATCAGAGAGAGAAAAAAAAAACTGTCAGGGAATAATCAATTAATACATTGTTTCCTAATGAAGTAAAAGGTATACTTCTATCCATATAAATATACATAATATACGGAATACTCGTATATATAGTTTCATCCATTTATATATATTGTTTCCATTTAATATATTTTCATTATAGAAAAAATTTGTATATTCTTTCTATATATTATATGTATATGGCGTATAAATAAGTAATTATCGGTTTTCGATCTTTCGGACAATTTCTGAATACCATATCCCAATAAAATTATTGGTCCTTTGACCAACAGCTATTCGAAACTTGAACTTTTTCAAAACTAGCAACGTGTTGCGCTTCAAGTGAGTGTCCTGCATTGATGTGAGTGTCCCATTGACAAGAAGATGGGAAAATCGTCAAAGTTTTATTGTCGACCAGAACGTTCATTATTGTCTTTCATAATCGTAATTGTTATTTTTAAATTCTATCGAAATCATGTCTTATAGGTTTTTTGTTTGATGGAACGTGTTCAGCATAAGTTTCTACCAATATGTGCCGATGACTTGCACTAGCTTTGTTTTGTTGATTTAAGAACAAAAGTATTCATTGTAAATGTTCTTTTTCTGGTACATATTTTTGCAATTTCAATTGGATTATAAAACTATATGATACTATATTAATTCAACGAAATTTAACTTATCGGCTTTGATTTATTATTGTATGTCGAAAAAATAAATATATAGATCGAATCATTAAAAAGTTTTATATTTATCGTTAGCGACGCTATAACTACAAAACATCGGTAATTACTTATTTATACACCAAGTAGATTCTCTGGGATATTTTAATGTATTTTTGCAGTTTTATTATTGTTATATATATATATATATATGTAAATATAGAAAGCATTGTATTCAAATTTTCTCGTAGGCTATAAAAAATATCTATATGTATTGCAGTAATTAATCAACTAATATTTTTTTTTCTAAATAATCAATATATTTTGTAACTATATATACTTCTATGTATATTGAATATATTTAGTGTTAAAAAAATATATGTGTTTATTATAAAATTTTGTTTCATTCAGTAAAGTTTTCTGAAAGTTAGCTGAAATTGAATAAACAGCGTAAAAAAGTTTTTGAAGTGGGTGAAGACGAAATCATATGACATGAGATATATCAATGGAAAATTGTATAGCACATTGTCAAAATATACTGAATATCTTTACATAAAAAACTTTTATTAAAATTCATGTAATTTTACTTAAAATTTTAATCTCTAAACTATATTGCGGTAATTTTTTAAAAATCACGGAATATTAAACAAGATATTTCTGTGTATTATAGGAGTTTTTTTTATAATTAAATGCAAAATAATAAATGATACCGATTCTATCATATATATACATACATATATTAATAAAAAATAATTATGTAAATATCAATATCCGATATTTTTATTTTTTTTTATTAACTCGCATAGGATTTTATAATTAACAAATTGATTTAATAAACAAAAAATACTGTATACATTTTTCTTAAATTTCATATTCTATCTGAAAATGTCACATTAATGGTTTTTAGGGAACGCGATATCATATAATGACATACGGATATTCACTGTATATGGTATATAGATTATATAATTTCCCTTTTTATATATAAGATATTGTGTTTTAGCATTGTTTTTTTTATTTTTTAACAATAAATAAACCCTTTTTTATTCTTATATAAGCTTATATAATATAGATAAATACATCCATATATATTATAAATTGACATTCACCTCATTAAATTTATATATAGTTTTACCATTTTATCAAAAATTAAAAATATCATTACAAAATTTAGACAATGTATATAGCTAAAGACACAAAAAAATTATAATAGTAATAATTATTGATTTTTTGTTGTGTTGTGTCCTTTTTTTCTTCTCTTCTACTTTTCTTAACATATACAATATTTATTATGTATATACAGTACGAAGAGGTGCAGTAGGAAGAGGAAGGTATTTCCGAGAAAATTCACTATATATAAACTATAAAAAATATATAAAGAAGAAATACCCATACCGCATAAAATCGTACATATTTTATTATTATTATTATATGCATTTTTTTTTTTTGCAAGCGAATAAAAAAAAGGTTAAGAGAAATTGGATCGAATGAATTTTTTTATGTGATGCGATGCGATGATGTGGGGAAAACCCATATCAATATATCTATATAGAGGGATATATAAAACAATAATATTATTTTTTGTCAATAAAAAAATTTTCTTTTTACTATTTTATATTTATTTTATTTTTATTTATTATTTTTATATATATATATATATATATAGATATATATATATATATTCGTATTATTTATCATACACTACACTCGTTGTGTTTTTATATATATAAATAAAAATACACAAAAAATAATCTACATCATTTTCATTATATGAATATGTGTGATAAAAAAAAGAAAAAGGAAAATTCACAAACACAAACGTATTTAATTTAATTTTATATTTATTTTATTTTTGTTATTTATATCGAAAATCGGTAAATCTTTTTAAAAATATTTAATAAAAAAAAAAATTATTATATGTTTTTTAATAAATCAAATGCGGTTATTGGAAAGTCCATATATATATGCAAAAAATCTTATATTTATAATGTTGTGATAACGAAAAATTACGATTCCGAATTTGATTTATTCACTGTTAAATGGAAAATATTTATGATTTACAGTTTCTGAAAGTTTAATAACTCTATCACCAGAATTATATGAATCCATAATATTTTTTTCATCTTTATTTAATTGAAAATCAAATATTTCGATATTTTCTTTAATACGCTTTTCATTAACTGATTTCGGAATTGGAATTGTTCCAATGTCAAGCTATATGATACATAAAAAAAATATATTAATAAGATAAAAACAGAAAATTTTCCTAATTATCTATATAATATATATAATAACCAACCAGATAACGTAATGCAATTTGTGCAGTTGTTTTTTTATATTTATCAGCAATTTTTTTCACTTTATTATCATATAAAAATTTGGGTTTATTCAAGTTCGGTTGAGGTCTGGCCAATGGACAATAAGCAGTTACAATAATATTTAAATCTTTACAATGTTTAATTAATTTTTTCTGTACAATATTTGGTGATACTTCAATCTGTATACAAAAAATGTTTATTATAATAATGTGAATTACACACAAAATTATATTTATATACCTGATTATTAACCGGTTTAATACGACAATTGGCTAAAAGACGATCAATTTGTCGTCTATTAAAATTTGAAACACCAATGCTACGTACAATACCAATATCAACTAATTTTTCCATAGCACGCCATGTATCAACATAATCAACATCGGTATGATCAAATGTGCCATCCGGTAACATTGGCCAAAAATCAAATGGGTCACGTTCAACAAAACCCACCGGATAATGCATTAAATACAAATCAATATAATCCATTTCCAATAATTCTAAACTTTTACGACATGCATTTTCAACTTTTTCTGGTTCATGAAATGTATTCCATAACTATTATTTTTATATATGAAAATTTGTTTTATTATAATTTATTATATAAGTTAAAACTATAACAATAAGAGCATTTTTACACGAACCTTTGTAACAATAAATAAATCTTCACGTTTTACTACACCTTCTTCGATTTTGTCGAGAATAGCTTGACCAACCTCACATTCATTATCATATAAATAGGCTGTATCAAAGTGGCGATAACCAATATCAATTGCATATTTTACAGCTGTTTCCGTTTCACCAAATGACTATATATACAAATATAACTGTTTCAATTTTTAAGTACCGTGAAATTTCTGTTTTTAATCTGTTTTTTATATATGTATATATAACAAATACAATTACGGATCTGTATATCTCGTATAATATACTTTATGATTATATTGAAGATTAATGGCAAAAAAAAACGTATTCAATATATGAAAACCACAAAAAGTAAAACCATACACAAGAAACTAATCATAAAAGTGTTATATACAGTATACAAGCAATATTTAAGTATAGACACAAATATACTATATTATTTAATACACTTATTTTTTGTTTTCTCATGTTGGCGTTATCACATCACATTTTATATACATATAGAATATGATAACAATATTTATTGATATACACGCAAATGGAAGATATTGAATTATATGAGTTCAACACAATTAAACATTCGATGAATATTAAACAAAAAAATTAAAAAAATAATTAAATATACAAAAATACCAAAAACATACCTCAAAAGTACCTAATCCATAACCAGGCATAACATAGCCATTATTCATTTTAATATCTGGAACAACATTTGCCATTTTGCTATTTTTATTTAATTTAATCAAATTAATATAATAATTAATACAATTATAAGTGTAAATTTTATGTGGAATATAAAATAATAAATGAAAAATATTTTTTGATATTTTTCCAATTTTAACTTACATACAAAATGTTTTAATTGCTATTAGATTCAAAGATGTGTATTTAAATAACAACAAGAATAAAATATAGCTGCTATAATTATTTTTTATTCACCGTCGTCGTTTCTCGCTTTTCTGCCTGTTGTATATTGAAATGAATAAATTTTTTTTTAATCAATATAAATTAATTTTATCACTGTCTGTATGTTTTTTTTTTCGAACTCAATTCTCGCATTTTATATATATATATTGTTATTATTTATTGTATGTATTATGATTAGATAACTATACTAAATTTTCATTTATATTTATTTATGATGCCTGAGAGAAATCTTACTTACAAATTATCATTAAATACACTCATATTATACAATACAGATAATTTTATACATTTGGTTATGTGAAATTTTATAATATATATAGCTTTATCTTTTTGTGTGTTTGTGTGATTGAATTAAAAAAAATAAAAATATAATTAGAAGCATCAGAAATTTCTATACCATCACAAGTATTATAGAAAACAGGAATAATGCACATTTTGTTCAATGCACACATATCTATATGTTAATTTTTGTAATAATTATATTAAAACGGTGTATTATTTTTTGTTAAGTATACGAATCTAACAATAAGTCTCTGCGATATCTCTGAAAAAAGTAATAAGTAATAAGATTAAATTTTTACAGCCGTTTTAAAATCAAATGGGTATTAAAATATACATATAGGAATCCTAGGTATTGGTTTGCCAGATAATTTTTCTCAAAAATCGATACTTAAACAATTCTTTTAGTCATCTGCCTTGCAACAGCTGCGGTCAATGGATCAGACATTTGATTTTTAATCCCATATTGGCCTTTGAAACTCTTTCTAGAAATTCAGCAGTTGTAACAACATATGAAAGTTTATTCCAATAGAAAATCGGAACATTGCAGCCAAAATACGTACGTTTGGCATGCCTAATCCAATATATAGGGTTAACAATCAATCAAAATAAAAGTTTTCTTCGTTTTCTTACAGAATAATTGTTTTTTTTTTTTGCTTTCAATAATACGAATTCGTTTCATTTTGAAATTGTCCACGCATTTACATTTGAAAATGTAAACATAATAATATATCAACAAGCTGTTGTTGTATGTTGACCTAAAGCTTTAACGGATAGCTTTTATTTTATTCCAATTTTTATTTTCTTTTGTTTTGCATTTACATCTCTCGCATAGGTAAATAAAAAAATATATAAATAAAATTTACATAATAATTAAATTGAAAATTTAAAATGTCTTTTTTATATTGTTCTATATATAAAGATTTTTTTTAATTTTACAAAAATAAATTGGTTTTTTTGTTGGTAAACACAGAAATTTAAAATGAAATGAAGAGGATTTTTTTGTAAATAATAAAAAGGGAATGCTCGGCGACCAAACAACAAGTCATTATATCTTGATGTATATTAATATATATTTATATATATATATATATATATATATAGATAAAATGTTTTGTTAATGTATATTTTAAGATATATATGGTATATTTGGTTTATTTACATTAATGGTTTTTTTATTTTCTAATTTTTTTAAATTAAAATATATGCGGATATAAATTTTAGATTTTATCGCACCTGATCTAAACCTTATATTTATATATATATTATATTGTTAATGTTACTGATTAACGATGTAATAAATAAATTTCTATTTATATCCGCATTTTTTATTATATAATAATCGTTATAAAATGCTAATGAATAGAGTAATTATATATATATTATATATATCTAGATTTATTTTATGGGATCTATACAATTTTTTTGTATTATATTATTCATTCATTTTCCATAACCATAACAATTTTTCCATAACCGTACGGAATGTAATGCAGGGGAAAGATTGTTATATATATATATATATATTATATATATATAGTAACATTTTTTATTGGATTTGATTTTATGAGACATGAATTTCTCAAATTTTATTAAGTTTAAGAATAAAAACCCCTTTCAATAGAATTCTGCAAATTAAAATAAGAAATTGGAGTTTGGGAAACCGCACCCAATTTTATTAACATTATTTATATTTCGTTGCTGATAACAAATCGATATTTGATTATTATACAATATTTTGTCTTAAAATTATAATAATATTTCGCTGATTAATAAAAATGTTTATAGTAAACATATTTCTGCAAAAATATATTTTTTTTAAATAATTCAACCATCAATAATATAAAAATAAAATAAATAGTATAAGAAAGTATATATGCTCTGATCATGATATTACTATATGCTCTATAATACACATAAAAATAGTTTCGTCCAGCATCATAATATATAATATACTGTGTATAGTTTATATATTATGATATTATGTACATTATAAAATGTAATATAATAATATATAAAAAAATTGTATAAAAAGATTGTATATATTCAATAAAATTGTATATATTGATTAATTGATTTTAAGGGCGAATTTTAATTAAAATAATCGGAATCCTAATTTTGCAATAATATATTAAGCGTTTTCTCATACAAAAAGTATGAATAAATTGGCAATTTTTCATATTTTAGATTTTTACTATAGAATTTTTTCTACCCAATTGTTATACTGATTATTTTACAAATGTTAGCTCCCCTTCCTTTAGTCGCCCTGTAAGAATGTTATAAGTCTGTTCAATGAATTCATATAGCAAATTGCATTCAAATTCAAATGTAGGTCAAATATATTTTTAGTTTGCAAGATTTACTATATATTTATATATAAATGTTTTCTAAAACATTTTATCATTTTCGAGTACTGATATACTTCATTCATTTTTGTTCTTTATAAATAATCTTACTGAAGAAATCTATTGAAATCTATATATAATAAATATATATGGAAAATATTTTTATTTATTTTTTTTTTTAAAACTATCTCTATATTTGTTTGTTACATTTATTGCCAATGCTATATAGGTATTCTTGGTCTTTATATACTATATATATACAATATAAATGATAAGGATTTGGAATGTATGTATGTATATACGCGATATAAGCTTCGATATATTTATACATATATTCGTATTTAGATTTCTTTTAGTAAAATTTCAAATATGTACTATTTACAATTGAATTTTTGTATAGAATGCATTTTTTCCCCCATAATACAAAAGAAGAATACAAAAGAATTGTAAATTTGATTTTAAATGTGAACTTAAATATATACACGAATTTGAATTCTCTATATATAAATTATTGTTCTGAATGAATTTATTTATGTGTTTATTTGACTGAATTCTCTCAGAATTCAATTCTGCGTATATTTTTCATTGCTCCTTTTGCCGGATGGTGATAATTTTTATAAATTGAGTTTCTTTTTTTTTTTTTTGTGAACATTTGATTAATTTCATTTCAATTTAAAATGCATTTCTATACATATGGATTTTGATTGCGGTATATGAATATAATAACGAATATAAACTTGCAGTATATACCTTTTTTAAAGTTTTATGATAATTTTCCTATTTCATAAGCATAGAATAATAACAACAACAAAAACATAATGTTTAATTTGACAAAAATTTTAACAATAACATAATAATTTTGTTTTATATATTATACATACCAAGATCTCATTTTATATTAAATTTAAAATTAAATTGCATTCAGGAGGGGGTGTTCGGTTCGGTTCCATATATATGAAAATCGTGTAATGTTAAAATTACTTCGATATCATAAATATATATATAAGAAGGTAGAAATGAAATATATGAAAATTTGGTAAATTAAAGGTATTTAGTGTTGACGCAACTTGTACGATTACATCCTGTGTATATGTATAACAAAAAAAATACTTGCTTATTACTTTCTTTATACGATGGTTTATTTTATATATATGCTGATTAATGTCTATCATCATCTAACAAATACTATATATATATATATATATATATATATATATATATATATATATACATACTCCTATTATATTAATTTCAACACAAATTTCATATCTCATTTTATATTTATTGTATAATACATATTATATACTTTTTTTTTGTTAGCAATTTTTTTTTATATTTAAAGATTTTTCTTATATATTTTGTCATTTTATTGGTATATGTCTAATTTTTTTCTTTCTTTTATTAATAAATAAATACCATTTCATTTACCGTCACAACCATATATATATAATATAACTAACAAAAACATTTGTTTACGTGTTATTCATGTTGATATTCACGTTGGATATTCTCGCGATGGTTTTTTTTTTGGTTGTGTTTCCATTTGGTTTTTCTTTAGTTACATTTTTCGGTTATATATATAATATATAGGTATATATATATAGTTTCTTTTTTCTTATAGCAATATACGCGTTAAAACCCTTGTCATCAACTAAGCTTCATTTTATGCGTTTTATATATATATTATATTAGATGTATAGACAAACACGTTGACACATATAGAGTAAAACTTGAATGGTATATTTCTATCCATTCATATATATATATTATTATAGATGCTTCCTTATTACAGTTTTATACATGTATACGCAACAAAACTAGATCAATTCTTCATGTCATATACTGTTTTGAATGAGCTAAACACAAAATTGTTATATATATATATATATAATCTCATGTCGGAATGCTTATCAGTTATCTAAATATGTATATATACATTTATGTTAAGCATATATATAGGCAAAAGGCATTTTATATATATATACATGATTTAGAAAAGCATTACGAGGGAGATACGTATATAATCGGTACAAATATATATTTTCATCCATCATCATAATATATTTTTATATTTCAGTATGTAATACTTAAGATTTTTTTCTATTTTATTTATGTCTTCAAAATATTTATCAAAATGTATAGTATTTGGAAAATCAAAACTTTTAATATACATCATATATAATTAATATATATGTTATTTTCCTCATTTCTATTAGGTTATTGATTGAGGAACTCGACAAATAATTATACAATATATATAAAATATAGTATTAAATTGTACCAAAAAAAAAAATATTTTTGATATTTGATTGTTATTATCAAAAACAAAATTATCCGATTTCATTTTATATAAATAATATATTAAATTGTATTTTAAGTATTAACTATCAAATATCGATGTATCAGCAATCAATAATGGAAAGGAGATAAACCACTTTTAATTATTACAGGAATAGAAATAAAAATATAGATTTGTATATATATTTAATAGACGAAGATTAAGATGACAAAAGTTGACAAAATACAATTAATTTGTTATAACTTTTAAAGTATAAAATAAAATTAATTGATTTTTTATTATTGATATAAAAACCTATATTTGGATATTATATGACAAATCTTGTTTAAAAATAAACTATTGCAATTTAGTCAACGAAAAAATTAATTTAAATTAGTCATTAACTAAAATTTAATTCGTCTAATTACCGACACCGCGGTGTTTTTACGCGTAAAAAGCAACAACTTAAGAAACAGAAGGATGTTGTCCTACGCTAAAACCGATTGTCGATTGTCTAACAAAAATTTATTTATTTATTATTATAAATTAAAATCGAACGATAAATCATCATTTGTAAGAGTAACATAATATTAAATGCTATATTTACACAAAATATATAATAATAATTCATTTATTATGATTATTATTATTATTATTATTATTATATATATGCGAATGTTAAAAGAGGCGAATATTCGTGAAAAAAAAAATTGTTAAAGATGAAAATCATCATAATATTGTTTAGAGAATATTGTTAGAATAATAATCATAAGAATATAATAATAATAATAAGAATAACAATAATATATAATGATGAGATATTATACATTTATTTGAAAATGCCCAGTACCCTCTATATAGTCCCATCCATATATTTATATATTATTATTATTATTATTATAAGATTTTTGTGTAATTATATATATAGTATTAAAAATGATTTGTATAGGATAACGCGATGTTTCATTTTGTGATTTTAATTTAAACGATATACATTTTTTCATATAACAAATATAAGAAAATAATAATTATAAATAAAATGTTTTATTCATTTGATGATTTGTGAGCGTTGTTTTCCCCCCATCGAAATCGTTATAAATTATATATGATGTTGATTGTTTGTTCTATACACGCCGAATAAATGAAACCGATTTGATTGTGATTTTATATTCTTCTAAATATATATATATATATTGGAAAAGTTTCTTTCTAAAGTAAAAACTCTTTTCTTTAATTTGTATTTTCTTCTATAATAGAAAGTTTCGTCTTTTATACATAAGAAACATTTGTTTTTCTTTGATTTTGTTCTACTAAATTAGAAAATGTTAATCATGTTTATAAATAAAGAGTTATCTTCTCGAATGGCAAAGTTCTCCTCTCTGAAGATTAAAAAAAAATCTATGAAAAGACTTTCTTAGTGAAAGTGGATCAGAAAACTTTGCAGTAAAAGCGGCCATCAATTTTCTAATTGGTGAATCGTGAGTAAACTGAAAAATCAATTGTAAATGGTATTGTATTTATCAGATTCTCCTTACCGAATCTAATTTGCTTTATAAATAAAATAAAAACAATAATAAGATTTCCTTCATTAGTTTTTTAAATTTAAATATTTTCATAATGAGATTTTTTTTTCTATTCTAATATAAGCACTTGCCTCTATAAAAAAGAAATAACAGAATGATATTTTTGTTTGATATTCTTCAAATCAAAAGGTTTTATACTGCACTGATGAAAATTCAATTTTCTTTGATATTCTTTACAAATAGAAAAATTACCTTACAAATAATTGATTCATAATGAGATTTCATTTGATGTTCTTTTATGATAATACAATCAAATGTGCCTCTGCCTCTAAAGTAAAATGGGTAAATTTTTCTTTTATATAATAGACTTTCCACTGTATATATGAAATATATAAATGGAGTAATAATTATATAGATTTTTAATTTCAAATATATTCATTTATTTTCTTTCAATCATGTATTATATATGCGATTTAAACGTATATACATATTATTAACTTTGAATCGTTTCTTTTTTGATTCACATATCACAAAACATAAATTTATATTAAAAATTCTTTATTTATTATTATATACGCATATACAAAAATACACGATATAAATATATATTATATATATTCTTTTTTATTATATAAAGTAAGGGAAGGGAATATTTCCCTTAAGAATTCAATAGAGAATATACATCAAATATATAAATCGTAGAATAATATATACCATATATATAAAGACGTTCATTAAATTATTTATTTATTATGTAAACAATTTCGAATACCTACCATATTTTATATGGCACGGCATAGAAATGTATATATTATTATTATTAAATATCATCAAAATCGAATCAATCAAAAAATAAAAAATAAAAATAAGAGCAAACATCCTATAGCTATATATATATATATATAATATTAAATATATCGAAAAAAATATATTTACACTCATATACCAAATATCAAATATATATGATCAAGTATCGTATCATCGCGCACAACGATTCGATTTGAAGAATGCGATGTGATGATACACGGTTATATGCGGCATTTAATATAGTATTTATTTATATAATAAATAAAATTAAAATCAACAACAGATTCAAAATTATTATACACAAATATAATTGTACATATATATAGGTTTTTGTATTGATATATATGAACAAAAAAAAATAAAATGTATATATAATCACCCACTCACTATACAACATGAATTTATCTATCATCTGAATATCGCATATCACCTCATCCCAAATCAATACAAATGTATATATATAGGTATATATACCATAAATAAATTCATTGATATTCATTGAAACAACACACAGAACAAAATAACAATTATATGAAATATATAACAAAAGAAATGATTTGTTATTTTATTATATAAATAAATGTTTATTTGTATATCGACGCGTAAATATATTTTACAAACCACAAAAGTGTATATTTGCGAAATACTTGGTTCATATTATATAGAATAAAATTAATTGAATTTTTTTTTATTCATGATATATTTTTTGTTTCGGTGTGTATTACAATTAATCTGGTATGATAAAATTAATAAACATTTTGATATATATATATATATATATAGTTTCTATTTATTGTAAATACATTTGTAATTGATATCAGACGATATCAATATTTATTATTATTGTAATTTGGGATTTGAATATTTATTGTTCTCTATATATAAAATATCCTTAATTTGATAATCTTATCTAAAATCTAGACCAAAATTGATATCAGCAGCACATTCCCCTTTCCGCACAGCTTTTCCCAGTTCCAATTAATCGATAAGCTATTGTGTATATATATAAAAAATTAATTGATTTTGAAGAGTTAAATCAAGAGACCATTAATTTTTATTTAAGGTATATATGCGAATCACTTTAATATTATAAGCCAAACTGCTTTTGTTTTGGTATATTCTCTGTATATATATATTTACTTATTAATATTACTACGAATAGTTTATATACAAAACCAATCATATATATAAACTATATTATACGGATACGATATATGCATTACAATTCTAAATATCCTATAATACTTTATATTTATATATATATATATATATATATATATATATAATATAACTAAACAAAACCGCATATTACGTTATGAAAAAAGATTCCCAATTAAATTATTAATTGAATTTCAAAATATATACGACTGTTCGCAGGGGCGTTTCGTGAAACAATTTCACGAGATGATATTCTGAAATGGGCAAGTCTATATATTATTATGTAATTTATGGAAAATAAATTGGAAAATCGCCCGATTGGTTCAAAAGATGTAGTCGATTTTCCACCAAAAAGTGTACATAAAATTTTCTCCCATTTTTGGCAGACTGTCAACATAAAATGAAAAATTATACATTTAACAAAAATGGTAGACGTTTTGGATATATATCTTTTGAACAAAATTGAGCGATTTTCTTCTATGAAATATCAGAAATTAATTGAATTTTCAAAGAATGCAAATAGAATGATAATTGTAGGAAAACTATAGCCGCCCATGATGATACTGCGTTTATATCTATAAACTAGAAGGGTATATATGGTATTGTGTTTCAATTATTTTTAATTATAATTCAAACTACCTGATAAACATACATAAATAGTTTTTTTTTTTTAAATATTACAGTGGTTGGCAATAAACAACAAATTATATACCGCATGTATTTGTATTAACAACATATAATTAATTATATTAATATTTATTATAATTGATTAATTAATAATATGCATTTTTTTAAATTTTAATTCCATTTTATCAATTTGCAATTGCAATTTGCCTTTTTCATTCAATCTCCAAACATTTTGAACTTTTCAATTAAATAAATAAAATTTTATTGTATTATTTCGTTTTTACTGTATTTTAATGAACAGCAATATTTTGTAGTTTTTTATTTTATATGAATTTGATATTAAAAAAAAAAAGTGGAATATATGAAAGAAAAACTTTTATATATGGAAATGTATTGACGATATAATTATATACATAGAAATAAAATACGTTATAAAATCCGTATAAAATTATATTAATTAAAAATATTTATGAAATTTAAATGAATTTTATATATTATTTTTTATATATATCTATCTATATAGAATGATTTATCATGTAGAAATACTAAACAATCAATTGGTGCAATTTTTACACGAACAAATTTTGTAACATTAAAATATGTTACGGATGGATGGGGAACCGATACAAATGGATTTAAATTGGTAATAACAGCGGTAAAAGATCCAAGTATGTATAATAATAAATCACCAATTTTATACGATTGGTAAAACAAAGAAAAACTATGTTTTATTTTATAATCGTATTATTTTCCTATTTTTTCCGTTTATTATAGAACATACATGTAAAGATTTTCGATGTGGATCACGAGAATTTTGTATCCATCCAGATTTAGTATGTGATAGTGTTAATCATTGTGGTGATGGTTCTGATGAAGCAACAAATATTTTATGTCAAAGTATGTGATTAATTTGTTAAAATTGCTATTTCGTTTTTCGATTTTTGTGTAATTAATTTTTTCTTTTGCAATTTATAGATCAAGATTCAAATACAATATTTGGTTTAAAATTATCATGGTTTGTATTAGTTATTGTAGCTGCTGTATTAGTTATAAGTGCTTTTATAGGCGGTTTAGCAATGTGTATATGTCGAAGGAGTACCACCAATCGACATATAGGTAATCAAATTCAATGTAAGTGAAAAAAACGCACATTTAATTTTTGATCGAATACTGAAAATATAATTTGATATTTTGTATAATATAATATATTCAACAATTTTTATTTTAGTACAACAAACTATTGAATCAAATGGATCTTCAAAACATTTACATGGTACATTACCACGTGAAACAACATTACCATTATCGGGAAACTTGCTTCACCCTGCGGGACCATCAGGTATGTTTCCAATTTAATTATTGAATAAAACGTAGTTTCGCATTACAAATAACTATTTTAATGTATCTATAAAGGGTACCTCCGCATAACACGCAAATTGCTGATGGCCATAGTCCGTCCCATTTGGTGCCAGGCAAATTAAGACAACATGGTCCTGATTTATCACAGACAACCGTCACTAACACACAAAAAGACGAATGGTTTGTCTGATAAAAATGAATAATTTGTAAAGCAGATAAAAAAAAACAAAACAACAATTACCAAATATACAAATTAAAATGGAAATAAAACGAACATCAATATTTTCACACTAAAATGGGATCCTTATTTATGTATAACAATATTAATATTAATAATAATAATATAAATAATAATAATAATGATAATAATAAAATTGAAAAATGTTTTCTCTTTGTCAAGCTCTTGTCGGGAATTTATTTCAAAAACAATAAACAAAAATACTTGTTTTTGAAATGCGGAAATTTTTTGTTACATCCGCATATATAATAATAATAAATAAAAATCAAATTTGGATTTTTGTATTTTATATTATTTTGAAATAAACCACTCGACAATTTTCTATTTGAGAAAAAAAACTGTACTATCTTTTGGTATAAAATAATATAGAAATTTGTTTTTCAAAAATCCATCAAAAAATTGGATTTTAAATGGAATTAGCAATTCCATATTAACAATTCCATATTAGCAATTTTTTGATTTTGTTTTTTGGAAATCAAATGAGCATATAAAGGAAAAACACAATCAAAAATTACCATTCATTTTTAAAAAATAAAAAAATAATATAAGGACTGTCTTAAAACAAACATAATAAATATAATATTATTATAAATGGTCATCACCGCGCAGGGTGTTTAAGAGGAGGGTTTTGTACCCAAATCCTTCCTCAACTTAAAAACTTAAAACAAATTTTAATTTTTTTTTAAAATATGTTTATCAATTAAAAAATTCACCATCATATAAATTCATCATCACATTGAATCATAATTTTTTTTTTATATATTACTTTTTGTTTTATAGTTTATTTTATATTTTATTTATTAATTTTTTTTTTTTTTAATTTTATATACAAAGAAATATTTTTTATTAAAAATAATATGTGAATATATAAATATATAATAATAATAATAATAATAATAATTATAGGATTTATATTGATTGAAATTAAAATAATAAAAAAAGATTAAAACATTTTTAATTTATATATAAGATATATAAATAAATATTTAGAACATTAATTATTATTATATTTTCTAAAATTTAAGTAGAAAAATAAAAGGAAAAAAAAGGGAAAATCTTAAATTTTCTATACAACAACAAAAAAAAACGATGAAATATAAATTAAATTTTTACAACAATTAATATGAGGTATTTATAAAAAAAAAAAAAAAAGCATAAATTAATCAGATTTAAAAAACTTCTTCTTTTTTTTATATTGTAAATCATTTAATTTTTCTTCCAATTAAATTGTTGCGATAACGACATAATAATATAAAATTAAAACAAAAAGAACAATGAGGATTATTTTTTTAAATTAAGGGTAACAAAAATCTATAAAACACACACAATTTATTATACAAAGATATACATTCTTTTTTTTTATACCTAAATCAATGAATTAAAAAAAAAATAAAAACATATGAAACACTTACCAATAATAATAATTATAATAAAATTTTAAATGCAATGTGGAAATGTAAGTTATAAAAAAAATTATATAAATCAATTATTTTAATGCATATCCAATGGTTTTTCTTTTTTTAGAGTTTTTGTTAAAAGTAAATTTAATAAATGTAATGTTGAATTTTAATGTTGAATCAATAAGAAATAAAATAAAATATATTTTGTTCAAATATTGAATCATTTAATGATTTAATGTTCTATTAAAAACTCCACACTCTAAATATAAACTATAAACTTTCTTTCTAAAATATCATCATAATTAGATTTATTATTTTCAGATTCTTCGCAAATACCATTTCAATCTTTTAATTAAATATTAAATATTCCAAGAAATAGTTTTTTTTTGCTATTGAGAAAATAAAATACATTTTTATAAATGATTGAAAAAAATATATATAAAATTTATATAAATTACTTTTTGTAACGATTTTAATTAACGTGATAAAAAAAATGAGTATTTTTCTTTTATATATACATTTATATACAATAAAATAATAAATGTTTTATAACAAAATCAATTAATATTTTGGTGATTAGAGAGAAAAAAAAATCAATTAAAGATATTGGTGATTATAGAAAAAAAAATGATACAATTAATTTAATATATAATTGGCAATACACTATAAAACTTTCTTTTATATAATCATTAGAAAATATCGATATAAATAATAATGAATTAAGAAAAAAAACAATAAAACATATATATAATAAATTGATGTACTTAATACAACTTCTTTTTGTATCAATCAAACCCATGGATCTATGTTATTTTTTTGCCATTTTGACCATATGAAAGTAATAAAATATATAATATATATATATATATATATATATATATATATATATAATTTAGCAATAGAATAACTCATTATTAAAAACAAAAAAACCAACTGATTTATATATCAAAATTTTTGATTAAAAATTGATGGATGAAAACGATAACAATAATAAATTGTCAATTTATTTACTAAAAAACAAAACCCCTCATATAATATAGATGCCATAAAAATTATGTATTATATATAATTTCAGTACGTGCGTATTACAAAATCCAATTATTATATATTCTTTTTTTTTTTATTGTATTTTACTAAAAAATTTTTAATTCTATATAACTACATCGAATCATTTTTTGTATGATCAATACAAAATAAATATACGTCGATTTTATAATATATAATAAATTCAATTTATTATTATTTCTTCATTATAAATTTACCAATAAAAACTAATCATTTTACTATAAATATAGAACATAATTAAAAAATGAATATATATAAACAATAAACAAAACAAAAAAAAATAACTAATGATTTATGTGGCTTCATCATATATAATTGTTGTAATCTTAGAGACAAAAAAAAAAAAAAAATAAAGTGACAATACCTATATTATATATATAATAATACATATAAAAAAAAACTATACACTTAAAAATACACTATTGATAAAATAATTTATATATTTATATACAATATAAAATACGATTAAATTATAATATTATATATCTTTAAAAATAAAAATATATAATGCTTTATATTGAATGAATAATAATAATATTAATTATATATAATACTATAATAAATTAATAAAATAAATAAAAATAATAATAAAAAATATCTAATAATCGATTGAAAAATAATAATTAAAATCATATATAGAAGAAAATATATTCAATTAATGAATTTTGGTATCCGATTTCGATATTTTATACACATAATTTTATTTTTTAAAGAATCCAATTTTTTTTTTTTATTTTGAATTTCATTCATAAAATTAATAATATTTAAATTATATTGTTAATGTCACAATTCTGCTTTCAAAATGTTTTCAAATTTTTTGTAATTATAAACTCATTGAGCTTTAATGGAAAAATAAAAATTTTTTGTAGAAATGTTTAACTATATTCATTTTATATCAGTGAAATTACGGTATTTCTGATATATATATATATATATATATGGCAATTATTAAGTTATGAATCATTAATTTCCAATTGAATTTTTCCCATACATTTTCATTGTATTTCTTCTTCTCAATTTTTTTGGTTGAGTTTTTCTTTTTTTTTATATTTTATTCAAAAATCAGTTGTCTTTTTTCAATTGATATAACTTTATTGACTATATATCTCAAAAAACATATATTAATGATTTTTTAAACCTTTCTTATTACGATGGGCAAAATTCTAATTTTTCGTGATTCAAAAACCAAATTTAATAAAATAATTTTAAACTTTCATTCTAAAACAACAACTAAAAATTAATTATAAATACAAATATTTTTTTGTTAAATAAATTTATTATTATATAAATCTATGGACTGAATTATATATGAAAATGACGATATACATTAAATAAAACAAAAAATTTATACTAAAACAATAAAATTAATAAGTACTCCGTTGTTTTTAATTAGACCACATAAAACCAAAATCATTCAATTAATCAAATAAATAATAGAAAATTTATGTTGACAAAATTCTATATTAATAAAAATCAATTTATCATTTAGTAAAAAAAAAAACAAATAAATATAATAAAATCGATTCCTTTTACAGATCTACAATACAAAAGAATAAAAACCTAATATAAATATAAAGAGAAAATTCTGTAAAATTATATAAATTAAAATTAGCTAAATTTTAAATAATTTAATTAAAATTATAATAAAAAAAACTTATATAGTTAAAAAGATGGTAAAAAAATCGAATATATTTGAAATTTTTAATAGGCAAATTTTTTTATTTATTATGTAGATTATAAATAAAATATTTTAAAGTTTAAACTCGCTCTCTATAAATTCAATAACATCCCCCCTGAATTAAAATACATCCTCATTTAACAAGCAAAAAAAAAAAACCCCCCATCAACTATAGAAAATCCTTTTAACTTTTATATAGTAATTTATAATTAAATTATAAAACAAATGTTTATTTGTTTGCTTACATTAAAAACACTAAATTATTACATTATATTTTTAATTTGTTTCATTGTTTTTTATATAAATATATTTATTTATTTATTATTATTTATTATAGAACTAAATAAAATATTAATAAAAATATTTCTATATATATTTATATAAATATATATGCTATTAATTATTATAAAAACATACAACATTTTGTAGATAAAATATATTTATAGTTTGTATTTGCAAAAAATAATCAATTCGAATCAAATTTAATATAAAATATAATTTTTTTTTTTTTAATTAATTATAAACAGAAAAACGGTCTTAAAATTTCTTTTATAATTATAATAATATAATTGCTATTTTTTAAATATATCTTTATATAGTTTTAATATAAATAAAATATCGCAGAATTAAGAAAAATTCTATCCCCTTTTTGCGTATGGAAAATTGAAATAATTATCATTTGAATATACATTTAAAAAAAAAAAAAAAAGGAATAATTTATAAATATAATAATTTATATACAATCGATATAAATAGCAGTATAGTATATATATAATAATTATATAAAAAATTAATTATAAATAATAAGCGAATAACATAAAACACATTTAATTTTTATTTGTACATATATCTATAAAATAAATAATATATATTATAATGAGAAAATGTAAAATCCCTTTTCTTTTCCCTTTTTTTTTTGTTTTATTTGTAATACAAAAAATAACAAAATTAACACAAAATAAAGAATAAAATATAATATAAAATAATAAATATATAGGTTTTTTTTTTTTAATATCCCAAATCCTTAAAATAATAAATAATAATAAATTTTTAGATGATTTTCCTATCCGAATTCACGAAAAAATTTGTGAACCATTAAATTTAATAGTGAAAAAAGCCTTATAAATAAAAAAAAAAGGTTTAGTTTTTGTTGTATTGATATTTTTGTATGTGCGCACTTGTATACGAGATGATGCGTATATGCCTTTTTTGTTGTAAATTTCTCATTGTCAAAATAGCGTTGGTTGACAAAGGAATGAAGGATTCTGAAAAAAGAAAATGGCTGACCAGCAATCGTTATGAATGTGTTGTAAAAAAATATATCATTAATTAATAAGCAATAATTTATATTCAATTTGGATAAAAGCAATAAAGTTTGGATTGTTTCAATAACGCTTTCAATATGGTAAAAAGTAATTATATTGTACATATATGGAATTCTCAGAGTTGTTTTATTGTCGGGCATATTCACTTGACCATTTTTATACAAAGTACCAATTGACAATGCATTTGTAAGTACCAATTGAAATGTTTATCTTTGTTTTTTTGCTGTATCAATAATTTAGTAATATAATGATTAAATAATTAAATTAAGTATTTATTTTTAATATCAAAATTCCAAATAGATAAATTTCGAATTCTTTCTATGAAGATTTTTAATGGAAAAATTGGGTATTAAATTATGTTTTTTTTTCAAGTGTTTTTTTTTAGTATCTTTTCAAGTGTTTTTTTTAATAATGTGTTAATACCCCCTTATATGTATATATATGGCATTTACATCGCAAATGCAATTAATTGGATTGATTTTTTTTACTACGCCTCCTTACCGTGCAGTTGTAGATAAATCAGCAAATTAAACATCATCAGAATGGAATGAAATAAATTGCAAAACAAATTTTGGCTTATTGTCTGTTGGTGAGTTAATTTATATATTCGTGATTATTTTATTAGTTTAAGAAACATAATTTTAAGCCATTGATATCTTAATGAATCGGTTATATAATTATATATAAGATACATTAATGCATTCATAAAACCACAATAAATTCCAGTATAAGAAAACAACATAAAATATGATATTAATTGTTTAGTTAACCCCGTCTCAATGGGGAAGGGGTGACTGTGTAGTAACTTTTAATAAATACGTGTGTTACAAAAAAAAAAACAAAAAGCAAATATTCATATAATAAATTTTGTGTCATGATTTTATTATTCACAAAACAAATTTCTATCAAAAACAACCAAAAATTTGAATACAATTAAAGTTAATAATTAATATATACATACAGTATAGAGATATATACATTCTAAAATTACCATTTTAAAAGATATCGTAATTTTCTTAAAATTATTTTTGTACCAAACATATTATCCCATAATTGACTGCTAATACCAAAACCCTTATCATGATGAACAAAATGATGTTGAAAATGATAACGTTTCATGTGATATAAATGTCCACCATTTGGGCTACCATAATGTATATAATAATGTATTAAATCATAGATAACATAACCGATTAAACCACCGGTTAACGCAACCCTCGGGCAACTATATAATATCCGAAATGGTTGATAAATTGTTATTGCTAAAATTGTGGCTGGTATTGGTGGAAATACTAATCGTAATTCATCAAATGGTACCTTAAATTATTATATAGAATAAGAAGAAATAATTAATATTTTATAAAATCAATATCAAATTAAAAAACATTTTAAAATAATTAATATATCGTTAAATCATATTACGATATATTAATAGAAAGAAAATTATTATATTATAACCATTTTCATTAAAACGTATATCATTTCTATATTTTTACATTAAACATTTTCTGTATATAGTGAAAGAGAAAAATTTCTAATAGAAATTGTTCTTATGGACAGGGCCGCCGCTACATGCAAGATATTGGTGCAAACGAACCACGCGCCGTTGTCTAGGGGCGCTGAAAACTATTAGATATTTTAAATAATAAAGAAAATTCTTAGTGTTCGAAAGACTATTTTTTCTGGAGCAAAGAACTACGGACAGAGAACTGATAAATTAAACTTATATGCTTGCCAGATTTTCCTTGAGCTCCTTGTGGGACATATCTTATGTTTATAGGTTTTTTCTTGTGGGCATGGACCAAAACGGGCCTGCTTATGGAAAACACCCAAATCTTTGCGGGGGTTTTAAAAATGATTATTATTTGTCTATTATATTAGATTAGTTATTAATTCGCGTTAAAAATTTAGATAGTCCCAATAAAGCTTCATCGGAATTCAAATACCATTTATCTCAGAAAATAAAATCATTTCAATATATATAAATAAATCCATATCATACGATTTAGTGCAAACTTCAAAAAAAAAAATGTTAATATATAATATATATATATAGATTAACACCATAATACTTTATAACGTAATTCAAATATAATATTGTATATAAACCAAAAACATTTTATTAATCATCCATTATTATATTAAATCATCGCACGCACTTATCATATATATATATACGATTATGATAACTCACTTAATAATATATATATATAGATTGATGATTAATTATCACGTTTGATGTATTGCATTTATTTTTAATTATTTCAATATAATAAGTGATAATGATTATAAAATAAATAATTTTGATAATACATATACATATGGATCGCGTAAAATAAAATTATTGTTATCAATATTATCGAAAATAAAAAAAAATGTTGTGAGTATAAGGACAGGTATTTTAATTTTGTTATCACGATTTTAGATCGTCATAGCTTAGTATTTATTTATTTTTTTTATATTGTGGAAAGAGTGTAGATGTGTAAAGCATATGCTAGAGGAATACGATAAAATAATGATGATTATTTTATAGCAAATATTTGAAAATTAATAATAATATTTATCACCACTTTACGATTTTTTTTTATTTGAACGGTTAATTATGGAATTAAATAATTTTATTAATCAAAACTATATATATATTGATTGATATATTGTAGCAATATATTTTTATTAAAAATAAATCGATCATGATAAAATATTATAAGAAATGACAAGAAATTTAAGGAATTCGGAGTATTGATGTGCATAAAATATAAGATCCACTAGACAAAACTTTATACTTCGTACCGCTATATCGCTATATATAGTTTTTCGTTGTAATTTTAACAGTATCATAGTTGATTATAGATTTAAAAAAAATTACTTTTATTTATTATCTTCTATATTTTACAATGAAAATTTTGTATGTATTTTATTATTATAATCATGAATTTTGTATCTTTATTTCAATCATTCAATTTTCCCGTGGATGAATATTATTAGATTAGAAGTTTAAGCTTTGTCTGAAGAATGAAATTATTATCCGAAATATGATATATTATTCATGTAATTTCGACGCTCTAATTACGATAATTGTGATAATTAAAAAATCATCTTAAAATATGTGTATTTTCTGATCCAAGGATAATTGATCTTATAACAATAATTAAAAAAAAAATTTATATATATATATATTTACCTTATGATGTTGACCGTGTAATAAAAAATGAAATGTACGTATTATTGAATGGGTATTTTTTGAATTAACATGAAATACCCAACGATGTAATGTATATTCAATAAATGTCCAATTTAAAGCACCCAAGAGGATATGCATAGCAAAAGTTAACAACTACATCATTTTGAAATTTCCGCATAATATAAAAATAAAAAATATAATTTATTATTTTGAATATAAATTTGTTGTTATGTATTTAAATTTTTGCGCTTACATTACGATTTTCTAAAAGAATTTCCTCTGTATACCCAATGTACATGTAATAGATAATGATTGGTATCCAATAGATGGGTACAACCCACCATGGTGTTTTTGTTAAATTTTCTAACCATGACGGTCCTAATAATCGTAATTTTCTATCCACCGGTTTATTTACCCATTCATCATATTGTTCACCATCTAATTTATAAATTTGTGGTACCATTGCTTTTGACCAATCCACTAAATGCTATATGATATGATATGATATGATATGATAAATAAAAAATTAATAAATTTATAATCTTAAGGGTATTCGTATACAGTATCATATTTGAGTATTCCGTACGAGTATTATAAATGAATTGTAATTATACTTTATATAAAGACGCTAACATTCACGTGATATTTAAGAATATATCTTTTGAATAAAATGGTTTTTGATGAATATATATCAGTAACATATTGTGTGTATGTCATTCAGTTCATCGATTTATTCAATTAATTAAATGTTTATATATAAATATATATATATTTCATTATTTGATATAATCCCTTTTCCTTTCTACCCATAAATATAGCCATTGTCATTTACGTTTCAAATATGAATACAATCTCCATTTGTTATCACGCAATTGATAAAGAAACATAAATTAAAAATAAAATAAAACGCGTGCAAATAAAATATTCTTGATTAGATTTATTTTTTATTTTTTGTATACTTTATCAATTTACCTTTATAATATATTAATATTTTTCTCTTCTTTACATTATGCTTATTGCAAATTGTGGACAAATTCCATTAATTCGCATATACGCATATAATACTTCATATTATTAAAAGTGGGTGTGTGATTGATCATGGTAAAATATATATAATAATATGAATTGTAATTAAAAGGCATATTTTTTGGAATTATTGGTCATCAAATTCGATAGAAATGAAATTGTTTTATGTATATATGCTTCTATAGATCACAGAGATAAAATTATTGCGAGAATTGTCATTAAATTGATTAATATTTAAGAGGGTTATCAATAATATGAAAATATCATAAAATTTTCTGAAGATGACCTTTTTATATGGGAAATTCCTTCCCATATATAATTAATGAATATTTCGCCAGGTTTGATTATTTGAAGAATAGTTTATTAAATTAAATAGAGTGGAAAGGGAAAAATATAAAAGATCTTACTTCCATTGATTCATCCGTTTCAATATGTAGTGGATCGTTAAAATGTGAACTTTCTTCTGTATTATTGTTAGTTTTATCATCATTATTATTATTACTATTATTATCATCATTATTTTTATTATCATTATTATTAATACTATTATTATCATTATTTATATTATTATAAATAATATTATTCTTCCTATGCTTTAATATAATATCATCATTGATATTTTTACTAATGCCATTTATTTTATTATGATTAATTAAACCATTTTTATTATTATTATTATCATTATTATGCTGTGTATTTGTAACACCATTTTTTTTTAATGTTAAAGAATTTTCATTTATCATATCGTCTTTATTGATTATAACTTTATATTCATTCATTAAATATAAAGCGGCTTTCGAATGTTGCGGTGCCTTTGAAAAACGTTCTGTCATATCTTTATTATCTAAACCATATAGTGAATTTACACCACCAGGATGTTTATGTACAAATTCAGTTAAATCATATTGATCATTTTGAAAATTTACAATCATTTTTTTCTTTTTTTCAAATTTAATCATGATTTTGATTCTTTTTTTTTTTTTTAAATCACTTCACTTTATTGTATATTTGAAATTTGAATTGAGTATATTTTTTTGTGTTCTATTTAATAATTAATATATAAGAATATCAAATATTTTGTTTTTACCGAGTTTTTGATTTATTTATTTTTATTTTTGAATCCATACTCATCGCACAATTCACTTACAGTTACAAGTATTATTTATAGAGTTTTAAAAATGAACTAAAAAGCCTATATTTTTGATTATTTAAAACAAATTAATATAATAAAATTTTACTAAACTAAATAAATAAATAAAAAAAACAACATTCACCACACACACACGAAAAGTATATTAAAATTAAAATAATAATTAAAACCAGAATTGCAAAAAAAAAAAAAAACAATTAAAATCTATTTACTATATGTATATATTTTATGTATATTTATATAACACGCTGCAATAATTTTAGTGTGAAAACTTTGAAATTTATAATTTCACTGCCGGCTGATGTGCAAAAAAATATATTACACTTGTTTTTTGATGTCGTTATGATAAAAAAAATGTGAATAAAACATTAGCTCTCACCTATATACGATTACTGAAACGCTATATGTGATATATATGGAATGATATCCGCCGTCGCGTTTGTCACTTATCTGATTGTTCAAATACAAAAAAAAAAATTATAATAAACGTACGTTTCTAGATGTAAGATAAGATTTTTTTTTTTTTTTTAGATAAGGGTTTTTTATTTTTTATTGCATTTATTGTACTCTACATAGATAAGAATTTTTTAATTTACTATATAAAAATCATTGATATATATCTCCCAAGTAACATGGATCGTAGCAATTAGCTGCGGCAGCTAAAAATTTGTTGTTACAACGTCGTAACAGCGAGGTCTTGGCTGATGATTTGCTACCAGTTTTATAAAAATATTAACAGCCGTTTGACTGAGAAACTTTACTTTTACAAGGTTCCTGCAACAAAAAATACAGCAATATAGGACTGTTGCAATGTTGTGTATATTATATGCTGCGATAACGTCGTTCAAGCACTTTCCGGTAACTCGTTTTCAACTAACTCGTTTTAGCTTATACTTTGCTGACTATAGCAAGCATATCTACGTAATATTATTAATATTAACAGAAAGAAATCAGCATGTGGTCTACTTTATTGCTTTGTTAGTTATAATGATATGTTTAACTGTATATATGATATTTTTTGGATAGCAATAACCAAGTTACAATAAATCTCCATAAAGATTAATATTTAGAATATAGCTTCGATGTGTGTATATAAGGTTTCGTATTTAACATATGTTGAATGGTTGAGTTTCATATTTCTATGGTCGCGTTGGATGAGTACTCAAGATGCTCGGCGTTATGATGTGAAGACCCGAGTTCGCTTCCGTGGTTCGACATAAAATTTTCATAGCGATTTTTAAATTTGTAATTGGTTAGGAAATAGTAAATAATATATAATAGAATTAGATTTATAATTGGGTGAGGAGTGGTAAATTCCAAAAAATAAAATATAAAAATATATATAAATAAAAAAAAACATTAAAAAAAAACAATTAAAAAAAACAATTAAACAAAAACAATTACAAAAAAAAGAAAAAGAAAAAAAAAGTATAAAAAAATTTTTTTTTTAATCTGACCCCCTCCCGGCCCCTATTGTTTTATATGCATATGTATTAATGCTAATTATTTATGATTGCATTTTTTTAGTGACAAAAGATCCATTAAATGATCTAGTATTATTTGTTTGCATAAAAAAGGTTCAAAAGTGGATATGAAAAACCTAAAATCAGCAATAATCAAAGCTGTATTTAGACTTCGAAAATACCTCGCACAGCCAAAAAGAGTTGCTGCGACAGTAAAATAGTTAGTTATAATAACCTGTTTAAAGCAATAAAATACACCTCCATTTCAGCTGTATCTACGCAATTTCAGCAAAGATAAGTTTGCTTTTATAGATGCTGTCGCGGTAAAATAGCTACCAATCATTGCTGTGGTAACGTTTCGACAGATCACAATCAGCTTGCTTTGTTACTTGGGCTCTATAGGGTTTTATCAGTTTTTATATTAGTTAACCCTATACAGTATAAAAAGTAGGTTGTAAAATTATTACAAAATTTGTATATAAATATTTATATAAATTGTAGATTCCCAATAATTTATTATGTATATTCATCATATTTAAAAAAAAAGTATAAATAGAGACAATAATGCAATAGCAGACCATTTTTTAACACCAATTGATTGATGGCGGAGTTTATTATAGATTCTTTTGTTATATTTTCCTGATACAAATTTCTTTCGTTTTTGATTAATTATTGACTAACGAATTCAAATCGATGTCAATGAACTTGTAATTATAAAATATTTATAAATTACTTTTTTATTTGCAATTCTTAAGTATTTTTTTTTTAAATACAATATTATTATAATAGAATTAAATTTTATAAAATATCATTCATCAAAATCAATCAATTATACCCGCGAAGTATAAGACTATTTTATATGACAATCAAATACGCAGATATATTCTATACAGACACTGGCTTACCCTAAATTATTATAGTATTAACGGATTTTTATTTGATAATATTTTTAAATATATTTCAAAATAGATCGTTTTATAATAACATGCAAAATACATGTTTTTATTTTAATCGCATTCGTATTCCGCATCATCAACAATTGTTTTTTGTACAAAATAATAATAATAATAATAATACCATAATCATATAAAAATGATAAACCAAACAATTTCGTAATCGTTATTGTCGTTATTCAATTGCATATAATAAAAAAATAATGATTATTGGTGATTAATTATAATAAACTGAATGATTCATGGAAAATATTTATGTCAAAATTGTGATATTTTATATAGATTTAGCAAATATTTTATTAAAAGAGGATATTAAAAAAGTTTATATTTCTAGTAAGAGAAATTTTGACTAAAATGGGTGATGTTCCTTCATTCATATACCTTTAAAAATCATTAGTTTCCTTTTTTCCATTATCACATTTCATTTTGTTTTATGATGTTTTTTGGTTTGCATAGGTACTCTTGAACGGTTTAGTCTTCAAAATTTATAGAAAACATACCCAAAATCATTTTGTAATCATTTTGTAAAAATCATCGCTTTACTCCTATATAGATTTTCCATAACAATCAATTCATTTTGTACTTATTTTAAACGGTATAATACCTCAACAGGAAAAAGTAAATAATATTATACAAACTTTAAATGAAGGTGTATATCTCGTTAAAAAAAATGTATTCCCTATATATAGATAATTTTATAAATAACTATAAAACAAAGTATATGATGATAAGAGAAATATTATTACTTAATATTTAAATTATACCTGTATATTTATATATATTTTTTTTTAAATTTAATATATGTATAAATATTTACAAATTTATATATTCTTTTTTACACATAATAAAATGTTTATATTATCTATATACCTACCTATATATATATTATATGTTAACATATGCTCGATTATAATCGCTCTATAACTCAATACCATATTATTTGCATTGATAGCAAACTTTAAAATTGTAAAAAAATACTTAAACCAATGCAGAAAAAAATTTAAATAAATATTTTCATAACATTATTCTTACACTTTTAGCAAATAGTAAATAAAAATTTCATTATATATAGATAGATAGATAAATGTATATAAATGGTTGAATTGCATAATAATTTCACCTTTTAATGGCATTGTTTAAGCTGCTTATATTATATAGAAATAAGGTGTATTTTTACTTTACAAAAACTTTTTATTGTTATATAGTTTATGTACAAATACAATATTGAAACACACCTGATTTTATCACTGATATTATTTATCTTTAAAACAATTTTTTTCCCATATAAAAATGGAAAACTATAAAAAAAAATAATAATAATAATAATATAAATACTAAAAAATGTGCTGCTTTTATTGATTATATGTAAATTGCTTATATAATTCTTCCTTCCTGTGTGATTTTCTTCTTGTTGGAGTACGGACATTAAAAAAATATCCAGTCTATAGGAAAGTTAAAAGATGAATAGTATAGGTACAAATTATGTGATTCAGATTGTATAACAACCTTTTTATTCCACCTATAGAACGTGCTGTGATTTGTTGAGATTACCTTTTATAGATTACCTTTTTTGATTATTAATTAAATAGTTGAAAATACTTTTGTGACCTGATTAAAAACAAAAAATATAAATTTTTCGCTATACAACCAACAATCTGGTTTTAGCGTCCAACAACAGCCTTCTGTTGTTAGTTTCTTAATTTGTGACTTTTACGGTGTCGGTAATTAGCCGTACGACCAACCGCTAGCAAGGAAAATACAACTCTGTGTTAAAATTCAGATTCGAAAAATAACCGAAAACACAAAACATATTTTATGCATTCAGTAGGATTCGAACCCACGACCCCAAAATTTCGTTAGAATTTTAGGTTGGCATTTTTAACATTAACACCACAGAGTTCTTATTATAAACATTACTCAAATATATTTTGAGAAATAATTTCCCATTTCCCTAAAATTACCATATTAAACAATATGTTTTATTTTTATATAAAATTGGAAAATCTCGGAAAATGCAAATGAAAACCATTAAAATGGTGTAAGAAGACCTTTATTAATTTTTCATATGTCCTTTTTAAATACATAAAATACAAATGTTTGGGTGCTCTTGAAAAACGTATGAGTATTGACCATTTTTACCATCATCAGTATGAATTTTGTATAAACCAATATCAAATGTTATTTTATTCTTAAAGAGAATAAAAATACCTGTTAATGGGGGGGGGGGGGGGGGGGGGGGTTATTTGCATTCAAATCAGTTAACTAGTTACGACAATACGTAATATAACTAATTACAAAACTTTTAACAGCTGGTATATTTTCATACAATTACCATTAAAAAATATGTTTTATTTTTCCTCATAGAAATAATTTTCTTCCAATTACCATTCAGTTTATAAATTCACAAAATTTTATATATATTTGATTCCTAAAAATTCTGTTTGTTATCATAGTTAAGTTAATAAACCTTCCATATAAAAATTACCAATAATACGATTATGTTTATTTATTGCGGGTTATTTCATAAGGTAAAGTGGAAAACAAAAACATTAATTTTTTTATTTTATTTAATTTTTATATATTTTATTCAATTTTATTTCATCATCTTTTTCACATTCAATTTTTCACATATTGTTTATAGGTTTATTTAAATGAGATTTAAAAAATAAAACAATAAAATTGTATAAGCAAAAAATTATAAAAATCTTTTTAAGAAAATATTTATTTTATTTTGTTTTTCTCTTCTTTTTTTTTTATCTTTCGACAAAAAATTATATCTTATTATATATTTTATATATACATAATTGATTTTCTTATAATGAATTTTTTATATATATTGTAATTTATTTGTTTTCTACGATACAGGTTTTAATAAATAAAAAAAAACATATTATAGTACGTAAATTAAAAATATAATTAAAATATATATGCTTTTAACTGATGATGTATTTATTATTTTTCATTTAGATATTTATATAGAATTCTTTTAAATGTTTTAATTTATTTGTACGAATTTTATCATATAATTTTTTTTAATACTTTATACGTATTAATGTATTTTTTAATAAAATTTTAATTGATTATATATTAAATTATAAAAAAAAAAAATTAGATATAAAATGTATATAATTAAAATGAAAATAATATAATAAATGAAAACAAATTACAAAAAATACTTAATCAAAACAACTCACACACGCACGAACACACACTTTTTTTTTTTTTAAACCAAAAACCATTAACTATAATTAAAGTTTTTATTTGGTTTAATTATATATATTTATTGCTTTTTAATTTAAATTCCTTTATTTAATATGTAATATATAATTTTTAATTATTATAAACATACATTTTTTTTTCATATTAATTACGAGCGCGATTTAATCAAAACTAAAAAAAAAAAGAATTGCTGTCTTTCAAAATTTTGGAATTTTTTAAATATCCTAATAATTTTATATTTATATATAAAGTATTTATTTAGTAAAAAAAGCGATTTATTTAACAATTTTTATTTTTTTTTTACATTAAATTATTGAATTGTTTATAATTTTCGTTTTTCCTATATAAATATCACTTTTTCTTAATTTATTTTTATTATATATTCTCATAATTAATTAATTTTTTTTTCATTTTATAACTAGTAAATTCAGCGTTTTTTGTTTGTTTTGTTTTTCGTCTTCAAACAAAATATTTGTTTTGCTTGTATGTATGTATGTATAATTGTCATTAATATATAGGAGAAAAAAATGTGTTTTGAATAGAATTATTGATGCGTGTCCAGCTTTATATGCTTATAATTGTTTGGTTTTTTTTTTTTTATATTGTGTATTGAAAATAGAAAAAATAGCTAATTGATGGTTTTTTTTTTGGATTTGTAAAGGAATATTCACTATATATTTAGTTTAAATTAATTCAAATTATTCTTGAAGAATATTCAAATGGGGAGATGTTTGATCAAATTCTTCGATAATTTTTTTTTTTTTGGTTTATTAACAATTCCTTTAAATCTTTAAATTTGCTACAATTCTAATTATTACTGTATATTCTTTTAGATTAGGAAAATAGAATTTTAACAAAATTTTATTCAGAGAAAATTATCTTTAAAACTAATATAGCAAATATAGGAATATGATTTATTAAAATATGTCGTTTGAATACAATGAAGTTTTCGGAAAGAAATTTTCCAATATTTATAATGGAGTTGATAATGACAAAAGAAATTAATTGTGATGAAATTGAGTTAAATGTTTAATTAACAACATAATATAATTATTAAATTAACAACATAATTAATAATGAATTGAACTGAAATTGAATTTTCTGGTCATTTATAATTAAAATGATTGAAGTATCAATAAAATTAGAAAGTAATAATCCATTTGATGATTAAACAATGTTAAGTTTTTTTTTATAAACAAATTTCTCTTATAATCACATTTTTGATTTTAAAAGGGTATAGAGTAAAATATTTTTTATTTGGTTTTGATTTGTTTTTGGACGGTATCTATCTATTTTATATAGAAATTAACTCCATTACCTTTTATTACATTCATAATCATAGATGCAGTTGACAAGAAATAATTCTATAATATAGGTCTATATAAAACACATACCTTTTTGCCTATTATCGAAATGAATAATTAAGTACTTTTCGCAATTTTCAAACATAAAAATGAAATCATGATTACCCCCGCAGTGATTGTAAAACATCAAACAATATTTAAACATCGAATTTCTATTATTACTCAACGACTTGCAAAAATGAAGTCTAAAATGATTGTTTCTTAAAGTTTTCCGCACAATTACATCACCTTCAGACCTTTTACTTTGTGGTATATAAATTAATATAGGGTTTATAAGGAAAGTTACGGACAGTTATTTTTATATCATGGAGATGTTTTTTTGGTATATTAACGCTAGATTTCTGGAGGGTTTCATAAACAGTTTCCTTCAATCCGGTTTTTTAAGTATAGAGTTTCACATCATTTTTACTTTCTTACCTTTGACTCTCATTTCAGCTATTTTTTCTACTTAAGAATATATAGAAAACACAAAAAATATAATTTATAAAAAAAAAATAACACGCCTTTAAGTGTATATATTTTCAAAAATAATAATAATAATTATAAAAATAATTAAAAAAAAATTATATAATTATATATAAATTACATCGCAAATTACCATTTTTGTAAATTTAATGTTTTGGGCTAAAATGAATCATTCCCATAAATAAAAAAACAAAAAAAAATTATACATAATTTGTATTTATCATACATATATCGTCTCGTGTGTGTTATTTATAGGTTCATAATAAAACTATCTAAATTTCAAAATTCTATATATTTAATATAAATTCCACAGAGGGAACATTTTTCCATTCATATATAAATAATTTTTTTTTTTATTTTATAAACAGATTCATTTTTATATAAATTTTTTTCTTTTAATTCAATTTGCATCACACGCACATATCATATATTTAACATTTACATTAATTTAATTATATAATTACTGTTTTTTTTCTTTTTCTTGATAATACGATTTTTATATACATAATTAATTTTAATAAGTTTAATTAAATGTATATATCTCCTTTTTTTTTGTTTTCTTTTCATTTGTTTTGTTTTATTTTTTCTATAAATTAAAAAATAAAATAAAAATTGCTTGATGCTTGGCATATATATTTAAAATAATTTTTAATATTAATTTATATACATTATTTATTAATAATATATATATATATATATATAGATTTTCAAAATATTTAAAACTTAATATATTTCTTTCTTTTTTTTATTTTGATAAATAACAATAAATTTCTATAAAATATAAATATATATACTTTTTGTTGTTGTAGGGCTTTAGGAGGGGAGAGGCGTGTGATTTTATTTTATTTTTTCATTTAATTATATTTGTTTTCTTGTTATTTTACAAATACTCTAAACACAGTCAATTATTAACTATATATTTACTTAAAATATACAAGTTTTCTTTTAAAAATTTTTAAGTTCATTCATTAACAGACACACAATAACTCTTCATAATCAAATATTGAATGCTATTTTTACCATAAATAACATATACGCCCTTATAATATATATCTATCTAATGTCTAACTAACTAACTAAAATTATACATATGTATTCTATTATAGATATTACATTCACTCATTCATCCCACAACGTTATACAAATTTAATATATTATTTTACATTTTTACAATACAGACTCTATTTGATTAATTTCCTTTGCTTTGTCATGTATTTTATGATCGTCAGAATTGTTACCACCATCATTGTTATTTGTATTATTATTATTATTATGAATATTATTATTATTATTATTATTATTATTACCTGTACTGTTACGACCATTTGATTTACCATCATCATTAATATTGGTATTCGATTTTTGATTATTAACGATTGGATTATTTTCAATGGTTGGACTTGGTGCGGTATGCATTATTTTTGGAATCATTGTAATTGGTTGATCTTCATCGGCTAATTCCTCATATGGATCTTCGTCAATTGGCGCTAACGTTACCATATTTACAGGTACTTGTTCAGGTTTTGTACAACTGTAACACGGAAAATGTAAATTGTAAATAATTGATAAAACATATATGAAAAAAAAGGTAGAAAATATAGAGTAAGAATGGCATTCGTCCTATTGTTTTGATAAAATTTAAAGGAACATTTGAATACGATCATAAATCATTTAAAAAATTCATAGGCATAGAAATAATTATACGAGATGGAAAACCAAATCGTAATTGTTGATTAAAGAATCAAATACTTTAATGTTTTCACATCTCATGATGATTTTTTCTAATATATCATATTCATTTTCATATTGTCATAATCGATTATAAGACGTATACTCTTTCTTCGGTGCCTTGAATACGAACCGAATCATGCGATTTTGAATACCATTTAAAACAAAAATTATTTTTAAACTTACCGTTTAAGTAGCGGTGCCATAAAACTGGTAACGGCTGAAATTGCAAAAAATCCACCAGCCATAAAAAAGGGTATATCATAACTTTTGGTTGCATCGTATACGGCACCGGCCAACGGTGAACCGACAATTGCTGCTGCACCTCTAAATAATATTAATAATCCAAAGGCATTTGTCAGTTTATCCAATCCCAGTAAATCGACCAATATAATTGAAGTTAATGAAATGTATCCAGCTAAATCAAATAAAGATTCATTATAATTTTATTTTTGCCTTTTATACCATTAAATTGAATAACAAATAGACACTTACAAATTGCTATACCAAAGAATACCGACATAATGATGTACGCATTGTAGGTATGACAAAATGGTGTTGCACTTACAGCAATTGTTGAAATTACAAGACATATATTATTGAGCAATAATGAATCAACTTTAGGAAAATCTGCAACATAACCGCATACAACACGACCAACCGTATTTGTTATACCAATGACGGACAAAAGAAATGAAGCTGAATTTTGTGGAATTCCCTGTGAATGAATGATGGATAACGGATTTATACAATTAATAGGTTTGTTTGTAATTGTTTGTACAGATTTAGACAGATAATAAATGAAAAAAAAAAACAAATCCTTACATCTAAAATAGCTGCATCAACTAAATAGAAAAAAGGTACATAAAGACCAGCCATACCAAATACATTTGAGATTCCAATTAGCATAAATACGGGATCTTTTAATAGGCTAACATCAAGCATTGTTGCAATGGCCGATTTAAATGATTCCGGTAATACTAAACATGGACATAAATCATATTCTATATAAAAATAAAAAAATAAAATCTCTTATTAATTATCTGTTATTTTAAAAGAAAATAATCTTGCAATTGTTATTAAATTATTATTTTATATACTTTCGGAACCCTTTTCAACATCTGGAATACCACCGGAATCGACACCACTTGCACCACTTCCACCACGCATTTCTTTTTCATACCGCGGTAATGAAATTACCGAATTACGATAATTTGTTAATGATTTTTGTGATTGATATTCTCGTAGATTTGTCACCGAACCAGAATAAAATATATCCTTACGTGATAATGGACGTACCATTTTTGATGGTTCACGTGCCGATATAGACATTTTCGATTGTGTAAATGATTCCGTTTCCTATATATATATATTTCCACACAAAAAAAAACAAAAGAAAAGTATTTCCGATTCCAATTTATATTATTGAATGGGAAAAAACAAAATAAATATAATTATTAGAGATTGAATAAAATTAATTCATATTGTTTTTTATTTTTAAAATAGACATGCTATAGAAATTACAAAAGAATAAATTATTATTTATACAATTTAATAAAATTTCAAAATCTTGTGAATCATAGAATTTTTTTTAATATATTTTATTTACTAATATTTATTTACTAACGATTTTAAGATGAATTCGTAGTTTTTTTTTTAATAAATTACACTTTATTGGACTGAAATTTAATGGTTTTAACCGACAATCTCAGCTAAAATTAATAAAATTGAATGATAAACACATTTATCATGTTTAGGCAAATTTATGATCAGGTCTTAGAATTTTATAGCCCAACTTTAATGAAATGTACATGATTCTAATGCAATTCATTTCCAATGTTGAATAATAAATCAATGTTGTATAAAAGTCAGTAGCTACTGAATTCGATATCATTTCGTTTTTGATATGTTAAAAACAAATTATATTCTAAATTTTGAATTAAAAACCAACATTATTCAAATAACAATGTAGAGGAATGTTAATAATTCACAGCAATTGTGCTTTAAATCAATAATTAGTATAGTAATTGAATAACAATTAACATGTCTTGTACGTTTTTTTGGCAAATATTCACTGAAGATGCGGCTTCATGAAAAACACAATTTTAATACACCTTTGCAAGAGGATATCACATTATAGCATATCCTTGATAAAAACTGCCATTAAATGAAAAAAACAACGTGAAATATAAAAGAAAAATAAATCTATGATTCACATCTATATGGAAAATACTACCCACAACAGAAAAAAAAAACAATATTACGAAAATGTTTACAAACAAAAAATTATTTTATCAAACATTAATTAATATAATGAATTGGGACTGTTAATATTATTTGGGATATTAGTTAATAAATGGTTAGATATATATATAAAAAATTAAATTCTTATTGTCAACAAAATAAAATACGGGGGCTTTTTATTCTTTCTCAACACTAAATTACACTAAATCTTCTGATAATTCTTTTACTTTAATATTAATTACAGAATCAATCACCCACCAACGCTATATTATTTCTAAATATATACCGAATAGTACCAATTAAATAAATATACTCATGCAACAAAATTATGATCTTATATTATATAAATCAGGAACAAGAATTAGAATCTAAAAAAAAAAAATAAAGCACCACACATTTTTGTGTGCGTTGATTAAATTGAGAAAAAAAAACACGGGGGTTTCAATTTATAACTAGCAAATACAATAATTATACTCTATATATATAATAAAACTGTTTATAGTTTGTTTGTTTTTGAAAAAAAAAAAGAGTCACACACTAATATATTAATTAGAAATCAACCAAAAAAATATAATCAAGATAAACTAAATTTAACAAAAAAATAAAAAAATCAAGAAATTTAGTTTTTAGAAAACGATCAGTAAATAAATAAATAAATAAAGAAATAAATAAGATATTGATAAATTATATTTTAACACTAACGCCGATTATATTATGATTCGATGACAACATAAATTTAGAATTGCTTGCCGTAGACGAAGAAGAAGAAGGTCTTAAAAACAATGATTTTTTTTTACTACGTACTTCAGTGCTACCAATATCACCACGACTCGATGCTTTTATGGCGGCCAATGATGGTTTATAACGTTCACTGGCTGATGATTTTCTTACCCTATCAAATGTTGGAACGCTACCATTTTTCGGTATACCTAAAAAATTGTTTATTAAAATAAAACAAAATACGTGATTAATAAAAACAATACCTTCTATATTGTAAATCTTATATAACATATTTGTATATATCAGAGAAACGTAAATTATTTGGATGAATCTGCAGGACAATCATTTGTTTATGAGTGCAAAACAACGAAAAGTTAAAATACTATTAAAATAAATTTATTATATACCTTGATTTTGTGATGAAAATGCTGGTTGTGATGCATTTCTTGGTATATTTTTCCCATTATATTCATTACCCAATCCGCCGGGACCACCACCGGTTGCTGTACTATCCGATTCTGAATTACGATGTGATCTTACGGGACGTATACGCCTCGTGGTCGTCATTTCAATTGGTTGATCTTCTTCATCATCCTCGTCAGCATCAGCATTACGACCATGTCCACTACTACGGCCACTACCACTATGCGTCGTATTCGATTCGGCAATTGTCGGTAATGTTGCAACTGGATGCATACCACCACCACCTTGTTGAACAGCCAATTCTTCTAAATTTAAACTTGAATGTACACCCGGATCAATATTTATTGGCATTTTCATACGTTTTTCCATTGTGCCATCCGGTAATTTTACCATAAAATATGAACCACCAATTGAACCACGTTCCATTTGTAAACGTTTCTCTTCGTACATCCGTTGCATCAATGGTTTTACTTTACTTTTTTTCGGATATGTTAACGGACGCATTAGCGCACCGAATATGGCACAATTTAATATTAAACCGGCTAATATCAAATTAGCATTTTTCCAATCGAAATTATCCAATAAAAAATTGGCAAACGGGGCGAATGTAAATGTACCGAAACCCGAGCCACAAACGGCAATGCCGGTGGCCAACGAACGTTTTGTTTCAAAATAATAACCGACAGCTACGACAGCCGGTAAATAAATTAAACCAAATCCAAAACCACCCATAACACCGTACGTTAACATCAATACCGTAACATTCGGACTGAATGTACTCAATATAAATGCAACACACGCTATAATACTACCGGCTATACACACATTTTTACATCCATATTTATTCGCTAAAGCTGATACAATTGGACCTGCATTTATATCATAATAAAATATTTTCATATTATGAATTCCATATGAATTTTAATTTATTTTAATACAATATTTACCAGCACTAAGATAAACACCACTAAGTAAACTGCCAACCCATGCTACTTTTCCTTTACCCTCACCAAAAAACGTAACAAATTCACCCAAAAATACACCAAATGTATAGGCAATACCGTCAACAATCATATTACACATAAATGAGGCAAATACAATAACCCATCCATATCTGTATTATATATATAAATATACAAATATATTTATTTGAGTTAATGCATTTACTAAATTCAATTAAAATTAATAATTCGAATTGGAGGATTTTTTTTTTTATTTAAAAGAATTTTTTTCGTATAACACAAAAATATAATGGTTTTAATAATTCTATTATGTTTTTTGTTAAGTAAAAGCCATTTTCTTTTCAATTGAATTAAAACAAATTACATTCTTATTTCACCAACATTGTGATAATATAACATTCATGGTAATGGAATTTAACCATTTAAAAATGCTAAATAAAATTTCAAAATTGCCTTATTACATTAATTTTATTATATAAAACGAATTCTGATACCGAAAGATTTTGTTTCACTATACCCATAAACATTTGTATCGGACCAAGGTTCTCATTTATAAATTTAAAAAAATTTCCAATATATACATACCCACCATCTGGAGGCGGTGGCATTTCATGATATTCACAACCATCGTCATCATCTTCCGGTGTATTATCTTCTTGCAATTCAGCTGTTAATCTTGCTGCCTCTTCACATGCAACTTCACTATCGGTCTATGAAATTAGAAAAAAATATTCATATAAATTTAAGTTTATTTAAAAGCCAAATTGATTTTTAGGATATTATTAAGAAATTTGAATACATATAAAGACATATGCATTTCTTAAAGAGATCTTCGATATACAAAATAAAGATTACCATATATACTGAACAGAATAGAAATAAACATATATAAGGAATTATGAAATTTTACATATGATACATAATAAACAATTGATTATCTTAAATTGTATATATGCTATAAAAAATTGATCAAAACATAACATTTTTTAACATCAGTGTATATGGACAAATTCAAATAAGGTTAAACAATTTTAATAAATTCATTGTTATACCACTCGCGCATTCTGCTGATATACAATTAAAAAACCATTTGTATTTGACAATTTTTCAGTTTGTTATTTTTTTTTTGTTTGTTTCAATTAATTAAGGTTAATTAAATTGTATGTATATCTTTAAATAAATTTATATTGTGTTTATGTTATTCGAATGTTCTTTAAATGATACAAAAGTTGTGTTTTTTTTTGTGTGTGTTATTCTTATATTAATAGTAGACTATTATTATTATTATTATTAGTATTACAATAGAAAATTCAATAAATGAAATCGCATAAATGAACTTTAATAAAAAAAAACACACATAAAATTATAATCTTTAATCATCTATTCATAAAAAAAAATTAAATACTATAATATTTTTCATTCATTTTAGATTTTAGTCAATTGCAAAACAAGGTTTAAATTATATATAATAAATTTATTTGTTTTTTTGTAGCTTGATTTTTGTTATAAACCAAATTTTAGTTGATGAATTTTAATAAAAACAAACGAGATTTTATGCTTATTTCACTGGCAATTAAAGTAAATATAATATATAGAATATTTAACTGTAATACGGGATTTAAAAATGTCCTTTTATTTATTTTATGCTTATCTGAATCATATTTCTATATATAGTGATCGAAATGAATAAGAACTGGCGGTTGACTAATCAAATAAATTAACTTTATAATATTTTGTTATCGCAGTGGTCACTCAATTGCGGTCTCAACTGAATAAAATATACTATCCCAAATATTTATTATTTCTATTTGTGTTTGTATAGAAACATCACGATGACGATGTACTTCATGCGTATAAAACAGAAATCCTTTGTTTGGCTAGAGAAGCCCAAAGTATGGTAATCGAGTAATTGTATAACAATAAATCGTAAAAAAGCATGATTTTATTAATATTTATTCTCTGATTGATTATTATCATAAGTAATACATTCATCAACTGCATGTATAGATGATGATCAAAACCATAAACAAAAAATAACAAAATATTCAATATATATATTGTATATATATGATAATTACTAATTGAAATTATACATAAAATTGTTAATCATTTTTAAACAGTAAAAGGTAATTTGTTTGATAAGAGTTTTGTTGTCTTCATAACATCAATAACAATTATATAATATATATACTATATACTAGGGTTGCCTACATAACAATATTTGATCCGATCCGATATATAAGAGTATTAGAAACAAATAACTTATTATGACAAATTGACAAAATAATTGAGTGAAAAAGTCACTGAATTAAGATTTCAAAGGGTTGTGTATGTTCAAAAATCATATACATATACCTTTTGAAATCGCACTTTCGATAATGAAAGAAAATTTTCTTGGCAATGTAAACGTAGAAATGAAACTAATGAGCTGATGAAGAGCTAATTTTATTCTCAGACGAATCATTATTCGTATGCCCCAAGCATAACATTTAAAATCTATTAAACTTGCCAATTTAACTAAACCCACTCTGTATAATAAAGAATATTTACAATATATTTAATTTGTATATATATTAAAGGTGTACTAATTCATTATACTATGTACTAATTCATTATACATTGTTTTTTGTTTGTTTATTATTAATATTATTATTATTTTTAATCTTTAATTTGTACATTTAATCTTTTTGAACATTATTTATTTATTAATAAATACATATATATATTTACACAAAATGCGATAAGATTTCCAATATATATAGTATAGACATCAATATTAATTGTAATATTTGTATATTGGAATTTCATTTAAAAATTATCTTTTGTACGTATATATATGCGTGTTTTAAATACAGATTAATATAATCATTTTGAATAGATTTATATATAAATGAAATACATTGATCATTTATTGTAGGTATAAATGTATAATATAAGATATCAATAACATTCTGGTATAAGTATTTATATATAATAATACAGTAACTATCCCGATATATATCTGCATATGAATATAATATATATATGGGTCTAAAAACTCCTAAATTGGCACATATATATTTATATATATGTTAACCTTATTATTGATTATTAAATTACTTATTAATTGTTTCTCTATATCTATGTCCTATCTGTTTTTGTATTATACATATATATTTATATGTATAGGGTCTCCAAATTCAATGTACGAAATTATAAACATTATATAATAACACAAAAAATTACAAAAAAAAAAACATCCAATCTTATTCGGGATCAAAAGATTTCGTATTAGACATGCAATTGTTAATGGCAATTAAAAAAAAACAATAAACAATCGACGATGAGAATAAAATGATAAATGGATTTAATTTCTTTAGAGTCAACCAAATTTTTAACAAAAATAATTTAAAAACAAATTGATCCAAGGTATATTAATTTTCCCTGGTTCCCTTTGGCGAACCCTTTATATTTACTAGTAATTCCACTATAGATATCTATATTTAAAAATTAAAACACTACACAACAATGTATGTTGTAAATAAAAAATATTTATAAAGCAAACTATGTAGTGTTTTGTGATCTTGTTAATAAATACACCGCATAGATACAGATATTAAATACAATTCAATTATTAATAGTTTGCATTTATTGTTTTTCAATAATATATGAATTATAAATTGTATAATTAATTAATTAATTAATGAATAATGAATTTTATATTCATCAGCTTTTATTTTTATATATATAAAAATTAAATTGAATTGGTATACATAAGATAATATTATAATATTCACGTGCATGACCTTTATACTATATAGATATTTATGCTATATACAATAATATAATAAATATTTATTATATAATTAAGAGCTATATATAATGATAAACATTAATTCTTTTGTATATGTACATAAAATATATAAAATTTTATGTGATAAACAGGTGATATAGAGAGTGAAATGAAGGAAACTCCACGTGGTATATATAAAAGATTTAATTTGAAATCCTGCAGATATCGATATATATATAATATATATAATCTCATAGTTTTTTGACAATATAACGATTTACTTGTATAGATATTGGTGTTATGCAGACGAGATTATTGTATAAAAAATGATGATATGCTTGATATTATATATATGGATTTTAGAATAATAAAGAACATTTAAATTAGCTGTTAATCCGCGATAATCAAAGTCGTTATAAACCTTCACATTTCTCATATAGTTTTCATCGTTACATAATCAATAATATTATTTAAAACTCTGTATATAGCGAAAATAATCAGGAAATATTTAGAAAAATAATGCTTTTTTAATCCAAATCATTAAAACAATATAAACGGGAACACAATATAAACGCGAACACTATAAAAATATTACTTATGTTATAAGTTCCCAAAGATCAATAGTTAAAAAAATCTAATACTGCAACATTAATAGGAAAAAATTCAGTTCAACAAACCGTTTTATCATAATTCAGCAATGCACTGATTAAATAAGTACGTCTATGGTCTATTTAAATACATATAATATATTTTTAAAGTAAATTACTTTGACTTAACTTTTGAGTTATATGTATTTTAATATGAATATTGAATATAGGTATATATTATCTATAAAAGAGACTATTTCTATATATTATTATTATTAATTCATATATATTATCTATTTAACGGTAGAGATTATATGTTTTACATATGGGTTAGCAACCCTGTTAAAGTGCTGATAAAAGACAAATCAGTCTGATGAGAAGATTATTTATACTATATATATATATATAGATATAATAATAGAATATACTTTTAAAAAATATACAATCGAATAAACTAATTATTAATTATTTATACAAAAATGGTTTTACAGAAGCGATTATTATTTTTATTAAAAAAAAAAACAATACATAATCAATTAATCTTTTGTAGATACAGACTATTTGAATTTATAGAAAAAATATAGAGACATTGAAACTAAAACAGAAAAGTCTTAAGATTTGTTACTTTAAAAAGAAGTATTGGTATTTTCAGTTAGATTTTTAGAATTGTCACAAATGTTTATGTATAAATAAAAATTTCTTATATAAAATCCTTTAATTGATGCATTTCAAAGAGTATTCAATTTCAAAGAGTCTGAAACAATATATTGGTCTTCTATTTAAATTAAAACAAAAAAGGTGAGAAGTTTGACGGAAATTCAGATTTTAAACAATTAACATATAAAAAAAAGGGCACTGACCACACCAGTCAATAATAAATTTTCAGAATATGTAATATATAACTGTGTATGAAAATTCAGCTCCGAAAATAACCGAAATCAATTCTGTACGAATTTTAGGTTGACATTTATACTATACATCCGATATAACATTTAAATAATTCACAAATTTATATAAAAATTCAACAAATAAATAAACAATAAATTAAATTAAATGTAAATTACTTTATACTTAGCACTTTCTGACATTATTATTTTGTTAATCAATTTCTTTTAAAACAACTTCTTAATTAATTAATTAATTAAATTATATTTCTGGTTTTTCTTTTTTGTATATAGATTTCTATATTATTTAATATATCTCTATATATATATTCTATATCAAATCACCACAAATAAAATTCATTTCACACACATTTTGAAATTGTTATTTATTTCTGTTTTATTTTTTGTTAAATGACAATTATAAGAACAAAAGAATCAAACCGAAATACTAAAAAAAAAATTGTGATTTAAATATAAAAATAAAAATAAAAACTGCAAATTATTATGATTATTATTATTATATTACTATACTAATGGTAATGATATCAGAATGTAATATTAAAATGAAAAAAAAATAATAAAAATACGCTGACCGACGTCCGATGATAACCAATACGACTAATAATAATAATAATAATAATAATACTAATATAAATAATTATAATACAAAATATGTAGAATTAAAAATAAAATAAGTGTAACTCGAGAGAGTTTTATAATAATATCATATGTACTATATATATATTACCAATATTACGTTATGTTATGATATGTATATATTTTTATATATATATATATTATTAATGTTTAATGACAATATTTATATGTATCTATATATTACAATATATTTATCAATTGATACATCCATTAAAATTTTTATAACATCTATTATTGTATACACAATATAATATGGAAAATTATTTATTTTTTTTAATTGATAAAAATTAAAAAGATATACACAATTTTATATTAAATTGTAAAAATTTATAATGTAATTTGATTGAAAAGTTTTGAGGAAAAATCAATATGATTTGTTGAAAATATAGGTTAAAATTTTTCCCTTTTCATTTTAAATCATCGTCTTATGATTGACGATTTCTTGAAGGCTCGCAAAACTGCAAAAAAATTCCATATACCTCGTGTCATTTAATACATATACATCTAAATAATGTTCTGAAAATATTATTGTAAAATTTTCTCTTTATATTATATATAGTTATCTTTTATCGTTTGTTTTTATTTTAACGAACTCCAATCGGGATACTTTTCAAACATCCCAAAAATGGTATTGTTATTAGTAAAAAAGTAAAATGACGAAATATATACAATAAATAAATAAATAAATACTTAAGAAAAGACAATCGCAAAAATACAGTAAAAAGATAAATGATATAATCGAAAATAAAAAAAAACAATTTTTTTAGTATACAAAACAACAATTTTTTATTATTATTATTAAGTATATCTTTAATTTAACAATGACATAGATATATTTAATTTTTTTATTATATATGGTATATTATAAATAGGTTTATGATTTTTATTTTTATTTTATAATTGTATTAAAATAAAACACACAAAAATATATAAATTAAATACATCAAAATTCAATTGTTATATCCCTTTTTTTGAATATTGTTTTTAAATTTGGATTGGACATTTTCAAAATAATTAGATTTTATAAAAACAATTTTATTATGTAATGCATTTGATAAATGCAAAAACATTCTGATGTACAATATTTTTCTTTATATCCTTTTAATCATATATTATATTAATATCTATACGAAATATTAATATCTTGTTTAAATATCAGCAGCAGTGAGTTAAAATACAGAAGCAATATTTATTGAAATACTTTAAAATGTGTATAATATTTTATCTTTTTCTCAATATATATATATATAAAGATTTCAATGACCGCAATCACAAAAAAATTGGTTCAATTGAATTTAACAACTGATTGTAAATGTAAAACAAAAAAAAAATGTTTTTTTTCGCTTATACAACCGATAATTTTAATAACTCTATTATAAAGGGAAATCCCTTTGTAAGAACTTGTAAGAGGCTCTTAAATATCTAAAATGTATTAAAATGAATGTTTAATAATTAAAATGGATTGTTTTTTTTAATACGAAATCAAGTATAAATAATAAGTATTTTATATAGATAAGATTATTTTCATTTAGTAATTCAAATTTTCACTTTCGTAATATTATTTTATAATATACATTTACAATATATGAATAGCTACCGGCTAAACGTATATATACATACTATTTGTTATTAAGATTATTATTATTATTATTATAATATATTAATAAATAAAATATTATAATATATATATATAGATAATTGATGAGATTCAAATACATGTCTGATATAAATATATGATATGAAAATCAATAAATCAATATTTAACAACAAAAATATATATAATATACCTATATTATATATGTATAATAAATCAACAAATATAATCGAGATAGATAAATTAAAAATAAAAACAAAAAAACATATTTATTTATTTAAGTATATATGTTATACAAAACAAATATATAAAAATATACTCCCATATCCCAAAAAAAAAAAAAAAAAACAACTTACTTAGCAACAATAATAATATATTATTGTTATTAAATTATTATTAGATTATTGAATTTAATATGTGCGAGGATAATTAACGCAATAATAAAAAAAAACAAACACATTCACGATATATATATATATATATATATATATTTATCATTTGTTTAACAGATTAACCTATATGCGAATTATTAATAGAATTGGAACAATTTAAAAATAACACTTTTAAGCTTTATTGATATTGAAAGTATATATGGAAAAACACTTAAAAAAAATAATGAAAATGTCTAAACAAATTTTATTTCAAAATATTAATTTAAACTCATCGTGTATTTTCTCTTTTAAATGAAAGTCAATCAAAATCCTTTTTTTTAACAAATTTCCGTTAGTAAAAAAGTTTATAGTAAAAGAAAATCATTCAAAATACCTTCATGCATGAATTAATTTTATTTCAGTATAGAAAAGTTTAAAGTACAAGAAAAGAAATCAAAATTCTATTCTAAACGAATTTTCCCTATTAAATAAGTTTGTATATCAATCAAAATCCTGAATTTACTGAATTTCCCTTCAGCAAAAAAATCTTCAAATTATAGAAAATCATTCAAAATCCCTTTGTGAACGAATTTCCTTCAGTAGAAAATTTTCTATTAATGGAAAATCAATCAAATTGATATTCTGAACACATTTCCTTTGTATAGTAGAAAATTGTATATTAAAAGAAAGTCAATCAAAAACACTTCCTGAACAAATGTCCTTCGGTAGAAAATGGTATAGTAAAAGAAAATCAATCAAAATCATTAGCTGAACAAATTTTTCTTCAGTAGAAAAAAGTTTTCTAATTATTGAAAATCAATCGTCCGATCCTATATTCTGAACAAATTTATAGCTTTCAAAAATTAATAATTTATCAAAATAATATGTTTTTTAATATGCTCCAGTGCGGTTAAACGTAATTATAACTTAATTGGTTTTTTTTTAAAGTTTTTAATAGGTTATTAATAAGTTTTTTTTTAACTATATTAATAAGATAACAACGCATCGTATTATATATTTAAAAAAAATCAATATCAATTGATTATCAATTTTTAATACATACATATACAATTTTATATATATTATAAAAATATCCAAAGTTTAAAGCTCGCACAAAAATTGTATGAAAGAAATTAATAATAGATTTTAAAATATATAGAAGCAATATAAAAGTTATTTATAGAAATTTTTTGTTTTTAAAATAAGATGATATATGAATATTTTTGTGTATTTATCATATTATAACCATATATATATATATATATATATATATATATATATATATTTTTTTTTTTTATATATATATATACTAATTAATTATATATATGAGAAGGAATAAACCTTGAGTTTATTTTACGATACGATACATGATGATACCATAAAATTATTTGATATGAAGAAGTATAATATTACACGTAATGGTACAACAATATTATTATACAAAAATATTTATATCAAATGAAATGAATTACATTATATGTGAATAAATATATAGTGATAATGATAAATGATAATATATAATATATTCCGTAACAAGTGCCATAGGAATATAAATATAATCAAAATGTGACTATATATAAGAAACAATTACAACATATAAATCCAAATAAAGGTGTATATGGGAAAAAGGTGCAAATCGTTTTATCGATTTGATGATTTATTTTATACATTGATTGCCTATCATACGTTGATTGCGAAATCATTTCATACATATATTATGATTCATGATAGATACAGAATTATTATTACTATAGTTAATTTGAAAAACTTTCAAAAGAAAAATGATTAAAATCCTTATCCTTTTCACTTCAAACCATTAAACTCAATCTTTTACAACATCTCTCAAAATATATGAAAGTTATTCAATTTTGTGCGATCCAATAATCCTTGATTAAAATTATCTGAATATCTATTTTGAAATTCAATCAATATTTCTGTTTCCTTGTACGATTATCAAATTATCATTATTTTGTTTGCCTATATCATACACAAAAGGAAATGCAACACTTTAAATCAAACCCTAATCGAAAGTTTATTATATATTATATATTTTCATCATTATACATCATTAAATTAATATTGGATTATATAATTCTGAAGTAATTTTGAACATTTTGTATTTCTTCGAATAATTCGTGCTAAAATGAACATTTTAACAAATTAATAAATGTATATATATAGTAGATAACATTTATATTTATAGATGCTATATAATTTATATAATGCAGATGTTTTAATTTTATTGTTCAACATATAAATTTAATTCAATTAAATGATTTTTTGAAAATAAAAAATAAAATTAAAGTATTGATTAATTTAATACACTATCTGTATGATGATGATGCTCTAATTATTATTATTATAATAGTGTATTTATATACAATTATGTGTTAGTATTTTTAAGTATATATATATATTTTAAATATTATTAGCATATACAAAAAAAAATAAAAATATATAAGGTAGATATACTGCAAATAATATATATTTTAATTAATTCAAATCGGTCAATGTCATCGCGTTTTATTTACTATATATATATTTTTATATATACATTAATTTTAAATGTTTTTTTTTGTATCAAAACAACTTGCAATTATTTCAAGAATTAATATGCAAAATTGAATATATAGTATATATATAGAGGTATGTATAGTATATAGAAAAAGTCAATATATTATTCAAATTAGTAATATCTATTTTCGAGATTTTCAATACTTTATATGATTAGATATATATTAAATATTTTCTTAAAGCGTAAAGATTTATTGCAAATATTTCAATCAATTATTATTTAGATATATAATTATAACAATTTAGTTTGTTAAACAAACACCAAAATAAATAAAAAAAACACCATCCATATATATTCTATTCTATTTGGATTAGTAATTTATGAAATTATATACACCCAACAAAATATTCAATTGCATTCAATGATAGAGAAAAAATATAATTGTAATGACATAAAAAATTTGATTAAAAAATGCACCATATACTGCGACAAGTGTCAAATGACGATGACTGATTGAGCTGTGTGAGATGAATGCGATTATTTATATTTGTCTTATTATTAGTTTTTAATCAATACGAAATAAGAAAATTTATAATTGAAAAAAAAAAGAAATTAGTCAGATAACACCTGATTTATTTGGTTTTTTGGTTTATTGTTATTTTCGTCTGTCGATTTGTTAGTTTATAATGAATAATAAAATATTTATATTCAATTGTCATACCCTACTAATTTTTCGATGTCGCCGTGATTTTATAGACATTTTGTCATTTCCCCCATTGCCTGTTGTTGTTGTTGTTGTCGTTGGTGTACCCGATAACATGTATTTTGTTGAATGCTGTTGTTGTTGTTGAGTATTTGAAGGCATTTTTACTTCTTTTTTTTTATTGAAAATTTTCAATATAAACCCAAAAAAAAAACCACAATATATTGTTTTTTTTATATTATTATTATTCGTTATTTAATTACCAAATAATTTTTGGTTATTTTAAATAATAACTAAATGGTGATTAAATTTTATTCAATTTCACATTTCTTATTGAACTGATTGTAAATTAATTTTATTAAAATTATAATAATAAGAATACAAAAGTGACACAAGACAGCAAGACAATGATAAAGATTTAAGAAGATTATAAAAACATTTTTGTTAATATACACTAAGTAAGTAAAATACTTTTATGATATGAGTTAAAAATTTTAAACATATATGTTATATAATAAAATTGCATTATTTTCTTTTGATATTGTTTGAAGAATTGAAATATAATAAAAATAAATGCATTGCGTATAGGGGTGAAACGTTCAATGTTTATGTAATTTATAAAATTAAAGTAAATAATAAATTATCTTAAAAATACACAAATTAATGAATTTTATCGCAGTATGATGTATTTTATTAATGTTTTTATATCAATATACTATATTATATTGATATTTAAATATAATGCAACTGATTTGTTTAAAATATACCCATAAAAGACAAATTATTAAACAAATTTTTATTTTTTTTTCTTGATATAATTTAGATTGTAGTTTTAGTTTAGAGTATTAGAGTACGCAGATATTGAATTTGTAAAAATCGTTTTCATTATTCAAGCTTATTTCATATAATTACATTAGCGTTACTTGCTGTATGTATTTTGAACTTGAACTTGAACTTAAACCTACTATGAAAAAAATTGTCTGCGATATTATCAAAAATTCCACATTCATACAGCAGAAGATTATCCACTAAATATTGTGATCCCAAGAGGGAATCTCAATAAAATGCATTTAATTCAATATATTAAATGAAAATTTTATATGCATTAGCCGTAATATTCTAAATTATTAATTATAAATCGAGATAATTTTTAAATTAATTTAATAATTAAAAACCAAACAAATAATTAAAATCGGGTATTTCTAAATGCTAATGATAATGATTGATTATATTGAATCAAATCAAAGAATATATTAATTAAAAAAAAAAATAAATCATCTTTAAATACAAATAAATAAATAACACAAGTAAATAATTAAAATCAAATAAGATGTTATCATTCTAAAAATGAAAAACAAAAAAACAAACAAATATTTAAACGACCGATAAAAACAAATATTTAATTTACAAAAACAGCAAATCCATTATGTAGTATTTAAAAGACAAGGTTTGTTGTTATACATATATAAAGTAAAGAAAGATATATTAATAAATTATTATCATATATGAATAGGTAAATAATGCATAAAGAAAGATTATAAAAGACGCGATAAATTTTTATATAAATATTATTTTTATCACGTAAATTTACACAATGGAAAAACAATAAAATAATTGCTGCGAGAATTTAATAATATATCATATCAAGTAATGTATAATAAAAAAGATATACATTTGATAATCTTTTAGACAATTTATATATCAAAATATTTCAACATATAATTTTATAAAAGTACAATAAAACGATTTTTTTGAAAAATAAGTAGACTAAATTCACATATGATCATATGAATAGAGTATTTTAATATATATCTATATAATATTTTTCTAATCCATTACATTTTGAAAATTCTTAATTGAGATTATAATTATAGTGCGTATAATTACAAATTTCCTCCATCAGATCATTTTATTGTTTTGAATTAAATCTACGAATCAGTTCTTGATGTATACATATTCAAAGTATTGATTCGCATATATAGGAATAGAGGTTTATTATTTTTCATTTTACAATATAAATAACATTTTCATAATATCAATAACATCAACACATTTGATAAACAATATATAAAACAATCTAAAGATTGATAATGGATATTTAGAAATAATAACTTAAACAAATGTTTACAAAACAATTACATTTCATTTGATATATGCGTTGGGTATATCATATACATGCAACACATATTTACGCGATGTGATACTATCAGCAGAACTCTATAAACATATATATATTTGTTGCATTTTTTTACATACATATATCTATAACTTTAAACCAAACACAAAATCATAATAATAATAACAATAAGATATATATAAAACAATTATATTATTTTATTGATAAGCAAAATTGAGTACAATAATTCATTGAGTCATTATGTTATTATTATTTTATTATTATATTATTTTATCTTATTTCAAATGAAAAAAAAAACAACATTTCATTTTATATGATATTATTTTTTATATCGTTAAAAAAATTAAATTGTTTTTTTTTCTTTTGTTTTTCAATGTTCTAATTTTTTAAAATGAAAATGCATTTTAATATGGATTAACTATATAAATATTTTTAAATAATTGCGTATAAATATATTAAAATAAAAAAAAACAATTAAATTGTTATAGATAGAATAACATTGAAACAATAAAGAAGATATCAACTTAAAGAGATATTTTCTTACATAAATTGGTAAAATATCTATATAGTATTTGGCTTATGAAAACTATAAACAAATAGAGATATAGATTATAAAGAAAGACTGTAGTTTTCTAATCATTTATTACAAGTTATATTCATAATAAAATTGCATGTATTTGGCTGTTAACAAGAAAAAAAATATCGTCTAACTTCTACCAACTAGTGTGTAGTGTAAGTGACTAGTGTAATATACAGTGATCGCAATTACTTGGTTTGCAAAAAAAAAATCAGTTATAAAATGTCCAATGAAATGTCCAATGTCCAATTGATCAATGAAAACGATAGTAATAACAAAACTATGAGATTTTTATTATATAGACTAGGGTAATGCAAAACAAAATATCATTTCAAGTGATGCTGTATCCTTATAATCCTAATAATGATACAGTACATGCAGATTATAAATTTAGGATTATAAAGTTTGTGGTTCGTGGATATTTGCATAGAAATTTGTCATCTCAGATCCATACAATTTCATCGCCTATAATCTTATGTGATTTAAGCCTTAAATGATTTGCTATTTTTTCTTATAGATCTTTCATAATCATTTTCTTCCTTCTACTGTATCATTGAGGATAGATAAGATATGTATAGAATTTCCGATAATATGTTTCAATGAAATTGTGAACGATTTCAAATGATTTTCTATATAATACACAAAATACCTGAAGCTTTGTTTAGATAGTAGATTAAACTTTGATATTCTAGATTAAACCTTGACACGAATTTTATATATTCTTATCTTGCAGAATATTCCGATTTTATATTGAATTGTCATCTATATATATATATATGGAGTTCATGAGTTTCACTTTTTGATTTTTTTGTGATAGCTAAACAAATGAACTCTCCAATCTACGACAGCTAGAGTGCCTACACTCCGCGAAGATAAACATTAAAACACATTTAACTTTGATCAGAATTTCTATTTACTGTATATAATGACATAAATACGACAAAACAAATAATCGTACATTTATGTTTATAAGATAACAAAATGTGATTTTCTTATACTTCTATATTTCAATAAAGGTTTTTAAAAATAAAAACTACAATATATTTTTAAATGTAAAACGCGAATTTGCGAATGGTATATTTAATAAATACAATTCTATACATCAATCTATCAATTTTATATATGCCGGATGTGATAGTTTTATATATGAATATGAAAGTGATATATGAATGAAATAAAATATGTTTTGATATATGATATATTTTACGAATGAAAAAAAAAAAAATTTACGTTCTGTTAGTCGGTTTCATTTTCTTCGACAAAATGCGGTGTTGAGGTCTTTTTTAACACAGGTAATTTTATGATTAAGGAACTCTTTCAAGAAACACTATATGGGAGGATTAATGAAAACATTCATCCGAAGACGAAAGGAATTTTATATCCGCATCAGTACATTGAAAATTTTCTATTATATATTCATTATATATATATTAAAAATCTTTGTGTTCAAAATATCCGGATTGTTGTAAAATACTATTCAATTCATATAATGCAATTCATTTTCTAAACATACCTAGAAGCTGTAACAACATAAAATATATAGTGTTTATGTATATTAAATAATAAAAAAACATTAAGTGTATATATTCTTAATTAAAGAAAAAAATCTACAGGTGTATTTTGTACATGTATTTGCCGTATACATATGAATATAATTAAGTAAACTCTTTCTATATATATATATATCATTTCAATGAAAACTATAATATATATATATATATATATATATATATAAATATGCTATGTGTTGAGTGAATATACATAAAACGTTATTATAATAATCATATGTATATACGAATGATATAAATAAATAAATAAATAAAATTATATTTATAATAAAATATGTATATACAATATATGATTTATGAATAGAATGTCATGTGAGAAAAACTACTATATATCATCAAGGACTAAGTTATATTATTATTATTCTATGATCTTCTATTTATCTATGCATGCATACATATATATCTTTGAATATATATTATCTGTATATGTATTTAATATAAACTATTTTAATTTAAATACATCTGGTATTTTGTATAAGAGTCGTGTACACATTTAGATATGAACACTTTTTTTTTAATCATCGTCTATGTGTCTAGAAAAGCAAAAAAAAAAAACTATTACAAAGAATGCATTTTCTTAGAATATATCATAAAAACTATATAATAAATGCCGCAAATATTTTCACAAAAAAAAATAAAAATTTCTATATTTAAAATCACAAAATTGTACTATATACATATACAAAAAAAAAAAATCACATCTAACTAACACACGTATTGATTAAATTTTATTTATTTCTCTTTATTTATTTATTCAAGTTTAAGGTGAATTGATTTGTTTTTTTTTTTTGTAATATACCTACACTAATATATGTAAAAAATAAAAATTAATTTTAAATTAATTTATTAATATCTCATTTGGATTTCAATAAAATCACTTATTTTTTGTTTTTTTCGTATCGTATCGTACTGTGAAACTTTTAAATAATCTATAAAACAATTATTATTATTTTTTTAACCCACAAAAAAAATTAGGTTTTTCACAAAATAATTTCAATCACATATAAATTTAAAAGAAAAAAAAAACAATTTTGTCTATACACTTTGAATATACTTAAAAACATATTCAGCGTCTTCCGCAAATATAATTGTGAATTTTCTCAAAAATAATTATAAAAAAACAATTATTTTTTTTACAAAGAAAATTGTTTTTTTTTTTGTTTCTATTTTTCTTTGTTTTTATTTAAGGTTTATAAAACACACAAATTAAAAAAAATAAACAATCACTTTTTTTGTTTTTTGATTTTGTTAAGGGGCGTCTATCTGCGCGTATTTGAAAAAAAAAGAAAAACTTAGCAAGAAATAAAAAAACAAAAATATGATAATAATAAAATAATTAAAAAAACAAAAAAAATGAATCGAGAATAAATGCACGATTATTCAAATTATATTTTATTTAATTTTTTTTCCGCTGTGTCTTGATTATTATTTTGATACAATCAAATAACAACTGAAATTTATTATTATTATTATATATATATTTTTTATAATTTACATTTAACAAACAAAAATAAATTATTTTCCTTTTTGTTTACGTTTTTTTTGTTTTTAATTTATTTATAAATTATATATATTGTATTTTATGATAAATAAATGAATTATAAAAACAAAAAAAAACTGTGCTCAATTTTAAATCATGTATATAAAATAATATATACAAACAAATATAATATTAATAATAATAATAATAACAATAATTTTTTAATACTTCACAATGAAAAGCTCAATATAAGAACACACTCAATTTGTTTCAAATAATAAATAATATATAGTATATATACATATATTTATAATATATATACTAGTCAGAACGATAGAATTGAAAAATGCATATTCACATTTTATTGAAATATTGTATATTTTTTTTATTATACATTATAGAATCTATCAATATAATATCAAAATGCGTATATATATAGAATTATAATTTATTATATTATAAAATGTAAGTGTTTTTTTTCATATAGATATAACATACACAATCAAGTTTACTAAAAGTTCTTGCGTTTTTTTAAATTTAATTATAAATTTTTTGCTCTCGACAGAATTAGGAAAAAAACATTACAATTGAATTCAAAAATTTAAATGAATTGTTTAATTTATAATTTTATAGTTTAACTTTCAATTCAAATTTTGAAGTTTTGCATTCAATAATTAATGCAAATATATTTCTAAAAAAAATATCTAATATCTGAAAAAAACCTGAGTCTTTAAAAACTATATGTAACTATATTCAATAAGTCATCTCACAATATATATTATAGAATATAGATATATTAAATATTCAGTATATGTATATATAAAAATAATATGAAATAAAACTGTTATTAATAATTTTATTATTATTCTTGTAAGATAATAAAATTAATGATGTTGATTATGACATAAAAATATTTCATTGAACTATGACGAATACTTATTTATATATTAATTTATTATAATCACTTAAGCCACTATATATATATATATAATATATATATATATATATAACTATTTTCAAGATCAATTACCGCGAACAGACTTTTGATAAACCTAAATATTATTTTTGTTTGTTGGAAATATACTATCGATATTACTACAAATGCATACACACACATGCATATTCTTTTATAATTTTCTTCAGTATATTATATAGTATAATTGTAAAACTGCAACAAAAATCAAAATATTTTATACTAGTAAATTAATTTAAAATTTATAATAGTACATTGATTATAGAACACAGAATTATTTTGTTGAAGTATATATGAAACATATATTATTATATAAATAATATTTATAATATATGTATATATATATACATAAAAAACTTATATATAAACAACAAAATGCATAAACAGTATGTTATATTATGATTGATTTTGACTAACTATAAATACAGACCTACAGATAATATATATATATATAGAAAATAATATCAAATAGGTAAACACATAAAAGGTAGGAGATAGATAAAAGACTTATATCGATTTTCATATATGCAAATAAATAAAACAATTTTCCTGAAAAATCATCCGATCAATCATTATAATTCATATACATATATATTGAGCACAAACCAATCAACAAATAATCCAACATACTGTATATGCTTGCTATATATTTATGTTATTTATATTATTTGCAAATGCAAATGCAATATGTGTATAAAATGCATATTTTTAAGAAGAAAAAAAACCCAAACACAATTTTTTAAAAATATAAATACGCGAAAATTCTAAAAGTTATATAAATAGTCGTAATATTTAATATTACGTCTCTTACCAAACCAAAAAAAAATAAAATAAATAAATTATATAGACTAAACTTTTAAAATCTATAATTTTTTTTCATACTGCCAAACAATCAATGATTAAATTATTGTTTAGAAATACAATATTTCATTTAAATTTCAAAATATCTTAAGAACTTTTGCAAAACAAATTATATTCCCGAAGTTAATCGAAGAGTTAAGGACAATATAATGGAGAGGTTTCGCCTATACAAAATATAGTTATTTTTTAATTTTTTTCTAAGCTAAAATTGAATTTTTAAATTTGGTAAGTTTTCAATGTTGAAGATCACCAGATAAAATCATCAAACAAATTAAATGGTATAATATATTACGCGTATAATAAATAATTCTAATATTTATACATTCAAATACGCCTTTCTTATTTATTATATTTAAATATTTGTATTCTGTCATAAAGAGAAAATGAAATTTGATTTAGAATGAAACATCTTTTTTCGTTCGTATTATAAGTAATTGTTTAAAAAACTCAATAAATTAATAAAATTCAATGATTCGGAAAATTCAAATACGCGATTTTTTTGTTTATAAAAAGCCCTTAAAAAATTATTCCCCAAAAACACAAACACGCACTCACAATCCATTATTTTCATTCAAATCTAATATTTTCTTTATTTTCTAACCCCCCCTTCTGAATATATAATGATTTAAACACTCAATAAAATAATTTATTTATTTTATTTTCATCAAATTCTATTTCAAATAGTTGAAATAGTTGAATTTGTAAATGTATATTTAGAAATGATTATACGTTCGTTAACCACCAAATTTTTATAGAAATATATAGATAAACTATAATATATAGATAAACTAGATATATATATATATATATTAAATGCTAAATTTGTAGTGTAAGTGATCGAAGTATTATTCGTAATTGCATTTAATTTGAAGTAATTTGCATTTAAGCATGTGATATACATTCAAAAGGCATTATATAAAATTTCTAATAAATCATTTATAAACCACAAATATTAAAGAACTTTATACAATAAGATTTATGATGTGATTGATGATGCGAATCGAGACTTTAATGCAATTTCTGGTTTATCTGCGCTTGAATACGCCATACAGTCGTAGAATTTTTATGTATAAAAATTTCGTTTGACTGCTGGCTCTATATATAAGAATATATATATAAGTCTTGTTTATTTGATTATCTATCTATATATATAAAACTATATAAAATTATATTATTATTATATGTATAATAAAATTTTCATTTTAAATTCCATCATTATATATGATATTATTAATTTGAATTAATTTGTTTTGTTTTGTTTTGGTTTTATTTATAATTTTGTTTGTTGATAAAACTGAAATATTGTAAAACAAACAACAATATAATAATAATAATAATTTATCTATATATTTATAATTGCAACATTAACATATTATTAAAAATAACAAAGTCTTATCACATCGCATTTTATTTGATAAAGCAAAAAAAAAAAAAAAAATGTGTAAATATATAGATATAGAAACAATAGAGATTATATTAAATAAAATAATAACCCCCGTCGTATATTCGATATATATAGAAAATATTTATATATACAATAACGAGAGAAAAAATATGGTTTTTAAAATATGATTGGATAGAATAAAATGAAATGAAACGAAATGCAATAGAAATTCTATGTGATACAATAAATCCATTTTTTTAGCACCACTTACTATAGATAGATATAATATTAAATAAATGAAATCGTAGTTCGAGAGATGTTGGAAGATAAAATGGAGGAATAGTAATTCAAATGAACCTTTTGAATATTTCGCACGTTATTGAGAATATATAGATAGATTCAATATTCAAGACAAATTTCAGTAAGTTCTGTAATTTCAGTATTTATGTTTAAGAACATTTTTTATCATATTATCACATTTGTATCACTGAATATTAATGATTCTTTTTTTTTTGTCAGAGATTATTTGACATTCTTGGTCATTAGTTTTCTTCAAATAATATCATAATGATTTTAACAAATCGTATATTTTTCACTAATCTCTATCTAAAAATCAAAAGATTTTATAATTGAATTTAAACTGAAACCCCCTCGGAAAATTCATATGAAAACCATACAATCGATGTAAGGAGTTTTTATAGTAAAATATTTATCTTTCAAATGATTCAAAATATTATTAAACATATAAAATCATTCGATTCTCAAGGAAATTAGTCTATAATATTATAACGATCAAATTTTGTACCAAAATGATCGCGGATTTTTCAATTTTCAATTTTCTTTTTGAATCTCAATATCTTCAAACATTAAATTTTATTCAAATTGAAGAATATTATAAAAATATCTTTCTCTATCAACACGTCTTACAGGTCCATGTTAATTTTTAAGCTGTTTTTCATTTTCCTTTTTCATATGGGTAAAATTTAAGACTTATATAGTAAAAGTTTATAATTCCACCAATAATCGCAATCAATCCTCTGCTAAACTTTCGGACAATATTCGAAACATTTCGCAATGTTCATATATTATTTTTTGATAATTTTCCGGCAATTTTCTTAAAATCACAATTATTTTTTTTGATCGTCACTGTAAACATATGTTTTATTTTTCTTTATACTGTTGTATATATTAAATATATGTTAAAAAAATACTCTACTTTACACACAGTTAAAAATAAAATAAATAGAAAAAAAAAGATAAACAAAATAATATAATAACAAAATAAATGTATATTGGCACAAAGAAATTATTTCCGTTGTTGGTGTGATAATACAAAAAAAAAAAAAAAAGTAGATGAAAAATCATTGAACCTCTTTTATATATACTCTATATATATTATATGCAAATATTTTATATTATTTTTATTATTATTATACAAATCCAACCGTATATAGATTTTCTTTATTTTATTATATATGTTAAGTTAATGTATATTAATAGCCAGAGCTATATAATGTCATGATAAATAATGCATAAACAAAAAAAAAAAATAAAAATAAAATTAAAAACAAACAAAATATTAAACGCACATCATTTACTTTTGCAGTCACAATCGTCGTATTTTTTTTTGTGTATATATTAATTAAATATTTATAATATTTATTTACCCTGAAGAATAAGTTGCTCTCTGTGTGTAAAAAAAATTTTTTTTTTTAAGCATCATTTTAATGATATTTTAACAAAAAGAAAGTATATATATATATATATATAAGAGCAATTAAAAATAAAGAAAATGATTCATATAATAATTCGTGTATAAAAATCACATTTATCGTCTTATTATAAATAAATACGTAAATATTTAAATATATAAACGTCGTCTTCTTACTATACTACACTACTTATATACGATTTTAAATTAATAAATTTTTCATTCATTTTCATTACACATATATATATATATGACTTTGAGAAAAAAAATTTCCATTGCGAATATTTTCTTTATGTTTATTATTTCTATATGGCACGCATAACAACGTTTTTCTTTTATATATATATAATATATAACAAAAAATGTATTGAAAACGACCCACAATAAATAATATGGATTAAATCGGAATTAAAAAGTGTTTTCCGATTATATACACACTATAATTGGAACATATATTTATATATATATATAAAGATCTTAATAATGCGGGGTTCAATAATGTTATATATATATATATATATATATATATAATTGTATAGAATTTATTGTTAAATAGATATACTAAATTATAGATTGATGAAATAATAATAATTATATTTATTTGTTTTTATTTTGAGTAATTTATAATAATTAAGTGTGTCGTTTATTTAGTATAAATAGTTTTTATATTGTATACAGGAAAATGAATTTATTATTATTATTTTTTATATATAGTTGATATACACATGCCTATAAAAAAATATTTGACCATTTTTTTTTTGTAAAAAGAATTGCGAAATGATTAATTTTATGCGTAAACAAATTAATTATATATAAAAAAAAACAAACAACAACATTTAATTACTCTTATTGTTTTTTGTTTTCTGTATATTGATAATAAAAATATATATTTAACAAATTGCGTTACGTTCCACAAATATAGGGAAACAATAACATTCTATATGTAAAATTATCATAGATAATATTTATATTAATAAATTTGGCAATTATATACAAATTGATTAAATGCGATATATAAATGCATTATTAGTAGAATAAAAAAAACGATTAATTTTGTTTTGATAGGTTAGCCAGCGGCACAAAAATATGTTTATTTGAATGTTAAAAAAAAAAAACTATAAATAAGTTAATAAATAGGTAAACTTTTTTTTTTTCTCTCTTTGAAGTGTTTTCCCATTTAATATGTGTCCAAAAAATCCATGCTTCTTCCATGTTTCTTAAAAAACATGGGTCCACTTATTAACTCACAAATTGTCTAACCGTCCAAGTTAAAATAAAAATTAGTTACTCTACTTATATAGGTAAATGAATTACCTTTAATTTTGTTCGCGACATAATTTTTGCTATCTGTTTTTCGTTTGGAGTCGTTGATGGTCAAAGTGAAAAAATATCATTTATTTTCCCATCAACTTTTTCAGAAAAATTGATTTTTTTCAAAATTTTCCGGGGTAAAAATTTTTTTTTCCTAAGTAACTAATAAAATAAAATTAGTTTTTCGCTATACAACCAACAATCTGGTTTTAGCGTCCAACAACAGCCTTCTGTTGTTAGTTCCTTGATTTGTGTATTTTACGGTATCGGTAATTAGCCGTACGACTAACCGCAAGCGGAAAATACAACTCTGTGTTAAAAGTTCAGATTCGAAAAATAACCGAAAACACAAGACATATATTTTATGCATTCAGTAGGATTCGAACCCACGACCCCAAAATTTCGTTAGAATTACTATTGAGTAACTGAGTAACTATTGTGTGCAATAAAATTCCCTTAAAGTTCACCATACATGGTGTTAATCTCTGTGACTTATAGATTTGTAGTTATTACATGATTTGTAACGGCGAAACTGCAAAAATTCACTCAAGTATTGAACAATTAAAAACACATAAATTTTATTAAAAGATATATTTTTGCATTAAAATAAGTATTTTCTAAAACCAATTTTTTTTTTTTAATTTAATCTAGTTGAAAGTTTGCATACTTATAGATTAATGGGTGCTAAATCCGATTATCTTGGTTCTAGCAAGATTCATTCATTGGTTTTTGAGTTATGACCTCTGGAAAAGATTTCCCAATATATTTATCCGCTTATCGGGCCTCAAAACTCAAAAACCAATGGATAAATCTGGCTGGAACCAAGATAATCGTATTTCAGCGCACCTTAATCTATAAGTATGCAAATTTTCAGCCAGATTCATCCATTGGATGAATTGGCATATTGGCACGTTAAATGCAAAAAATTATCATATTTTCTATAATTTTAAATTATATAATATACGTTTTTGTATATAAATAAAAAATATTTACTCTATAAAATCCCAAAGTTTAATTACATTTTATCACAATTTAAATATATAACGACTATATAATAATATAATAATAATAATAATATGTACATATTAACAAATAATAATAATATACTCGCTATAGATAGATATTTTCCATATAATTTAAAATGAAAGCAAACAAAAATGATGTATATAATATATAAATGTATAATAATTGTATATATTATTTTAATTTATATAATTCATATATAAATGTTAGATAAATTTATTCAAGTACGAAAAACAAATTTAAATTGATTACATATATATAGAGAGAGAAGGGGGTTTAAATTTAAATAGTAATAATAATAATAATAATAATATATTTTAACTTATATATATTATGTGATTATATAATACTGTATTTAATAAATTATTGAAAATTTGAAAAAATAATAGGAATATATATTGTAAAGAATATGTTGATTGATTTGTGTTTAATCAATGAAAATGTACATTCATCGACTCCTTCTCTGTATACAGATTAGTACAATAATAATAATAATGTCGTTTTACCAGTGAAGTATCCAATCTCATTTCCAAAGGCATCTACAAATGAATGAGAACGTAATGGGAACGTAATGAGAAAATCTTTTTCAACTTAATACCAATTTTCTATATAAATGATTAATTTTCAAATCATTATAAAAATTATACGATTTATTAAGGCTATTAAATTGTCTACTATTTTGTATATCAAATGAGATTTTCACAGGCAGATTTTTCATATTTTTGACAAATCTTTGAATAACTCATTATATACCAATTAGTAATTAAATATATTATATAGTTAAGGGATTCATTTTCCAATTGGAAAAATCTATATTTGATCATTCAAATTAAAATGTTAAAAAAATCACAAAAAAAGGAAAAAAAAGGTTCTCTAAGAAGGGGTTCTCTAAGAAAAGGTTCTCTAAATAATTTCCCAAATTTCCCAAGTTTTGATTAACATACAATGTAGATTTTCTTTGCCGTCGTGTGCCGTTAGTAGGTAAGATCAATAAAGTTCTAAATGACAAATCGACGATTAACATTAAAAACTATATAATAAGCAGTGAATAGAAGAATCTATTTCTGTTATTTGATTTATCTATGTAATTTATTCCGCAAACAAAAATAATATATTTTATATGATTGATTATTTATTATAATAGCAGAGTAGGTCAACATTTTGTCTAAAAAAACTATAATTCTTTGTCTGCACTTTTACTATACATGTATGTATATAATATATACAACCAGTTTGAAAATCGACTATATTTTCTATATCCTTATATATAAAAATAAAAACAAAAACACCAATAATCATTGTTTTGCAAATTATGACAAAACAAACTCACTGTTTCGTTGTCTATTTTAGTAAATATATATGAGGAGCTACCTGAATAAAATATTTATTATACATACATTTAATATGTATATCCATAATTGCATATATATAAAACAATTTTATTTGTATGTACAAATCCATCATATGTTTTATTTTTTTTTTTGTAGCTTTAATGGAAAAATCAATATAAATAGTATATATATTTAATTTTTATTGTTTTGTATCATGCTATATATAAAAATGAATATTGCGGAAATATTGAATAAAAAAAAAAAAACTATTTTTATATTTACCCTGAACCGACCATTTTGCATTTTAATTATATCATCGTCATCCGATTCAGGTTCTTCATCATCATTTGTTAAATCATGACTCGGTGTAGTTCCCATTATTATTTAATTTTTATGATCTCTGCGTACTGTGGATGGTATATAATTAATTTTTGTTTGATGATTTATAATAAAAAATTCCTTTTAATTTTATTGGGTGGATGGATTTGTTTTTTGTTTGTAGATGTGCTGAGGTTATTATATGCGGACAATGAGGACAATATAATATATGCGATATGGTCTTGATATCTGCGATTGACCACCTCTCTCTGGATCTTATAATTAGTTAATCAATCGAGACCAATATCGCAAACAAACAAACAAACAAACAAAAAAGATTAATTTTTCTGTTATTTTTTTGTATCTTTTTGTTCGGTTAGAGATATCTCTTGTGTACGCCGCACTGCTGTAACAACGATTTTCCTTTCTTTTTTTTTTTTTTTTAAATATATTTTTACTAATAAAATTTTATATTAATTTGATGTTAAAAATTTTTGTAAATATTATCCGCCACAACCATTATTTTTACAAATAAATCAAATTTTTGATGTGGTTGATGAGATTTTGCAGAAACACCAGCCATTTTCAACAATATTTATTATAATTTTATTAAACACATTATTGTATAATTAATATATATTTATTTTTTTTTTTACTATATTATATATTTAATATATCACCTAAAACATTTTCTTTTTTTTTTATAATAATCACTATTTATTATATATTAAAACATTTTATTTAAATGGAAACAAAAATAATTGATTTGATTTTTCTTTTTACCCCTATATATACAATGAAAGAAGCTCGAAGTTTAATAATTGACAAAATTCAAAAAAAAAAAAAAATCAAATCATTTCAATCAAAACCAATAAAAAAAAATATAAAATGGATACAGACAAAATAAAAATGATTATATTAAGGACGTAATAATGTAAGTAATACACAATTTATTTTAAAATAAAATTTAAAAACATATATTATATAAATTGCAAGGACATCGATAAAAAAAAAACTTAATAAATATTGCACAAGTAAACTAAAACTATAAAAAATATTTTTTACAATAAGGATCCTCGCGATATGGATATAGTTACAAAATAGAAAGGAAAAAAAGGGTAATATCACAAACACATGTCACACATTTATCCAAAAAAAAAAAACAAACCAAATAAACAAACACGCATGGAACAAAAACTAAATTCCCAATATATTTTTTGGAACCTCGTATTTTTTTATTTATTGATGTTTAAGTGAAAATTGTATTTTTCATACTACTCTATTTGAATATATACAAAAAGAATTTTCCCTATATATATATATATATATATTTAAGTGGTGGTTGTTATATATTTTCTATAATACTTATTCCAATTGAAATGGGGGGTAGTTTTTCTCTTATGAGTTTTCGTTTTGGGTTTTGTAAATTATTTATATTATTTTTATATGTTTTCTATGCGGAGAAATACATAAATTGAATGATGCGCGTTTTATTTTTTTATATTATAGAAATATTGCAAGGAAATTCGTTCATTTCAGTGCTGCTAAAAGATTGCTAGAAGAAGAACGTTATGATATTTCGTCAGCAAATCACCATAATTATCATTTTTTCAATTACAAAATTCACATTAGCCGCATAAATCGTACATTAATTAAACAGAATCTATAAGGACAATACAGATTCTATAAAGATTCCATGCAGAATCAATACCAACCCTTTCTTATTCTGAACTACATCTTAGCTGTAAAACATGAAAAATCAATTCAAATATTGCATTCGCTTTTAAACGAACGTTTTAGAGGTGTAAATGTACAATTTCTATAATATTATTCCGCCATAGATTATTTCTTAAGGAGATAAATCTATATGGAACAGCAACTGATAAATGTTTATAAAGACTATTTTATTCCATTTTTATTGCCATTAGATTAACAGATTTTACTGTAAATCTCTCTGTAATACGGCCTGAATAAATACCCCTCCTATCTATATCTATAATAGACAAAAATATATTAAGAAGAGTCTAATATCTATACGAAATCTTTAAATTATATTTCTATATATCGTCCGATATATATACAGATTTTATATAAATATAACCATTTACAAAAAAAAACAAAGCGGGGTTGCACCATTCAATTTTAATACATATTATAACTATGCACTTAAGCGAAACGCTAGTGCAAACATTTATTACAATATAGAATAATTATCTGTTTTTATATACAACATTTAAACTGTGATATTGTTATTTCTATATTGTTATATAACAATACGAATGATTTATATTATTACGGATGGTAGATAAAAGTAAAAATAGTAATATAAATTTGGTTTTTATTATGAACAACGAAATCCGTTGATATAATCTTAAAATAAAGAATTTGCAAGGTTTCTTTTAGAAGTATAACAATTAAAATATATATTCTTAATCACTAAATATTTGTTTAGGTTAATGTTAACCAGATCAAATAAAACGTTCCTTTTACAATTTGTTTTCATAATAACAATGACTTCCATTAAATTTATGTTCTTCAGATTATGTTTACATAATCAAAATTCCTTAAACGTTATGCATTTTCGATTGTATTACTTGAAGCGAAGTTAATAATCATCTTTGTTATTGTTTGTAATTGTACAAATAACCAGAACGGATTAGTTTGTTGTGAAATGAATCTCGCTGTCTTTATATCGCGCTATTTATTTACCAAAACATTTGATTTCATCACCAATTTCAAGTTTTGAATCCTCTGTACGGCATAGATTACTGAAATTCTTTCTTAATAGGGAATTCTAGAACTGAATTCGGTTATTCCACCATAAAAAAACGCTATTTTGGAGTTGTAAATCCCAATTTATTTCAAATATTGTCTTGAAAATGTTACAAATAAAATTCAGTTATTCTAATGGTGGTATTAAAACAATAATAATGTTATGAAACGATCAACGGATTATAGTTTGTTGTCTGACATTAAAACCCATTTCAATTCGGTTATAAAGTCCATTGACGATGACCATTGAATGGTATTCCTTGTTGAATGTTATAAATAAAAACAGAATAATTAATAAAATATAGTAACAATTGCCGGTAATCTTTAACATTACTTGATTTGTCTATTATTTTATATTCAATCATCACGCTTAAATCATTTTGAAATGGTTATATATTCCCAACAGTATAGCTATTCAGACGGATCAGGCACACATATCTCTTCGGTTTTTTTGCTTCAAATTTCACACACATAGATTCATTCATGTGTCTTCATTCATCTTCAAAATAATCATACAGTGAATCTGGGTCAATTAAAGTGTAAATGTTTTTTTTTTCATCATAAGTATATAATTTTAATTTGTATAATAATCCCACGTCGGATTATCAGATCATGATCGCAGTCACTGCAAGTATTAAATGAAAATAAAGATGTATGGTTTTAAGTAATATAGGGTACAGTTATTAACTATATACAAATTATACTTTTAATGATATGATATTAGCATTGATTATTATAGCCTTACCTCGGTAATAAAATTTAAATATGTAATGTAAAATAAATAAAGGTTTGTTTGGTGGTGGTTGTTTCTTTGTTAAGTGATATAATGGAAGTAGCCTTACTTTAACAATTTATCCAACAACAAAAGGATTTATTTCACGTTCGATAGAGCATTCGTAACCATTCAAAAATACACCTAAAGAATAGTTAATTTTTAATACGTTCATATATCATTTATATTTATACATTTGTTTTGGTTGAATCATTCATACAACACATCATTAATGGGATTTTGATTGATTTTTTATCAGTAAGTGGTTGTTTTTTTTTTTTTTTTGTTATTTATATAACAAAAACAACACACTGAGCAATGATAATTCAATCCAATTTCATGTTAACAGGTGAAAAAGTGAATATAAATTTTGTATTATTATTATTATTATTATTTCCATTTAAATTGCTGATTTTGTTTAAAATGTAACTGATAGATTAATTAAATTACCATACGTAGTTAATTTGTGAAAAAAAAAAATTAAGTTAAACTTTTAAATGATTAATTATAAACCATAAACTATGCAAAAACAAAAAAAACTCACACACAAAATTAATAACATCAACAAAAAAAAAAGTACACAAAACAAAAAAAAAACCCAAACCAAAACACTGGAATAAAAGAAACGTTTTTGTTTATGGAATAAAACGTGAGTGTTGTGTGAAAGAGAAGAAAAGTGGATAGAAAAATTCCATAAAATTAAAATACGTACGTTGAAAGGTTTTTAATTCATTGAATTATTTACGTATTGTGCAATCGAGAGTCGAGCGAGAGTTTTGTTTGTGGTTATGTTAATTATTTTGTTATTCAATTTTTTTTTATCATATTTGTTTTATTATTGTTTTTCATTTTTTGCATTCCAAATCAATTGTGGTGATTTTTCTTCTAATTTTTTTTTTATATAATACATAAAACCGAATAATCATGAAGAATAAATATACAACAGCTCAATTATTAAGATTTCCACTATTATTTGGTTCTATTTTATTATTATTTGGAACCGCATTTGTATACAAGTAAGACAAACACTTTAACTTCACAAGATAAAATAAAAAATTAATCCAATTTCACACTCATTCCATTACGGCAGAAATAAACTTTTACCAAATTTTGAAGAAGAACGTAAAAAATTATCCAAAGAAGATGAAGATTTTCGTAAACAATATCAAAATAAAGTAAATGAAAGTATGCGAAATGTTCAAAATCAACAAAAGAATTAACAATGCATTTATTAATTTTTTTTATGTGATGTTGAGTTTGAGTTTTATCTGTGTGTCCACAAACTATAATTAATTATATAGAAATGACCAATAGGTAAACAGAAAACACAAAACTATTTTTATATTTACTATTTTAGTTTATTTTGTTTGGTTTTCTTTTAATTAAATATAATGTTATATAGCTATATACTTTGATTTCTTTTTTTAATATCTATCAACATTTTGATGGATTTTATTGATTTTAATCTTTATGAATTTTTGCTACTCTTGGATCCTCTGGTCGCATTATAACTATTTGCTGTTTATAACGTCTATTATCACAATCATTAGCGTAGTATTTCACTAATCCGATGGTTCCCACGGTAATGCCAAACAATGCTAAAATTGAACCCCCAACGATATCCGGGATTTCATTCCAACTACGTTGTAATAAACTGATGACGGTACGTTTTGCTGGAGCTGATGCAGCCATTATTAATATCTATTTGATGGGGTGGTTTTTGTTTAAATAAATTAATTATTAATTAATTTAGAATCACTCTAATTTAGAAGTTTTTATTTTTTTATTTACAATTTTTCCTTTGGATTGCTTTGGATCAAAACAAAAAAAAAACTAAAATCAATTACGTAATTTTATACGTAACAAATTTGACAGTTTTTAATTTGATTTTACCATGCGAAGTTTGTTATTTAAAATGTAAATTCAATGAAGCATTGTGTATTCGTTAAAAGTACAAACATAAACTATATGCTACGTTTATTATTATTTTGTATGGATGGCGCAATTTTCGATTGAATTTATTTTAAACCTATATGTATACTGTATTTCCAAAGAAAAATAGAAACAGAACAAAATATCGTAAAAAATACTTGTTTATATGGGATGAGAAAAACCAGATGGTATCCAAATCGAATTTCAAAAATATTGTAAGGGTGAGTTTTTCCTTTCACAACCACCCTGAAATGGACCTCTAAAATGAAAATCACCATCGAATTGAATTAATTAGATTAGAAAAAGAAGTTTCTAAATTAAGCATTTAATTTTTTTGTATTTCCAACCCGTGGTCAATTTAAAATCATTCCAATTTATTTCACCATTCAGGTATAAGATAATAATTTCATACAAATAATAAATACATTTTATTTTTTTATATTAAGATGTAATAATTATAATATATATATAAATATATCTGTATAATAATAGTTTTGTTGTGGATGACAAATTGAAAAATTAAACAAAAACATCATCATTTAACAAATTTCCAAATCATTCTGATCACAAAAACATACATGAGAATCTTAGGATTTTATTTTAGTTCGTTCGTTTGTAAATAATTAATTTTGATTTTCAATGATTTTTTTTTGTCCAATTCGTTCCCCCATTTTTATTATCCCTATATATATAATTTAATTTTTTTTTTTTCATTAATTCAAATTACTGCCATCGTTGAGATTTTTGTTTATTTAACTCAATTCAAATCCAGAACCACTTTGAATGGCATATAACAATTTTTTCCGTAATATATGTTCGGATTTATATGAAGGTAACTTTAATAGATTCATACAAGTACTGGATGTTGGTAAACGATCATTATCGCCAACATTCTGTATACAAAATGCTGGATCTAAATCCTAAAGAAATACAATAAAAAACCCCCCAGGCAAAATTAATTATAAATTAAATTGATATTGATTGATTTTATTGTACCTTAAAACCCAAGAGTGGTGGCCGTGAACATGACGTGACAAATTTCAACAATTGTTTACGTTCCTCGTCATTAAACGATTTAACAATATTCCAAAATATTAATATGGTTGGATGTTGATCATCGTAACCGCCCGAATATTGTGTAAACATTTTTAAATTTTCAATGTCAACGGGAACTTCGGCACCCGATATTAACACTTGAAACTCTTTATTACTAAACATATGTAACCATTCAATGTTGATGATACTGGATAGACCACGACGAAATGCTATACATTGATTACGAATTTGTCTATTCAATTTATAGTCGGCCATCAATCGGATATATTCCATACAATTCGATGCATTCACAATAATATTCGCACCGTTAGACTTTAATTCATCCGTTTTCATTTCACCCAATTCATTGACGGCTATCGTAAAGTCTAATCCCAATTTTAAAAGTTCCGAATTGGACATCGTTTTGATTGACATTAAATTACGATGTAATATTGGATCGAGTGAGGCCAATTGATGAACGTCCACATCTGAATGTTTACCGGACAATTTCGATAGGAAAAAATCGGCCAATGGTAATTCAACTAATAAATTTTCATATAACGCTTTAGCCAATACCCGTCCAATAAAATAATAATGTGATTGATATTTTTTAACAATTCGACTAACCGATGGATTTGGATACAATTTATTATCGGTTGTTATGCTATATATATTTGTTGTTAATTATAAGAAAAGGAAATGTTTATAATATTTTTTATATATATCTTTTAAAAATAAAAAAATGTATAGTTACAGGAAAAAACCACGATTTGGATCAAATGCCGATCGAATTAATTCTGTTAAAAATTCACGAAATATACCGCCACCATCAATGCCCGCCTCTTCCAATCCCGTATTATTTATCATTTGTATACGAAAACGTTGTCGAAAATCGGCTAAAATTTATCCAATCATTAATTATAATTAGATACCACTTTAATGATAATGATTTAAAAACAAATATACTTACTATCTTCATTTCGTAATCTTAAATAGGCATCATCGTATAAACGTGATCGATGAACATTTATTTGAATAGATGGTCCTTGTAAAAATGCATCAGATTCACCAAGAACTCTATATCAAAAAAAAAATTATTATTTTATATATGATTAACTGATATGATGGAAGTTGTTCAAACGAAGCCCAAATCGTTAGAATTTAATAGAAAATATTCAACTCACCGTATCCGATCGGCTTGCAATAATCCTTGTAAAATACCAACACGTTGACTAAAAGACACAACAAATGGAACTTCTTTTAATATTGTAATCGAACGTATTTGTTTTGTTGATAGCGGAGGTCCTGAATTTTCTATAGAAAAATACAAAAAAACAATAATTTGATAATTTGTTCAAGCTACAAGAGATTAATTCACAGAGTAATTAATTACCAAAATCTTGTTTTGTAAAATCTTTAATCGGTTGAAATGGTATAAGACCTCGTAAATATCTTCGTTGAAAATGTAATTCTGATGGCCGTTCAAATGATAAATTTATATTTTGGACACGCCAATGATCTTCCGGACAAAAATTACATCGTAAATCACGTGCATATAATTGTCGTAAAAGTAATACACAAACCTGATAATAAAACAAAAAGATTATATAAATAAATTTACAAAAATTAATTTATGATTATTCAATTCAAATTGAGATTACCTTTAATATATGCGGCCACATAATTTTATTCATTTTTTTCTTTATTATATTATTATTATTATTGTTATTGTTATCACTATTTTCTTTATTCACATTTAATATTTGAAGATAATGTTCATGTTGATGATTTCGCGTATCGGGAAATGCCAATTCAACTAATCCAATTGATATATTTTTTATAATCATACTTATGGGTATCAATTCATTTAATGTAAATGGCATTGTTTTACTAATCCCACCCGGCAATAAATTCTCTTGTGAAAATTCATGATCACTTAACGTACTTATTAGATGACCAAATGATATACAAAATGTTGCCAACATTGAAATGACACGATCACCTTCATTTTTAGCTATTAGAAAATTAGGGGGGGAGAAAAAACATTTTAAGTGAAATGGAATATTTATACAATATAAAATGTGTTTAAATTTTTAAGAGGAATGTAACGAATAAGAGCTTAACCGCTCGCCGATCATCCGTTCAAACAAAGCCAAAAGGAATTCTTTCCTTTGACCTTGGGGAATTTTCTGTTTTAGAAAACATTTTGTACCAAAATCCAAAAGTTTTAAAGGTCCAACCATATGTTTGAATTCTAATTATAATTGAGACGGTTAACTGATAAAGATCAAGACAAACAAAATAAAATATACTTACGAATATTAACTCCTTTTGATATTAAATTGATTATTGGAAAATTTCCAATTTGACTGGATTGATCGGTTAAAATTAGCCATAATGCTCTTATGAATTTTGGTTTTAATGCTAACAAATATAAAAGACTGCAAACAGAAAGAAAAATAATGAAAACATTTATGTTATAAATCATATCAAACAATCTGATAATAAAAATTCTAAGAATAACTTACTCATACACAAACGCCGTTTTCCTATGAAATAACATTGAATAATGACATATTTTACAAATACTTTGTAATATTTCACTATCATTTAATGAATCTAATAAATTATCAATATGTTTTATGATAATTTTCGAACGTCTAGAATCTCTTAGCATATTAAAAATACCATTTAAAATTTGTTTCCGTTTTAATTTTTCATCAATGGTCATAATTTTATTATTAAAATCTTTGCGTTCCGTACCAATATGCATATTATGATCATCATGCTCAGCATTCTGATTATCATTATCATCATCATCATCATCATCATATTCATCTTCATCATCTTCATCATCGTCATCATTAGCATCATCATCATCATGATCATGATGTTGTTCATGAGAATCATCTGTCGACGACGTTGCATCAATTTGTATTGTATCGATAACATTATCAATATCCATATTGTGATCATTTTTGTTTTCTATATTTAAATGAACATTATCAATATCATCTGATTCATTATGGCCATCATCATCATCATCATCAATAGCCGCCTCTTCTATAACATTTGAAACATTTTCATCATTATCACTATCATTAATATTATCATTTTCAAATGAACCATTAATTTCATCATCATTATCCAATACTCTATGGGCAACATTCGATGAAGATAGACGACCACCATCGTTTACTTCATCGTCGTCATCATCATCATCATCATCTTCTTGATCTTTGTTGTTAGAATTATCAGGTTTATATCGACTACGTTTATTACTACTACCACTACTACCACCGCTGCTACCACCAGCCGTTGTTATACCTTTTTTGGTCAAATATTGATTTGTTTTTGAATTTAATTTAAACATCATTTTTTCAACGGCTTTTGTTGTCGCCCGTTGAATTATATCGTTTGTCGAATTTGTCAATAGAATGGCCAATACTTTAATGTAATCTTTTAATTGTTGTGAATTTTGTATTTTATCCAAATGTAAATGATCTAATTTTAGAAATGCATAAAATAGAAAATTATTTGAACCGATATTTTTTTTCTGTTGGTCACCATGCATATAATAATAATCATTTTCATAATTTAAATCGGTACAAATGATATTGTTAGCTAAAAATGTTATGAAATAATTGAATGGAAATTGTGTGTCTTTGGCCAACGACGGTATTATAAATTCGTATATCGGTAATGAATAATCATTTAATATAATATCGTTGATGAACGATGAAAATATTAATTGTTTATGTTCGGTTGACCATTCACGTGTTGTCATCAACGACAGCGTACGTACAATCATTTGATAACAATTATATTGGATTTCTGTACGTAATGTTTTTTCTAACTTATATTCAATATCACATATTTCATAAATTATTTTCATATATTTTTTATTAATTAAATACACATAAATCGATTCTAAAAATTGATTTGTAAATGTGAGCTGTATATTATCATTATCATCATCATCATCATTATCATCCATTGACTGTTGTATAGTGGTCGATGTCGATGATGATTGTGTTAACAATTGAAATAATTTAAGTGGCTGAAAAATAAAAAAATTATTAATTAAATGTTTTGGCGAAGTCCATTAAAAGTTTATGCTCTTTATTATATTCAAGAATTAGAATGATCTGTTGGGCTTTTTTTCAATCAAGATTGTGAATTGGTCAAGACGCTTTAAATAATATAATATCATGAGATACATTTTATATGGTTAAATTCTTAAAGATACTTGCGAAGTGAAATGAAGATGCCCAAAATCCAAATTATTAGATATTTTCTTATAAAATATAATTTTTAATAAATAGATTTAATAACGAGTTTTTTTTTTTAATTTGGTTTTGTTAATTTGAATATTATTAAAGTGGGAAATTCCATTAAGAGAAATGAAATGAAGTAAAATCGTTGATTCATAGCAGAATACAACATAACAAAATGTAAAAATTGGGAAAATAATGATGAGAACTTTAAACCCATAGAATTTTTACCAATGTTCATAAAAATTGAATGTATTTGAATCGGGGGTTGTTAATTAATATATAAAAAATGATTACAATAAAACAAAAATTTAAATAATCCCGTATAATTAAAGTGGTAACCTTTAAATTCAGGGTCATCAACACACACATTAATCTAATTAATAATAATAATAATAATAATAATAAAAAAACTTACCTCACTACATTTCAGATATTTCATTTGATTTATACAAATATATAATAGTTTTTTGGTACGATACATCCATATTCGATCATTTATCGCATTTCTTAAGATGATTTTTAAATTCGAAATAATAAATGTACTAATGCAAGTCTAAAATAAAAAAAAAATACCAAACAAACACATAAAACATTAAAATAATATAACAAAATAGTAATAGAATTATGGTAAGAGAAGTAAACGAAAATGTTTATTACCAATTTAATGCCATCCATAACATTTGAATTATCAAAAAAGAATAATATTCGCTTTAGTAAAAATTCCAAATCATTTGAATTGTTCAATCCATTTATATCGAAATACTCTTTAAAATATTGACGTTGTTGTTCTTTACATTTTTTCCGTTCCAAATAACTGCGTATATATGATTGTATAATGATTGCATTTGTTGTTTTATGCCGGAAATCAGCCCGTTTTTTACGTTCCTCATGTACTTTTTTCATTAGTTCATCACGATTACACGATTGTGATGATGAAATACCACCAAAATTCTGTTGTGGCCTTCGCCTATAATCACCATCAAAACTGTACATAATTACGACTTTTGTTATTGGTGTTGTTGTTGTTGCTGTTGTTGCTGTTGTTGTGTTGTAGAAAATCTATACAGTTTTTGAGACAACAGAAAAACACCTTAATTAATGAATCGAAATCGAATTCAATATAGAAAAAATAAACACAATATATTATTCGTCTATTCATGGAAACAAATTTACCAACGGATAGTTATGGTTTAGGAGACAAACCTATCTAAAAAACCACAAAATTGATAAATGTATAATTTTTTTAATTTTTGCAGTATCATTGAACAATCAGAAAAACCACCAGATAGATACAAAAATTCATTCAAAAATATTATATAGAATATATGGCAATAAAACAATTTTGCAATTGGGATTTGGATTTCATTAGATTCATTAATATTTACCTACTTTTATATATTTATTGAATTTAGATCATTAAACTTTAATATTTTTTTTTTATTAAAAATATATGGAAAAAAACACACACAAAAATACAATACTAATCTTTTTTTTTTTATTCTTCTATTTTTTTTTTTTTTTTACCAAAACCAAGATTCCAAGAAGCACGAATAAAAATGGAATAATTTTAAAATAAAAAAAATAAAACAAATGTCATTCGTCGAGTTCACGATTTTGTGATGTTTGAGAGCTTCTCAAATGTTGCATTTTTATATTATATTAAACGAAAAAAAAAAAAACAAAGAAAACCTATAAAATGTTATTGTGCGCTATTTTAATAAAAATATTAGATTTTTTAAGTAATTAAAGTTTTTGGGATTTTATAAATTAATTATATGTGAAAAATGTTTTTAAAAAATTTTATTTTAAAATTAATCATTTCCAATAGTTTGAAATATTGAAAAAATTATGATTACCGGAGGTGCGATTCTATTGAAAAGTGACTCGATAGTGACATGACTATTTCGTCATATTTTGAGAATTTTTAATTTCGAATTCAAGAAAGGGGAACAAATTGAGTAAAAAAATAGTCACTAAAATCAAAATGTGTGAGTCGTCAGTGACTCCATATATATTTTTTTTTAATAAAATCATCATATACGCATAAATTTTAAATACTAATAAATTATAATATTGATTTTTTTTCTATAATTTTCCAAAAACAGTCATTATTTTTTGTTTATTGATAATAATAATAATTAATATAATTAAAAAAAAAGGGTCACTTTTTCATACAGAATACCAGTGACTTATTCGAATGAACTCACAATAATTTTCACTCCTTCGAACTCACTCACTAAAAATAGTCACTTTTCAATAGAATCGCACCTCGGGTGTGAGAATTTGATTTGTTTTTTATTCCAATAAAGTTTTGTATTGTAAAATTATAGAGTATGGCAACACGGCCTTTCACCATAAACATCACCCTACACACACCACCTCACCGGACACAACGGTTTGTTTTGTTTTGTTTTGTTTTTTAATTAATTCTTTTAATATTCTATATATATATAGTGTTTATTTTATATATTAATTATAAATTTTAATTTAAAAACTAATATTTTGTGAATTATATCGGTGGATGGGGCATTTCCAACATGCGGAATACAAATTTCATCAAATGCGCTATTCCATTTTGCAAAACAACAAATCAAAATAATAGTTTTCCCAGCATACGGTCCAAATAGGTTTTATTTTTGTCCTAAAAAAACTAAATACTAATACTAAAGGAAGGAAAATATTTTATTTGTGCTAAACATTTTAAAATGATAGATTTTGGGTAACAAAAACGTTTGATCAAGAATGCATATCCCACAACTGAATTGAGTTTTAACCAATCAGCTCGTATTATAATTGAATATACAGTAAAAATTTTATCACCTGTTAAAGAAATATAGAATTCGATTGAAATAAAATTTGAATGGGCGATGAAAATATAGAAGTATAGAAATAATGCCAGTAGACAACATTTCAGATGATTTTAATGGGGAGAACGTTGCAATAAATGATACTACACAAAAAGAAATAGTCACTGTTAAAATTGAATGTGTTTTATCGGAGGTAAATGAAGAAGAACATGAATACTATGATATTGATTATGTCAATAATTCGTCAAATAAGATTGATACAACAATAACAACAACAACAACAACAAGGTATGATAAACAAAATACATGTAGAACTTGTAGAGCACAAAATGTTTCACTTCAGAAAATCTTCAAAGATTTAAATGATGAAATTTCAAGTACTGATTTTATTATTGCCAATGAATTAATGTATCTAAAATTGAATGTAAGTATTATTTTATATATATAAAAATGATTACTTTTGTTATTGATTGCGATTTTATGTATATTAATATATTTAAAATGTGTTTTGTTTTTACATTATCAATTAGATTTTCGATGATGATGTTACTGAATTACCTAAAAAAATATGTACAAATTGTGTTAATCATTTGTCAAATATTCATGCATTTCGTATTGAATGTGAACGATCACAAGAAATTTTAGGAAATTATTTTAAAAATAACCAGGACAGCATTGGCAATAAACAAAAATCTCTAAATCAAAAACCATCAAAACAGGCAAAAATTGAAAATCCCGACGATGGTTCATCTGAATTTGTATTTATCAATATTTATGAAAATGTAAATAATTTGATAAAAAAAGCAAATGTACCTACACCTGAATTACAATCTTCTAATGATAATATTGTAAACAACAGTGACACCAATGCATGTTTGATTGAAGATAACTGTAGTAATAATGTAAAAACAGATGCTGATGCTAATGAGGATGATGAAGATGATGATGATGATGATAATGATAACAACAACGATAGTACAAGTATTATAACAAATATTATTGATGATTTTGATGAGCGTGATAATGATACAAAATCTAATAATAGTAGTGATACTATGGTAAAAGCTAAAAAAAGAAAATATTCTAAGAGGAGACCAATTCAACCGAATGATTATGATACGTATTGTGATAAATGTGGAGCATATTTTAAAAATATCGGTGCCTGTCGATACCATCGAACCAAAGGAAAATGTGTGATTTTAAATGATGTATGCATGAAAATTTGTAGATAAAATTATGATTATGATAAATTGATAATTTTATTAATTTTTATAGCAATTTATATGTCGTTTTTGTAATGAAAAATTTCGTAGTGCAAATAAATTGAATAACCATCTTAGAGCAATACATCCATTCAAAGGCAGACTATATTCATGTTCAATATGTAATAAAAGATTTAAATTGGCTGCAAATCATGAATCGCATATGAAATCGCATTTCACAGGTAATGGGAAATTGCTGCTATACAGTTGATATATTCTATTGATTCAATAGATTTTTTTTTCTAATGTTTTTTCTGATGTTTTCCAAATTTTAGACAATCCATTCAAATGCGATGTGTGTGATCGTGTCTACCAAAATGAAAACGGTTTAACCGATCATAAAAAATATGCACATACAATATCCGAACATAAATGTGAACAGTGTTTGATGATGTTTAATAATAAACGAAGATATCAATACCATTTAAAAACACATATCCCGGTTAAACCATTTAAATGTAAATATTGTGATAAAGCATTTATTGCAAATAGTAATTTAGTGGAGCATGAAAGAGTGCATACCGGTGCAAGACCATATTTATGTAATATTTGTGGAAAAGGTTGTATAAAATATAGCTTTTTTTTTTTTTTGGAAAATTAGAATACAAATTAGAATACAACCTTTTTTTATTTTTAGATTTTCGTGCAAATAGTACTTTATTACGTCATTTATTATATCATACCGGTGTACGTCCTTATACTTGCAGCATTTGTAAAAAAAGTTTTATAAATCGTCCATCAATAGTACAACATATGCGATCCCATACAGATGCTGTTCCAATTTAAATGTTAATTTTGTATAATGATAAATGTGTTTATTTATAAGATATATTTATATGGAAATAATAATGTAGATAATAATATTGATATGATTTTATTTTATCAAATAAACAAATGAAATATTTATAAAATAAAGTGATTGGGAAAATGCTCAAAAAGTTTCATCATTTATTGTATATGAAACTGCATTTGGGAAATTGAAAATATAAACATTAATACATTATATTGTGTGTTACGACATTTATTAATGATTTAAATTTTAAACAATCAATAAATTATGCTATGATACATAAACAATATCATAAACAAATGAAATATTTATAAAATAAAGTGATTGGGAAAATGCTCAAAAAGTTTCATCATTTATTGTATATGAAACTGCATTTGGGAAATTGAAAATATAAACATTAATACATTATATTGTGTGTTACGACATTTATTAATGATTTAAATTTTAAACAATCAATAAATTTACGTAAAGAAAGACCATGACCTAAAAATTATAATAATAAATAAATTAATACCTAATATTTTATAGTAAAATACTATTTAAAATTTTAATTAATAAAGATAAAAGATAATATTGAATTGAATAAACAATCATCATATTTAGGGTTTTGCTTAAATCTTAAACTTGAAAATAATTGTACAAATTGAATAAGTGAGTTACATCCATTAATAACCAAATATATATTTATTACATCGTATTATCGCCGTGGCCATTACGCACAACAAATATGTCGGATAATCAGTTCGATGGACCAACATTTAATATGGATGAACCTTTAGAGAAGTTGCTGCACCAACTCAAAGTACATCATCAAGATAACATCAAAATCAAGAGAATCAGAAATAATTGTGTGTTTTATTATGGCTAAAGATATGAACGTTTATGTGTTGATGTCATTGTTAGATTTTAAACTTTCCAAGCGAAAATTGTTATCAATTCCATTTCAAGATTATCCAATATTTTAAAGACATAAACGATTGTAATCAAAGAGTTATATGAGTATTCAGGTAATTTCCCAATTTAAATACCTTTAATTATTATAAATATTTATTATAATATTAGACAAAACAAGTTAATTAGAATTATAATGCAGAATTTGAAACTATGTCTTCAGATTATTTGTTCGCTTTTTGTTTTTTTGATCATTTATCGAATTTCTATTGGATTTTATGAAATTCAACAATAGGAGGATTTTAGAAAATTGTCGTTTATATATTGAAAAAAAAAAATGCACGGGTTGTTTCAAAATTAATTTAATTGTACAATGAAATGAAATATTTAATTAGAATTGACTTCTATCCTATTGCAAATACAAATAGATAAAAAACGAAATTATTAATTAAACAACTCTTTAATTATTTAATAGAAAATATAATACCCACACACACCCACACTATCGATTCAAATTATTTATTTGTTGCAACTTCGTCGTCCGTCTGGTATTTTCGTCATTCATTTTTCGTTCGTATATCGTATATATAATAAACATGTATATTGATGTGTGCGACTATGAATTTTGTATATAGAACATATATATTGTATTGTAATTTACTTGTGTGTATGATATATATATAATATTTCTACACAAATACCGTTATTCATTTACCGTACATTTTTGTAGAACTCTCACTGAAAATATACACACATTTTTATATTGAATATTTTATTATGTGCGTAGTTTATTTTTTCCATATGCAATTATATTGACGCGTAATTATTTATTTAATTCTTTTCTTTTTTTTCTTGTGAATAAAATTAAAATAATTCTTAATAGTTATTAAAAGTGCGTGTCCAAAATATCTAAACGAAATAATATTATGTGTTATTATTGTTTTATTTGCAGAGATAACATATAAATGGAAATAAATTTTTCCTAAATCCTTTGCAAGAGATTTTAGGATTTTTATTACCCGAAGATCGTACAGATGATTTGGCAAATTTCGTATATTTTCGTCCAGAGGTAAAATATTTTTTGTATATTTTAACTTATTATAAGTGTTCCGCGTACATTTACATTTATTGATTGACGTGTTTTATTAATTAATTCTTTTTTTTTGTGAATTATTTGTATGAATAAAATTAAAATTAAATATTAAATTATTATTAGATTATATATCGACGGATTATAAATGGAAAACTTATCTGAAGGTGAAATTGAAAACGAAAATTAATTTTCCTATGTATCCTATATGAAGGAATAATATGTTTGCAATTTTATATTATAAATCCCGGAGGATACAGGATAGGATTTGATAATTATTCGTATATTTGTCACAGGTAAATTAAATTCTGTATATTATTGAAAATTTTATTATTAAAATTATCATATTCATTTCTATTAAAAAACAATTCCATTAATTTTATTTTTCTTTCTTTTTATATTTTCATTTTAGGTTAGTATAATTTTTTATTTTGCATATTATAGATTAGATTAGATTATGGTGGTTATGCATACGCATTAAATTGAAAATTCTTAAATGAATGCTGAAAATAATTTGGAAAACTTAAATATGACTAAAATATAATCAAACAGCTATATAGATCCATTAATATAAATAGATAAATATAAATAGATAATAAATATAAATAGAGAAAAATTTATCATATTTTAAAAATGAATTGCAAATATAGTAATTAATAGATTTGAATGAAGCCAAAGAAAATAATATGATTAATTGAAACAATTGAATGTAAAATATAAAAACATTATATAGAAATTTAAATTATAAGTTAATTAATATTAAGTTTTTATTTTATATAGTATTTTAAGTTAGAATTATTAAGACTCTATCGGTCATATTGTATGTGATAAGGGAAACCGTTTTTTAACATATGGTAATATGCGATTTATTTCCGCATTAATTTTAGATGAATATGAATTAATTTTTTGATAACTTTAATCTATTTAATTCATACCTTTGAATGCGCGGAATATATAATTTGATTGGTCGCGTAATAATTTTCCCTAATTTCCCAGGATATTATAAATTTCTGCTTTACTACTGTTTCGAAATAAATGAAAACGAAATTATAAATTATTTGTGAATAACAAATCCGAAATGAAATGAAGCAAAATTATCATATATAGAGTATGAATGAATTTATAGATTATATAAGATACATATATTTAATTTTAATTATATATATAGCATTTAAGTTTTAATATTATATGTACTTTAATTATATATTTAGTATTTAAGTTTTAATTTATTAATTGTATAAGTAATTACTACTATATTATTGTGTGTCTTGTGGGAAGGGAAATTGTTTAGGAAATTTAATTGATTCTTTAAACTTCATTACCAGTTTTATTTGTATTATATTCATTGAATTCATTAAAATAATACTCAATCAGAAAGAAAATTATCATCGCGATCTTTATAGAGATTTTAAACTTTTCAAAAAAAAAATTTAACTCACCAACCACCAACCATTATTTTATACAATTTTAACATTTAACAATAAAATGTAAAGAAAGTTAATCATTTCAATGATTGACATAAAAAAATATTTGGATAATTTACTATCCCCATTCAGTATATTATGTATAGTGTTCAATATTTTTAGACATTATCATTTATTATCATTTTTTAAGAATCTTGATATTGATTAGAAAATAAAACAAATATTCATGATCTTTTTTGAATCGCATTTCCAAATTTAAAGAGATATTTAAAGAATTTTATGATTTTCTATTATAGTGCATTTCGAATACATAAACTTTGATATTAGTTTATTATACTTCGTATTTTTTTAGAACATTTCTCTATGAATTTCTCTATCAATTCCATTGTTTTTAAACATCTTTACCTGTCCTCAATTCTATTGTACGTATAATCCATTTGAATTGATTTCAATATAAATTTTTTCCAAAAATAAAAAATCATAGTTATATTTTGATATAAGAAACGTATATAGTCTCAAATTGTATATAATTGCATTATCAAATATCATGTGAATTGCCTTAAAGATTGATTCGTTTTTTTTTTTAAATCATTGGTTTATATCAATTCATATATAGCTTTTGTTATAGGAAACCTATTTCGCTGCTTTTTCACTTTCTTGTATTAGTTTTAAAATTATTCCATCGATAACTTCCATATATGAACATTTTCAATTCAGATTCTATTTTGTAATTAATTAAATAAAAATGCATCCATCAATACGTAGTATTTGCCTTACGTATCTCTTAATATATTAAGGAGGATGCGGATATAATGAGATGAATACTATCTAGAATTAAAAGAATAAAATACGTAGATTTTTCAATAGAATTTATTTGTTTCACGAAATTACATTATGAAATTTTAACAATTTTTTCATAAGAATATTCATATGATTGTAATTAAAAAACGTATGATCTTCTTTGAATTTTCTACAAATTTAAAATGATACATTTCTTATATCTATATCCATTTCTTATATCTATCCATAAGAAAAACATATAATTTAATTGTTTAAATGCTCTTTTGAATTTTCCAATTAATTTTTGATAAATATTAATAATGAAACATTTATAAAAAAAAAGTTTTACAATACATCACACACCGCACCCACCTGGGATTAGAATTCATCGCTTATGCATGCATATCAAATTAAAAAAAATCATATTCTAGAGAACACTATTGCTTATGTAAAATAAAAAGGAAAAATGTGTTGTTGCAAAAAAAAAAGAACACATATTTTTTTTCCTTTTTATTTTACATAAGCAACATTTACAGTTATTTCTGGATGTAGAGCGGGTACCCCCGCGGAGATACCCGAGTATATATATACACCAACCACACTGGCAGAAACGCCAGCGCGATCCGTGTATACATATACTTTCGGGGAACATGATTGCAGAATGTGGTATGCCTAAACCTACATTCGACTGTCCACATTCGAACAACCATGCCCCCTAATAAAAGCAAATCTCTCACATGCAAATTTTACATGTGAGAGATTTTGTTTGGAAAATCGGCGGCTTCGCTAACAACTCGTCCATACGTTCATCTTAAGAAATGTATACTTATTTTTTGTTTACATACCATTTAAAACCCCCTTCAGAAAAAAATTTTCTACTTTTTGGTAATAGATGATGTTTTGTATATATGATAGAAAAGATGAAAAAATAAATCAAACCATAGTATAATGAATCAATACCAATTTAATATATATATATAGATATTAATATTGATAAGTGGGTGTGTTGGTATATGCAATATATGCATATATCATTAGCATATATATATATATATTTCACAAAATTATATAACTGTAAAACGCCACGAAGAAATTTTTTTTTTCCTGTCTGCACCGACTCAAACACATTTTGATTTATTTAAGTAATGCTTTTCATGAAATGCCGACGGCAGACGACGGCAAATGTCAAATTGAAAATACATGCATTTCAATGGCGGTGCTTTTTATGATTATTGGACGGCGGACTGACGGCGGACATTGATATTTTTTCTTCTATTGCCGTCGGATGACCGTCGTCCAAACTTCATTTTTCATTTTATTTACATTTTATTTAATTTTTATGATTTAATTTCATAATAATAAAATATCCAGTTAATTTACAAACTAATAAAAAATGGAATTATTTAGCAGCAATTGGTATATATTATTAAATTTCGGTTTTTTTATCCAGGCAAAATAAATTTCAGAAAAAGCACATTTTTTTTATATATCACATATACCATATTTTGATACATAAAATATTTTCATAGAAATCGAGGCTTTAGTTAATTTTTTCATTTCATTTCATCATTTATATAGTATAAAAATTGATGCGTGTTAATAAAAGTATTTTTTTAATTGTTTTTTTTTCTGTGTGATTATCAAATGTATTATTCCTTAAAGGTTTTTTTTTAATAACTAATTCATTATTATAGTTATTCAAGTCTATAATGTGTAAAATTTTAACATAATTTGTTTGAATAAAGTGATCCCATCTTCCTTCAATCGTATATAAGGAAATTAAAAAAAAAATCTATGTAATTTTTTATATGATTTTCCAAATTTAATTACAAAAAAAAAGTGGTAGTCCATAGACATTAGCCTTTTGAATCTTTTAATCATTGATCGATTTCCTATAATACAATATTCAGATTAAATTCATAAAATAGATTCCGAAGTATATCAATTTTTATATTTGGGCATTTCTTAAAGGTATGTAATAAAAAGATCATAAAATTAAAATATTTCTATTGTATTCTAATTGAATTTCATATTTTTGTTATATTATTTGTTGTGTTGTATTGCGTCTACGCAATTCAATATAAAATTTTATTTATCAATCTGGCCTAGCTGTAAATTTCGCCTAGCTGTAAATTTTTATAATAAATGAAAATTTTTTTTTGTAGGTTTTCTTCAAACGCAGGTCCGTTTTATTTTTAGTAGAAAGAATATTTATTAATTATTATTATGAAAATTATATTATTTATAATAAATAGAATATAGAAATAAAAAATATATGTTGCAGGATTGGGGCATCTTAAATACATCGCTTTGAATATGTTTACTGCACATTTCAATGATGTAAAATCATTTATATATTATTTTTTTAATTTTTATTTTAACCAATGGAATTTATTGGTATTTTTTTGTATTAATTGTTAATAATTTTGTGTTTTGTTTATATTTTTGAATCATATTTTTTTATATTTTTTATTATACTTTTTATTTTATTTTATAGTCATAGGTTTTACGATATTAAATTACTTTTATTTTATCATAATCATTTGTTTATTGATGTAAAACCAAAAAATCTTTGTTATTTTGCATATTAATAGAAAACAATATTTTTTAATCCCTTAAGAAAATAAATTATCTTAATTTTAAATTTCGTTTTTCATTTGCTCAAGAAATTACTTCAAAACTTTATAAGTTTTCACCAAAATGGAAATTTGCAGAATATTTTCTGTTATCGCATCGTTACCGTGAATATATATATTTGCTGTTATCAATCAACGCGAGGACATTGTACAAAAGTCCAAACAGGTAAATATATAAATTGTTTTTTGTAAACTACAATATATTAATCATAATTTTTGTTTTCTAAATTATTAAATGATTCACTTGTTTTTCTCGTTATTTTTCAGGTTAGTGTGATTTTGTCTGCCAACTTTACGAATTTTCATTATGAATAAATTCCAACAATTGAGTGAGTAGAAACATTTTTTTATAAGGTATTTTATTAAAGGCAATTATTTAAAAGAAAAGAAAACTATATAATGTTTTAAGAAATTAATTGATTTTTGGTAAAGTTAATTTAATAAAGTTGATTTGAATAATATTTGCAATAATTGAATCGTTTTATTATTATTATTATTTTTGATTATTTATAAAATATATATGTTTCAATCATTATCATTATCATTCTTATAATATCATAATGGTTAAGGGTGATAATATATCACCTCTTCCATGAAACATTTATCTAATTTGATAACGTATACTTTAAGTATATTCCTTTTATGACGATTTATATGAATATTTTCTATATATACGCTGAATCATCTTCAAAAATATTCATTTAAAACAGCTGTTTGGTGTTCAGTTTTGTCAGTTTTATCTATATAATATATTCGATTATTTTCAATTTCAATTGAAACATCACTCTTTTTGCTTATAACTTTCATTACTTTATCATATATATTTTATATAATTTTCAATTAATAAATCATTATATTATAATAGCGATCAATTGAATTTTTTTTGTGATAGTTTTTGAGTGTTTTGTGGAAAAAATATTTAATGAAAATTATAATATTTTCTTTTTGTAATTGCTTTTATATGAAATACTAACTTTTATTTTAGAGTTCGTGGTAAATCGCTCATCATATAGTTAATTTTTTCATTTTATTATTTATTTTCAATTTTATTACGTTTATATTCTTAACAATTTAAAAACGGAATGTAATTTTTTTTTATTACATTTAATTATTTAAATTTTAAATTTATAAGTTATTATTTATTTTTTGTTAATTTTTGTGGTTTTACCAAACACATCATCAGAAAGAAATTATAAATATCAAACAATGAACTCCAAAATTTAGATTTACTGTGAGCTCGCCAATTATCATTTTTATTATATTATATATATTTTTTATAAATCATTTGTCCTTTTTTTCCTATTAATACCTTAATAAAAAGTAATTGACAAGTGATTTGTTCCTTTCCCATGGACTGCTTACGCGTCATTTACTGAATCCTATATAATTATACATTTTAAAAACAAGTAATTGGGTCTAGCTCTCAGCATATTTAATGGTGTCTGAGAAAAGCGCCATAAATACTTTTTATTTATCCTATCCAGGTGTACTTGGGTCTAGCCCTGCTCTAGTCCCCTAAAAAGGACCGACTACGCGCCAAGTACATTTTCCTATCCGACAGCACTTCGATTCTGGAGACACCCCCCCAATTAAATATATATGTTTTTATATTGATTTTACGGCTTGTTAGGGTAGTTTTAATTAATTTTATATTCTAGACTAAGTATTATATTTTTATTATATTTATTTTTATATTTTATTATATTTTTATATTTTATTATATTAATTTTATTATATTATTTTTTTTGTGTATATAATAATTTATAAATATTTCACAATACTTAATCTTTTTAACTATATATAAACATATATATGTTTATCTTTTATCAAAAAACAATAAAAATATAAATGTTTTCTATAAAAATATACTAATTTACTTGTTCGAAAACAAATATTTTGACTTAAAACATAAAGGGATAAATACTATTTCAGATATTTCAGAAAGGTTTAAAAAATATTTTTATGTAGTTTTTCTTAGAGAAACGATACAATCAAATTCAGAGTTTGTATATAGTTTTAAAAAGACCTTTGGACTTATTCAATCGATGGAGACATCCCATCACAGGGGGTGAAATGGGAATTGTCGGAAATTGAATGAATGAAAGAATATTTATATGAATTACTTTTTCTTTATTCAAAATTGATTGACACTTTGTGATACAATTTGTTATATTTAAATTATGTTTTCATTTGAAATATACGAAAACGCAACAATTTGAATTCTATATATAAAAAAAAACAAAAATCGTTTTTATAGTTAATATTTATATTTCATTCAATTACTTAATTGCGTGATAGAGATAGAATTATTTATGGAAAATCATCAGAAACCATAATAAAGTCTTGAAAGATCCTACAATCTAAATAGATATTTTATATAGATAAAAAAAAAGTAAATTATATTCAAAACCATTAGAGATTTGGTTATCAATGAACGGATAAATATATCGTTCTATTAATTTTTAACCACTTTACCTAAAACTTTTGGATTTTGAGGTTTAGTGGAATATTTTCTACGGCTCTTCCAACCATTATAGTCATTCAGTAGTGTTATTGGGAATTTGAATTAAATTAGTAAAGTTCTATACGTTGGGATATTGACCGGTATAAAATTTAACCCGCAAAATCTACCCATGTTGACTGCTTTACTGTGTATAAGTGCTTTTTGTTCCATATATGTTCCATACATTTATATATATATGTCTATATGTCGATATTGGGAATGAGACACTCTGATTTAATGTAATCTATTTTAAAATACAATAATATTGTTTTGCGATATACATATTTTATTATATATATATAAATAAATAAATATGTATTATATATGCAGTGTTGATTTTCACAGAATTTGTGCATTGTTCAAATATCAAATTTATACAATTGTATATATAAGTTGTATTATTCAAAACCCTTCTTCTCTATATATATATTTATATATCTATATGATGAATATATAATATATATAAATATAAATGCATGCTTGTTTTTCGGCTACAATTGTACTATTATATATAGGTATTATACATTATAATATGTATGTAATAAATGTATTTATATATATATGAATCAATACTATAGAACATAAACTATAAAAATGTTTCCTATATACATATAATAGATATATATATTTATATAAAAATTGCGCGGGTGTATTAAAATTTAACCCATAAAATAATACCAGAGAATATATAAATATTTTTATACATATACGGGATTGAGGAAGGAATGAGTATGGCATTCACAGAATTATAACCAAAAACGCCCTCACAAGTCTGGACCTTGCGGCGCCGAAAAATATAATTTCTTATATATATATATATATATAAATGTATCTAGAAAATTTATATATATATATATAGTAGAATAGTTTTCGGTCGGTATTCTTATTATATTATAATATATTTACGTACATGATGCATATATAAATTTTTCGTAAAATTAAATAACTTTATCTCAAAGAGTAAGTACACACACGAATTTTGTTTTACTATATACATATATATATATATATATATGAAAATTTGTTTTTTTGCATATCCTTCTTCTTATAATATCCTTATATATCCCTATATAGATAGATATATCTAGATAACTTTAATATATTGTATATACGAATATGTTGTTTAGTTGCAATTTTACAAACAATAACATCATATAAAATGCACAAAAATATATCCACATACAATACATATGATATAAAAATAAAAATATATATAAGTTTTAGAATCAAAATCACAAAATATAACATAACAACAGAAAAATTGCATTTGACATAAAAGTAACAAGTCAAATATAATAACAGATTTTTGTTTAATGTAATGTAAAAAAATATATATATATATAAATATAATGTAATTATATTTCGAATAATTTACTATATATGCATTTTTCGTACGTATACTCATATGTTTTTGTTAAAAAATATCAAAAATATTTACCATATATATAGAAATAATATATAAATGGAAAAAAAACCAACAAATTTTCGAGGAAAACTCTTTTCTATATAAATATTACCATATATGTATATTATTTTTTTTTTCGATGAATCATTCGATTTTTTATTTTTTTTTTCAAATCAATTTTCTTAACTATTTCTCTGTTTTTTGGTTTTATTTATATTTTATTTTTGTACAGTAAATATATAATGTTTGTTTCATTGAGTTTTCAGCCGTTTCGCTTATATATACATACATATATAACGTACGCCTACACACAATGATTTATAGAATTAATTATATTATAATGATTGTATATATATATGATGTATATACAAATTTATTATAATAAGAATTGCATATATAAATACATATACTTTTTATAGAAAATATTTATTGTTATTATTATTTTGTTATATCAGTTATATATAGTTAATTTTGTTTTTTTTTTGTTTGTAATAATATATTCTATAAATTTTATAGTCAATGGAAAGTTCTACAATATATATTTATTTATTATCATATTATATATAAATGTACAAATCATTATTTGGTCAAATTTTTATTAGTCATTTTTTCTGTTTTGTTAAATTTTTGAGACAAAATATTGTAATTTGTTTGTTCCCACATTTATATATATTTATTTCCAATTGTTAATTTTATATTCACTATATATATATATAGGTACAATTTTTTTTCTAACATTTACGTCATTTTATATATAATTCTCAGTATCTATTAACTTTTTTTGAAACCAAGTGATTTAGAAATTTATTATTTCCAAAAACATCAAGACTATATCGTTACAGTATCCCCTATAGATAGTATATTTCTCCCTTCTTATGACTATTAATCATTCAAATTAAGCATTTCTATAAAGACTCATCCACCTAAAGTGCAACTTGCACAATTATTTGAAGATATATGACTTATTTTTTCTTATTGCTTTTCATTTTAGGTTTTTTTTCCCTCATATGCCCACATTTTAAGTTTTTCCCCGACATATTTTCAAAAATTAATCCACATACTTTTAAAGTTTGTCCTCCCAAAATCAATGCATCTCATAGGTTCATCGCCTGATTAAGTAATTTTGTTATGGCCTGACCCTCACAAGAAACTTCACTGTAAATGCGACATTTTCTGTAACATTGTTAAAAGGAAAATTTTGTATAAATTTCTAAAGAAATTTCACTGTAAAGACATTTTCTATAATATTGCTAAAAGGAAAATTTTGTATAATTTTCTAAAGGAAATTTCCTATATGTTAAAGTTTTATGCTATATGTAAAAATTGTTAAAATGAAAATTTTGTATAATTTTGTAAAGTAAATTTTGTATAATTTTTTTAATTAAATTGTATATACTTTTCGAAAGGAAAACACTTTTGTAATTTTATTAAAGCAAAATCATATTGTTATATTAAATTTTGACTTCGCACATATTATTAATTCTGTATTTATATTAACTTAACACTTAAAATTGTATAATTATAATTTTCTATAAAGTCAATTCTTTGTGTAATTTTCTAAAGATAATTTTGTATAGTTTTATAGGAAAACTTTATATAATGTTCTAAAGAAAATTCGGTATAAATTTATAAAAGGAATTTTGTACAATATTTTTAAACGTTGCTTTATATCCCATGATTCATAAGCATAATCATTAGTTTTTTAATTGAAAACTAGAATGAATGGTTAGACAAAATATATACTGTCTTAATGAAATAGATTGAATTTTATTTTTTAGTTAAAAAGCTAAAATATTTTTAAAGGACGAGAAGACCCTTTAGAGTTTTATAACCAATGCTGAAATGGTTTGAAACTTTTTGGATTTTAGTGTCCCTTAAAACATAAGAACGCAAATTTTCAGTCCGATTCATTCATTGATTTATGAGTTGTGGGATATAAGGCAACTTTTAAAAACATTGTACAAAATTCTTTTTATAAGTTTATATAGAATTTTTTTAGCGTTTTTTAATTTTTTTCTTCTTCAATTTGGATAAACCAAATAATCTTATATACGTGGGGATATCATTGATAATCTATTCATCCATCCACCTATCTTTAAATCATATATATTACTCTGACTGCTCCAAAAACCCAGTTAATTTTTGTTTTATTTGAGATTTTATCGAAAAAATTGTAATTTTCTTAATATAGATTTAATTAAAAAATGTGCATTTGTATCCAATATGTAATATACATTCTGTCACATTCTATACCCGGAAATTTTCATTTTAAGTTTTCCCGCTGCGAATATTTCCAACATTTTTTTTTCCCAGGTTGGCACAACTGTCAGCAACTATTCTGTCAATTGTTATTGCTCTGTGTCATTTAGTTTGTTTGCGGCGTCGTTAGGAACAAGTCAACCTTTTGTGTGCGTTGCGAATTAGTTTTGATGTCTTCAATGCTCTCAAAACGGGTTCCACGAAGTGGTAATTTGAGTTTCGGAAACAGGAAAAAGTCTCGTCACCAGTTATGATGCGTTCGATGAACGTTGGATCGGAATTTACGCGTTCAAGCATGTCTTCAGCCACCTTACTGCGATTCACTTTTTGAAGAAAATTCAGATCTTTTGGCACCAATCGCGCTGCGACTTTCCGCATACCCAAAACATCAACCAAAATATGACGAGCGGTCTCATGAGACATATTCATTTCTTGGGCTATCTCTCGCAAACTATAATGACTTTTTTCGAGCACCATTTCCTTTATTTTGTCGACGTTTTCTTCAGTTGAAGAGGTCGAAGGCTGTCCTGAACGTGGCAAATCGTTCACTTCTTCTCGCCCCACTTTGAACGATTTATACCAATCGTAAACTTGAGTTTTCGACATGGTTGAATCACCAAATGTTTTTTTCAACATTTCCAACGTTTTGGCACAAGAAATTTCGTTTGAAACACAAAATTTCACACAAACTCTTTGTTCGATATTTTTATCCATAGTGAAAATCGCAAACGCACACAAAAGGTTGACTTGTTCCTAACGACGCCGTAAACAAACTAAATGACACACAGCAATAACAATTGACAGAATAGTTGCTGACAGTTGTGCCAACCTGGGAAAAAAAAATGTTTGAAATATTCTCAGCGGGAAAATTTAAAATGAGAATTTCCGGGTACTTATTTGAGAGAATGTATATATATAGGAAATTATTAGTTTATTGAAATCTTTGAAATCTTTCCGTTAAAGACCTTGCACAATAATATTAAAATGCTATAAATGCTCAATATTGATTTATTTTATATCTATTTTTATAAATTATAAAAGTGATTTTATATTATTTTTATGTTTGTTTGTTTTAATTTATGATGAATGGCAAAGGGGCGGCAGTCTATTAATAAGAAAAAAAAAGTTTTAATTGCCAAAGTTATAAGAAAACAAAATCTCATTAAAAAAATATCAAATGGTAAATCATATAAAAATAAATTTATTGTATGTATATAATATAAGAAAAGAATGAATTTTACTATATGTATAATGTATATCTATAGAATTATTGTATATTTTTCATAAATAAATCGTTTTAAGATTGCATGGGATTAAATTTACATTTATATATATTATTCAAATATTCCATTTTTATAAATCCAATGGTTTTAAATCCGCAGATCCAATTAATGTGATTACCCAAAAATATTCTTAAACGGATAAATTTTCATATTGTTTAGTTCTCAAAATTTGCCCATAATAATAATATAATATCATAATCAAGAAATGCTTATACGGAAAAATGTTAATTTATAAGCACCTGCGAAACCAATAATTCTATAAATATATGGTATATATATATATATATATATATTTTAAGTATATTGTCAAATAACAATAATTGATTGCTGCGTGTATATCCTTAATATATATATAAATAAAGGATTTGTAAATTTTATATTTATTTATATATATATATATTTATAAATAATTCCACCCATATCACATTTATAAATAAATATGTGCTTATAATAATACATACATATTTATAAGCATAAATATATCCCGGCATATGAATTACTATATATATACAACTGACACCATATATATTAATGTTTATATATGGAATTGTATAATGAAATTTGTCCAAATTCATATTTAGAGGAAAAATCACAACGAATAGAGCAGCAGCGTACTAATTTCTATTTATTATATTTGCTTTATTTTTGGCTTATTTAACTACTGTATATATATATATATGGTTGGTTAGTTTATTATATATTCTATATCTATGCGAATATGAACTTGATGAGTATTCAGAAAATTTATATATACATATATATACTTATGTTTGTTTGCACGTAATAATAATATATTTTTATGATCAAATAAAATGTAAAAGAATATGGAATTTGTCGCCGTTGCGATAATTTCAATTTACGAATTTCCTAATATTTATTACATTTATATCTATATATATATATATATATATATATATATATATAAGAACAAATGTACTTTATATTTCTATAGAAGCTGAATCATATATTACAATATTATATATATATGAAAGATACATACCACAGATTTATATATTGAAGAATATAATCATTTGAACAACCACAAAATTTTTACATTAAAATACACCACAAAAGAAAAATATTATGGTTTTATACTATATATATATATATTTTATTCCCATCGTCGTCCTCCACTATATATACAAACATTTATTTATATATACATATTTAGTAAAGATTTATATACATAGGTTTTTATTATATATTATATACCATTTATATCTATATAAATATACAACGTTGATTCAAATACCATTGATGTATTTTGGCTGACGTCACTAAATAAAATATATATATATTTTCATGCGTGGGTATTCGCAGAGAAAATTGTGTTGTTTTTCCTTTTTTTTTTTTTTTTTGTATTATTTTATATTATTATTTTTTTATTTTTTGGCAAATATACGAAAAATATATTTCATAATGAAAAGAAATGCTTTTTTTATTCCTAAAAATCGCGTTATCGTTGCAACATATTAATATATATCTTATATATTTATATTGTATATAGCAATGATATTACATATATACATCATGTGTGTATATATTTTCCGGATGCTTTATATGTCGTTTTTATATATTGAATATATAATAAATATTACAAACTTATATATTTATATATATATACGTTATTTAGTTACTATTAAGAATACATACATTTCCATAAAATTACTTAAAAGACATTTAATAATTTATTAATTGAAATGTATGTTATATATATATGATATTTAAATGTATATAATATAATTATATGATTTAAATGGCTTTTTTTTTTGTTGATGATTTAAAGTTTTAAATTTTGAAATATTTCTTTTTCATTTTTTCTAAATGGTGGTACTGCATAAGTAATTTCCTAATGTACCAACCAATCAACTAAACATGTTTTCATTAAATTAAATTAAGCGCTGAGCACCATAATGATACAAAATTATATAGATTTTGTATACAAATTTTATTTTCCATGTGTTCTGATGTTTTTTATTCGGTTGACGGTTGACGAAGAACGACTATATTTTATAATCATATAGTAATTTAATAAAGGAAATCAATTGAAATTCGTTTTTTCAGAAAAATCGTTTTTCTGAACAATGAAAATGCTATTTCCGTATATGCAAATTGCAAATATTACATCACTAAGTATTCCGCTTGCGGTTGGTCGGTTGGACGGCTAATTACCGACACCGTAAAAGACACAAATTAAGAAACTAACAACAGAAGGCTGTTGTTGGCCGCTAAAACCAGATTGTTGGTTGTATAGCGAAAAATTTATTTATTATTTATTTAAGTTGTTTTTTAATAATCCTTGTGTTTCTCAAACTGCCATAGAGAATCGAGTCACATTTTATATATATATATATATAGGATTCTATCTAAATAAATATACTTATATTAGGTAAATATATAGGAAAGTGAAAATAAAAATCAGAATATGGTTATTGGTATATTAATATAATAATAATATAATAATAATTGAAAAGATATCTTTCTTATACTTTGTTTGTTGGTTTTTTTGATTGATATAAGCGAATGGTTATGAATGCCCGTCTCAATCACAACTGATCTCCATTGTATTTATATATATATGAACATTATAACACTTCGTTCAATAATGTGTGTGACTGACACATAGATGGCGTCCCTAGAACTAAATCAATATTTTTTTTCGCATTTGGCAACCTTTTTAGGCTTACTGTCAACATCATATGTTAATCAGATCATTTGTTTACAAGTTACAGTGCTATAAGTGACGCTATTTTTGTGTTTTAAAAAAAAATGAATTCAAAGCAATTCCGTGTGCTGATTTATCATTGTTTTTTAATGAAAAAAAATACTGTTCAATGCCAGGAATGGCTTGAAAAACATTACTCGGACTCTGCTCCATCAAAAAGAAGCATTTGTTATTGGTATGCCGAATTCAAACGTGGTCGTACAGACACCGATGACATTCCATCTACTGGAAGGCCAAATGACGCTGTTATTCCGGAAAACGTTGAAAAAACACTGAAAATCATTATGTTCAACCGTAAAGTGAAAGTGAGGGAGATTGCTGACATTCTGAAGATATCAGCAGGCAGTGTACAAACCATAATACACGAACATTTGGGTATGAAAAAGGTGTGTTCCAAATGGGTGCCGCGTTTGCTCACACCGGAGCAAAAACAACAACGAACCGATGATTCAAAGAGCTGTTTGGACATGTTTACGCGCAATAAGTCGGAGTTTTTGCGACGGTACATCACAATGGATGAAACATGGATCCACCATTTCACTCCAGAGTCAAATCGGCAGTCTGCTGAGTGGCATGCAGCCGGCGAAAGCCACCCAAAGCGACCAAAGACGCAGCAGTTGGCTGGCAAGGTTATGGCGTCTGTATTTTGGGATGCGCATGGAATAATATTCATCGACTATCTCCAGAAGGGGCAGACCATCAACAGCGACTATTATATAGCGTTATTGGAGCGTTTGAAAGTCGAAATCGCAAAGAAACGGCCTCATACGGCGAAGAAAAAAGTGTTGTTCCACCAAGACAATGCACCGTGTCACAAATCAATGAAAACGATGGCAAAATTGAACGAATTGGGCTTTGAATTGCTTCCCCATCCACCGTATTCTCCAGATTTAGCCCCCAGCGACTACTGGCTCTTCGCAGACCTCAAAAGGATGCTCCGTGGTAAGAGATTTGGCTCAAATGATGAAGTAATCGCCGAAACTAACGCCTATTTTGAAGGCAAAGAAAAATCGTTTTACAAAGGCGGTATCGAAAGATTGGAAAAGCGTTGGAATGATTGTATCTCCCTAAAGGGGGACTATCTTGATGAATAAAAACGAATTTTGGCAAAAAAATGTGTTTTAATTAATTAGTCACACACATTATTGAACGAAGTGTTAATTCTGTAATGGTTTACCATTTGGAACATTTTTTCCATTCCTATTCTTGATATTATATGTGACTATTTTTATTTTAAATATTTCTCACAAAAAATGCATAAATTCGCAATTAATAATATCTATACATTCCAATCAATTTCATTTTATTACGGTCATAATATTTTATATTATATTGATATCAACCTCGATTTATGACTTTATTATACATATATAGTATATTAATATCACCTTTTATTTAATTATAACAATAAATAAATCTAATTTGACTTTATATTTCTAAAAAAAGCGCAATATATCGTCCTACATTAAAACACATAAATCTTAAAACAATTATGTTTTATACAATATAATCAAATAATTTGTACTATAAACCCACCGCATATCACCTATGAATATTTCATCAGTATATAAAATATTTCATCAATATATGTAATTTAGTATAATATATATCCAGGTAGTAAAAAAAAAACAAAAACATCATTTATACGTGGGGATATCATTGATAATCTATCCATCCACCATACGCGTATCTTGGTTTTGTTCACTCTGTTCAGTGAACCACCTGCTAAAAATATTGACAAATAATTAAGAAAATACAGATTTTAATATTTTTCTTAATTTTTGATGAATAAAATAATATTAAGTGTCCCAAAAAATTTGCAGCGCTGATTATTTATATCATTATATCAGTAAAAAATATAAGAGATAATATTCTTTATATCATATATATAAAGAAATCATATATATAAAGAAACGTCGCATAAAAGAAAAACGAAAACGAAAAAATACATACACCTTTAATCTATATATACTCTTTCTTTTGTGCATTTTTTTAATCGCACTCCCATAGTGTGCACAATTTTAAATGAACCAAAAAATATTGTTGTTATACATAGTTGTTTAATTGTATATGGCAAATACATTTATATTTTCCGAAAATGCGAGGTATACGAATATACAAATAATACAAATACTATTTTAATTTTCGTTCACTATAAATTGTGCACAATATAATACAAATGCTTGTTTCTTTTTTCTTATATATGCTGTATGGTTGTTTGTATGCTTTATTTTTTATCATTCAAATCTCGCATACTCATATACTGCCTGCTGCGGTGTATATAATCATAGAAAATATATAAATATTTTTTTTTGTGTTTTTTTTTTATTTTTCTCATTTCTATATATGGCATATTGGCATATACCCAGCAAACATTTGGAAGATAAATCGGCGATACGATATCGCGGCGATATCGCGGGGAAGATAAAAAAAAAGTTATTTATATCGCCAATTTATCGTTGTTTTAACAGTTGAGCGATATTGTACGGAAGATAAAAATGCGATACGATGGCGATACGCTTTGACGATAAAAAGAAAATACAGAGCCACATTTATCTTCTATTTCTCTTCCAGCCCATAAAATGACGATAATATATTATTATTTATTGCTTGCCTATCTTCTTGATGATAAATCCGCGATAAATATATCGCCTTTTTGTCTTCCTCGCGATAAGTATGTAAATAATTAAGTATAAAATTAAATTATAACAGTTTAAATGGAACAGCGAATGAATAAAGAAGAAATATTAACAATTTTTAATTTTTATAATTTTCAGGATTGAGCTGTCACAGGATTTCACAGCATTGAACTTCCATTGATATTCCCTTAGAATATTCTAATCTATATATCGCATTAGTATCCCCAATTTATCTTCCTGGCGATATCGCATTTGTATCGCCAATTTATCTTCCTCGCGATATCGTCAATTTATCTTTCAGATGTATCGCGGAAGAATCCCATTCTCTATACGTAGGGAGTAACGTACGCGATAAAAATGCGATATCTTTGGCGATAAATTTATCGCCTAGGCGAATCGTCTGCAGTACTACCAGCGATAAGAAATGTTTGTGGGGATACGAATATACAAATAATACAAATACTATTTTAATTTTCGTTCACTATAAATTGTGCACAATATAATACAAATGCTTGTTTCTTTTTTCTTATATATGCTGTATGGTTGTTTGTATGCTTTATTTTTTATCATTCAAATCTCGCATACTCATATACTGCCTGCTGCGGTGTATATAATCATAGAAAATATATAAATATTTTTTTTGTGTTTTTTTTTTATTTTTCTCATTTCTATATATGGCATGAATAAAAAATAGATATTATTTACTATATAAAATTATATGCGATATTTTTTCATTCTTTCGCAAATGCTTGTTATGCGTACCTTATTATTTTTCCAAACATTGTTCAATTAAATAATTTCAATTTCAATTTCAATACACATTTAAATAAATTCCGCAACTTTATAATTTGATAATTGTTTGATTCCATATTCTTTAATATAGTTTCCTGTTTTTTTTTCACATTTAATTGTAATATGAATTTTTATGAATGTAATTCAAATGATGGATGCATTATTGAACAGTTTTTAAAAACGCCTTTTTCAGGGCGAACTGTTGAAATAAAAAATATATTGGTTAAACTCGAAAGGCCACAACCGGATTTGCAAAATTTAACGAAACAATGCAAAACTCAAGGCAGAGAAGTCACTCGTCGATTTCCTGTGTCGATTTATCAAAAACATGAATGGATAACTGGTTGCAATAAGTTGAATAAAATTTTTTGTTGGCCATGTTTATTTTTTTTGCCAAATCGTGACACCATTTGGTTGAATCCTGGTTATTCAGATTTAAATCATTTAAGTGCAGCAGTTTTTAATCATGAAAAAACCATGAGTCATTTAACTGCTGTACTAGATATGAAAACTTTTGGTGATGTTCGGATTGATTTAATGTTGGATTCACAACTCAAACATTCCGTAACTACTCATAATGAAAATGTTACAAAAAATCGCTTGGTATTGAGAAGATTAATTGATATGACATGCTTCCTTGGTATGCAAGAATTGTCTTTTAGGGGGCATGATGAGACTGCTGATTCGGTGAATAGAGGAAATTTCATAGAAATGATGAATGTTTTAGCCAAATATGATTCAATTCTGTCGCAACATTTAAATAATGCTGGTCAGTTTCGTGGAACCTCACCAATCATTCAAAATGATTTAATTGAATCCATTGCAAAATTAATAAATCCAAAATATGTGATTTATTGCTAACTCTGTATTACAGAGTTACATATTATTCCAGGTGGTTGTCCCCCCCCCCCCCCCCCCACCCCCAAGGTGTTTAGTAGTTTTTTTTGTTCTTTACCAGTTTTTAAAGTGAACAAGTACCCTTGGAGGTCCAGATCCGCCACTGCCATCCACCTATATCTCTGCAGATATATACATAAAAAAATATTCATTCATATGTTTATTATAACAAGCGAAGAAGATACTTTGATATTTGATATTGTAATATGCTAATTTAAAAGTTAAAAAATATATAAGGATTTTTATATATGAAAAAAAAAATTCACATCATAAAATCATGTATTATTGTATATCTTCTATCTATCTATACCATGCATATAACATACTATGTAATACTTTATTTTATTTTTTTCTTTAAATTTTTTCGTTTATTTTTTTTTTTGCTGTTTTTATATATTTTGAACAATTTGTTATTCATATCGCAGACAAAAATAGAGAAAAACTTTATAAATTTACAAATAATAATAATAATAAAAAAAAAAGAAGATAACTTTCTTTTAGTAATATCACCGGTAATATCTAAATATATATTTACATAATATACTTATGTATGGGAATCTATAATTTTGAATTTTCATTCATTTTTTTTGTTGTTAAATCTAGTCACAGATCACAAACATATTTTTTTGTATATGCTGATATGTGCCAAAGCAAATGAAGGTATAATTTAAATACATTGTATTTACTTTTAGATATTACATATGTTAAATCGATGTTATGTTTTAGGTTTGGTTTTTGCATTCGTTTATTGGTTCAAAAACGTTAATTTGGTTTTGAAATTCATCACATTTATAATTCATTCATATATATATGTATTGGATCATTGATTGATTTAATCGCGGATTTATTTTGTATATATATGTATTATGTTTAACTGCTTTACAATATCTTAATTTTAAAATAAAAAGAAACATAGATTACATATATTTTCTTTTATAGAACCCAGTATTACCAATTGTATGTGATATACACGCAGGAAAATATCATATTAAAAATTTTTTTTCTATTTCCACCTCAATAAACCTATTTTTGATAATAGAAAATCTTTCAAGGATCCTTCGTGTACATTTTTTCTTTAAATAGTATTTGTTTGATAATAGAAAATCTTGCAAGAACCTCTCCGGAATTATTTTATCTATTTTCCTGTGGTAAAAAATCTATTATCGTGTAATACAAATCTTTCAAGAATCATTCGTGAACATTTTCCTTTCAATAGTATTCTTTCTATGAGGATTTAAAATCATTGAAGAATTCCCACTTAACAATTATCCTCATAATTTTTATAATTCTTTTTCTATTAATTAAATTGACTGGTTGTTTCATTTTGAATCCTTCATTATTTAATTAATTAATTCTTTTTATACAAATTTTGCATTCCATTTTGTTTTTCAAACGTACCATACAATATTTTGTTTTACTGGCTTTATTTTGGGTTATTATTAGCATTAATATATTTGGGATTTATTATATTGGATACCCAGATCCAGTAGATTATTATAAAATAAGATTGAATGAACATAATTCGAGAAAATTTTATATATAGTTGAAAGAAACTCTTGAAATATTCTATATATTATAATGACATTTTTTATTTTTTGACTATATAGGAAACAAAAAAATTTCCTTTTCTATGCAATAACAATTTATTGGTGTATGAAAATCAATTCGAAATTTTTTATATTTTTAATATATCCTTTCTACAACATTTCAAATGTATGTATATATATATACAAATAGTATATAGATTCACTTTAGTATATAATTTCATATAATTTGTAGTATATATAGTCATGAAATTATTGATTAGAATTTTAATTTAAAAAAAAAAAGTGTCTGTGAGCGTAAATATATAAAGTTTTTGCATATATAAATATATAATAGAATTTGAAGAGTTCCCTGACAAAATCTTTATCAAAACAACATAACGCAAGTTCAAATCATTTTTTATATTGTATATCTATATAGAGGTACCTGATGAAATAATCAATATTTTGTCGCATCGCATTCATTAACATTTTTAGATTATTTATTTTTTTTTTTTTGAATATTTGACAATTTTGAAAAGATGTAGATGTCAATCATTGATATATACATATAAAATAAAGTCATAGCCTAACAAATTATTTGTTAACGTAAAAGTTCAATGTATATATTTACAAAAATGACATTTATTATCATATATTATTTATTCATATACGATGATCATGATGATAATGATATAAATATTTGTTTTTCCAAATCATATATAATATGTTTTTTTATTTAAAACATTTTCTTTTTGTTCAAATAAATATAAATGACACATTTTATATATGAAATATAAGAAATTATATGACATATTTTTATTATTATTATTAGTGTTATCGTATTATTAAATTTAAAAGAATTCATATGTGATATTAAAAATTTTTTTTTTATGTATTCAACTGATGAATTTGACAGGAACGGATAACAACCTCGTAATAAAAAAAAACAACAAATATCGGATAATCTATATATAATATATTTCATTCATTCCATTTTTATTATCATATACATATATATGTATATTTATTTATATAGTCATTTTTTTATTAACGAAAAACTTCAAAATTGAAATGTTATAAATATATTATTATAAATATAATAAAAATTTCTATTCCACAAGGATTATAAATACTATATAGTGTTTTGGGAAAACCTTCTTCAAAATAAATATGTGTATATATACTAAAAATATTATATATATATATATATATAGATACTTAAATATAGATAGATAGATATGTATATATAGTAAATATAACGATATAACATAATAATAATAATAATAATAATGATATATAAATTATAATATCATTATATCGAAAAATAAAAGATAAAAATTCATGCGTGAAAAACTCTTTTTGACGAATTTTCCATATATTAAAAATAATGTATATAAATATATATATATAGTATACCCATATATATAATACAGCAACAGTTTTTCCATTTATATATAATATGATGTTACAAAAAACAGAGAAGGTATTATATATATAAAAATATATTTAGGACGTTTATTTTCATATATATTGTCCTTTTACACAAATGAAAATTTAGTTACATACTCAAATATATATAAATATATATGATGAAGTTAAGTTCACACGAGTATATATATGCTTATTTGTATAAATGTATATTATTTGTTCATGTATATATTGTATATATATTCTATATACATTTTATATCAGTTTTATGCCACGGAGTTATTTTACTGCGTATATATATATGAGCTAAACAGGATTTTTGAGGATGACCCAAACGATAAGATACTCTTAAAGGTACTTGCTTAAAAACAAATTAATTAATCCTCAAAAAAAATGTGTATTTTTTCGAACAAATTTTTCCGGAAAATTCAATTTTCTAAATTTTGATGATTTTTTTTAATAAGAACCACATATAGTTTTTCACTAATGGTAATTTTCTTTGTGTCATTTGAAAACTCAAGTATTGTTTGAAATTACCAACAAATCTTCATGAAAAAACAAATTTATGTTCATCATCATTCGCGTATATGTTTTTTTATGTTTTATAATAAAAAGGGATTTGAAAATATATTATAAAAATACAATCCTTTTAATTTGGCATTTACTTGTGTGAATAAAATGTGCACAGATTTACTAAATAATCCTGTATGTTTTTCCTTAAATATATCTTTCATATACCATATACCGCATACATTAAGATATAAATAGATTCTAAAAAAATATATATATATATATAGCTCTTATACAATAGCATATACACCGCATATATTATATGTAGTAATGTAGGTATATGTATAAAAATAAATGTAATAAAAATGAGAAAATTATGGCTGGTGAAAAATGTTCTAAATTTATATATGCATGCATATATAGTATATGTGTATAAATGAGCGATAATGGGGTATATTCTTCAAACTATATATATATATATATACATAAAACATATAACGATATAAAACAACCATTAAAGAATGGCAAAAGTCATCAAAATAAAACAAAATTATATATGCATATAAAATAAAATATAGGAGAAAAAAATAAATAAATTTGTTGTATATAAAATAAAATTAAGTATTATAACAACACATTATATATATATATATATATATATATAGAAAACGACGCATAATAATATTGTTTGTATATTGTATATTGTATATATATACATCGGTGTTTCTATATATGTAAATTGTATATATCTATCTATATAGATAGAATTCTACAGGTTTAGGAGGGTCACATACAAAATATAATATACACGTGTAAAAAAAAAATATCTATTTATATACATATTCATTTGGCTTAGATTTGTTGTGCAACAAACATAATTATTATTACTATTATTATTATTATTATTATTATTATTGTTTTACAAAAACCAAATTCAAACCGCACATTTATTTTAATGTATTTGCTATGATATCACGTACCCAAATGTAATACAATATATACATACAGTAATATATTATTTGTATATTTATATCTATACTCAACTCGTATATATGATTTGATGATATAACATATACAAATAATATGATCTTTATTTTTAACATGTTTTAATGCGAACAATATATATATTGGATTGAGATATATATACACAATATAGAGATAATAATAACTTTATTAACATTATATGCGGTATATATTTATAAAACTTTATATTGATCCTATATAATATATACAAAATTGGTTAGCTTTAATAATATAATAATCTTATATTCATATAAAAATAAATGTGATATGATTCAGATATATATACTCGAGAGATTAATAATGTTTAATTTGATGATTTAACTACATCTATAAACACATTTTTAGAGAATGTCAAATTTTGTATACATAATATTATGAATTAAAATCAATAACTTTTCTTTTTTCTTTTATAAACCGAAATCAATAATTGTCGATCAAAACGTATATGCATATTAACTATTGAAGATATTTGACTTTGAGATATATGAACGGTGAATGGGTAAAAATAAAAAAATACATACATTTTTCATTTATATTATAAAGGATATTTCGTATATGAAATATATTTTTTATAATTTCTTCTCATTTGATGGTTCCGTCCATCAACCATAGATTGTATAAAATTTACATTTCCTCAACTACTCTGTTATGTTCATTAGATGTAAACCTGTATAATTTTATCATAAAAATCACGTATATATCATATTAATTTTACTATTTTATTTAACACATTCGTTAAATTGATAAGAATAGCATAATATGTTCATATATAATTATATTTTGCAATATTGCTTAATACACATTATCATATATATATACAAATGATAAAATGCCATAATTCGTATTTATTCATTAAACTAAACGAGCATCAAAATGAAAAACGTTTTTTGTTAACATTATCAATATAATATAACCCATATGTATTTGAAATAAAATTAATAATTTTAATTATAATTCAATCATTTCAACAATTTCACATCAATAATCAATTTCAAAAGTTACCATATATAGAACATATGGATTCATAAATTCTATACCAAATATACTGGGTGTTTAATGTAATAAATTCAGAGCTTCTTTCTAGAAAGCAAATCATTTTAGAAGAAATTGACAAAGAATTCAATATGTAAAGCTCTCTGGCGGCCGTGTCATGACAATCATATTGGCACTTGAAATCCTTTTGTTAAGGAGTTACGGACCAAATTAACATTTTTTTAATAGAGCTCCCTTTTTTGTTTGAAAATAGGGAAAAAGTGTTTATTTTTAGTTCTTTAATCTGATAACGTATTTCAAATTTACAGTGTCCTATTAAAAAAATGTTAATTTGATCTTTAACTCTTTAACCAAGGGATTTCAAGCTCCAATAAATGATTATCATTGCACGGCACCCAGAAAACTTTACAAATTTGAATTTCTTCTAAACCGCTTTGTTTTCGAGAAAAAACCCTGCATTATTATATATTGAACACCCCGTATATATACAATCGCATATATCGTACATACATTAATTCATCATCAAAATTGTATATTATCTATATATATGTTTTATAAATAGATTTTACTGATAGGTATTGATATAGACAATGACAAATTAAACTAAATATAGATTTTGGTTTAAATATTCATTCTAATTATATATATGCGTATACCATATATGAATTGTGGAAATTATTTTTGTTTCCAATCAAATTTGTCTATATCATTAAATATCGTTTAGTCAAAAAAATACAAAAAAGGTTCTGTTGTTTTACAAAATATTCAAGGAATTGTCAATGCGACTTCTTATACATGTGTATATATATTAATATATATATATAATATAATAAATTAATATTGAATTAAGTTTTGAATAAATATAATACAATGTATATATATTTGTATAGTAATTATTTTGTTATAATTAAATGTTAATATACTATAAAATAATGATTCGTATATATATAGTTTGAATTGTATATTTGTTGGAAAAGTTTCAAATAAATGAATATTAATTTAAATACAATACTGTATACTGAATTAAGATTCTAAAATCAAAACCCTTTTCTGTTGTTTAATATAAAACAACTCTGCTTTACACACTAAAAAAACAATCAGTTTTGCTATATTAATTATTCCCATGAATTCCTTTAACCTTTACTAATCCATAATGCATGTCTTAATCTGATTCGATTAAAATGATTGACCATTTCTTTACACGGGTATGACAAGACCTCTAAATAGTCTTAGCCGTTTTGTAAAGTTTACCTCTTAAAACATTTCTAGAGATTAGAACTTGAATTGAACAATATCAATAGATTTATTAAATTGTAAAAATAGTGGTAATGCATTTTATTTTAGTTTTTTTAACAGAGAACGCAGGGATATCAAATACGTATATATATAATATACAATTCTCTATATATAGTTAAAATAATTTATTAATATACAATTTATAAAGCGCAAATAAAATAAATGTTTTATTTTAAATATTTTGTCTCGAATCCAGTCAAAGATGGTTTCGTAATAAATAAAAGTTTTTCTTTATTAAATGTTGTATAAGCATATATAAATTATAAGTTTTATAATAAAACTTCATCCATTAAAATTTTCCAAAATTGTAATATGTATATTATAGATATAAAATGGTAATGCATATATGTACATTTTGTTATTGATATTTTGTATGCAATAAATTCAAATGAATATATTTGTTGCATGAAAATATTCCTTGTTATATTTTTCCTTTAGAATTTATCGTTATATAAATAGTTTTTATACTTTATCGAAGAAATATATATTGTAAACAATATACAGGAAACTTATGTATAATTATAATCTTAACTGTGTGTATATGCAATTTATTAATTGGAGACCGTCGGCGATATAAAGGTATTTTTATGTTTAATATACAATAGACCAATAGAATTGAATTGAATTTAAGAAGACAATTGTAGGTTCATCTTCAACCAAACTAATTGTATTGCATATTTAAAATGATTATTAAAGATTTACCATCACTCTTCCTACATCATTTTTAGGACTTTCATATGCATTTTCCGAAATTTTCCCGTTTCGGAAAATGTTATAAAATCTATTTACTGAAAATCTATTTACTATTTACTGACGATTAAAAATACCATTCACATTTGAAAGGTATTTACTACTCTGTGGGGGATAAAATGACATTTTGATTATACAATATGATTTCAAAAGAAAATTTCATGAAAAAATGTTCTAATTTTATGATATGAAATAACAAATAATGTTTATGACTTATTTACAAATTTTCCAAATTCTATATCATCATATTTACAAATTTAATTATTCTTTTCCCTTTGCATATATATATATATACATGGTCAGAGTAACCGGTGGATAACATGAAATATAAAAAACTATATAACTATATACCTTTATATTATCCTACAGTATATAGTAATAAATGATATCGTTAGTTAAAAACTATATGTATATATATAATAATTGATGATGAAAGTTTTTATATTTATAAATTATATATTGATTTTGAATCTCTTTTAAAGTTACCCGGAATAGTCATCCATATATATAGAAACTTATATATATGGTAAATAAGAAGTTACTTAAACTTTGTTTTTAATCCATTTAAATTGATATAGATAGAGATTTTTAAAAATCGTATATATAAGTGCATTTAAACTTTGTTATGGTTATACCTATAATATATAAAAATAATAAGCTAAAGTTTTCTGTTGAAATGAATTAAAAGCTTCCTCGCATATATATACAAAAATACTATATATATATAATGATAAATGCAATTGCAATATTTACTTAAAATTTACTTATACATAAAAATATATAGAAATCCGTATGAAAATATGAAAATTTCAAATACAAATAAAGATAATGTATTTTATTTATATGCGTTCTTATATATAATTATTTTTATAACTATATATTTAACTGAACTGAAACTTTAGCACTTTGTGTGATATTATATAGATTATTATTTGATTAATAGTGTTATGTTTACTTTTTAATTGAGTTTATTCTATATATCACTATATATATAGAATATAATCGCGGTCGTTCTGAAATGTATGTATGGATTTAAAAACACGTTAAATTTTCAAACAGAAGCTTCAATCTGCGCGTAACAATTTTTGTTTTGGTAAAGTGAAGTATGTTCAGGTAAGAAAGATCCCTATTAATTTTTGTCGTGATTAATCCGGTCCTTTCGTCACTTGATAATATATACATCAATGATTATTTTGCACAAATATTACTTGGCTTAATTAAAATTCTTGGTGTAACACGGAATAAATCATGTATAATAGAATTGTACCTTGCAAACTCATTTTTCGATAAGTTATACCATATTAAATCCTATATATAGTAAATGTTTAAAATATTTTAAGGATATTACCCAAATTATTTTATTTTTAATTACAAGGACATTTTTTGCATTTTGCCCAAAAATAAGGATCCAATATATATATATATATATATATATAGGTTATGAATGAATTTATTTTTAAATATAGATTTAGTAAAGCTTAAATATTATATTTATTAATTATACTATCTAATGATAATATTAGTTTATATATACGTCATTATAGAAATGGAAAATGTTTTATTATTTTAATTTTCCTGTATAGATAGAGATACCTGTATATATATTATTAAATATTGCAATTCAAAGTTTAAATGTTATTTTGTATTTTTAGAATTTTTCATCAATATAATAATTTTCCGATATATACAATAATTATATTTAGAAATATCTTTATATATATATAGTTATGGATATAAAATATATATAGATATATGAGATTATTTACTTTACCCAAATTGAAGAAGAAAAAAAGATATGCATATAAAAATATAAGAATATATATAAAGGACATCTGTATAGATAGATATGAATGTAAATACACGTCGTATATAAAATAGTGATGATTTGAAAGGTAGTTGACATATACAATAATATATATGTTTTGCTTATATAAGGTTATAAATATATATATATCTTTTGTAATGTACATATAGTTATATATTACAACATGTATCTCCCCAAAAACTTATCTATATCCATAAGAAAATAGACTAAAACTTAAAATACATATCATCAAACATACATAGATGTATATATTGCTGTTGCTGTATATATACGCGATACAATATATATATATATATATATATATATATATATATAATATGTAAAAGTTTACATTCATTCTCTTAGAATCCTTTTGACGTCATACTTGTGCGTGGGCGATTTGGCACACCTACTATATATATATAGATATATCTATACATCGCGTATATATAAAATAATACATGATCGCATTAACACAAATATCTATGTATAAATATGTTGCTAAAAGGATATTTTATATAAATATATATATGATATGCAAGAAGAAGCTGTGACTGTGTGTTTTCGTGTATAAAAGTCAGATGTGTATTTATTTGGTTTTGTTTTTTAAGGATGTTTAGATGTGTGTGTGGTTGTGTGTATATATAAAGATATTGTATTATTATTTTTATTAAATGCGAGTATAAATAAAATTTTGCTACTTTTTTTATATATTATAGTTTTTGAGATAATGATGATGACGATAATTATGATGCGATGGTATTTTATAACGTGATATACGAATTTATATATCCTTCTCTGCTCTGTTTGTATATATAAGGTTTATCTATTAAACTGTACATGTATAATATATCCTTATAGCCTTAAATATCTCCTGTATACATAGTTATTAATAATCACAATATATATAATTATATACTGTTAATGAGTACACGCGTAAAGTTTTATATATATATATATATATATACAAAAATATAAAATAAATTAAAATTAAATTGTCGATATTTATATAAAAAGAAATCAGGAATTAATTTATATCTCTTGTTATCTATATCCATCTATCTCCATCTATCTATATATCTGTATGTAATCCCTCTATATATATACCTTATATATATCATGGCTATTATTACAATTATTATTTAATTGTTATTGTTTTATTGAAAATCACCAAAAGGGGATCATTTAAGATTGATTTTTGACTAAACCTTTTAGTATACTATTAAATTCACTGATGTAAACATCAAATAATTAAAAAAATAAAAAATATAAATAAATAAAAAGTTCCCTAAACCAAAAAAATATATAAAAAAACATACCTTTTGTCAATAAATATATATATAATAAAGTGTTTTGTGAATTTTTATTGTAGATTATATATATTGTGTATTATATATAAATATATATCCATTCATTTATATAGATATATATATATAGTAAGTATATATATAAACATAATATATTTATATACATTTTGTTTTCCATTTACTATATTATATACCAACTTGTATATATATATATGCATGGATCTCTGTGTTTTTTAGTTTTCCAATTTTTCACATATCACACATGAACTTATATATAAATACATGTGTGTATATATATAGAAATTTTTACTGAATGTATATTTATTTTCTCATTGACTATATCAACTATGTTATATATAACTATTATATATATATTTAAAATATGTGCGGGAATGTATGCGAGATTTAAGTCGATATATATATATATATATATAGTCATACAAACATATACCCAATTCCTATATATATATTTAATGTTATTTAATATACCATATATAAAAATACAGTAACGATTTGGAAATACATTTTATTTTCCGTAAAATTAACAACAAAATAAATATTTTGTGATTATATAAACTTTAAGAACTCTCAATCAAGTGTATTTGGACATTTTGTTTTGTTATCATATATTGAAAAGTTATAATAATGTTATTTTCCCTTACGAAATTCATATCAAAGGATATTCTATGAATTTTTGTTATTAAGAATATTTTTAATACAAAACAAATTTAAAAAAAAATCTATATTTATTCTATGAAAGTGTCAGGTAAAATATTGTAAGAATTTTAGGTTAACGTAAAAAGAATTATCGGTTTTTTGGGGGGCAACCGCAGATACATTTTACTTAAGATTAAATTCGTATAATTGATTTTTGATAAGTTTAAAATAATGTTATATAAACAAATGTAAAATTCTTGATAGATGATTTAAAAGCGCAATTTTTTTATCATATATAATATTGATTATTTATAATTAAAATCGTGTAATTTAAGGGAAATTTTGAAAGAAAATCCTGAAAATACCCTTTTAAAAATAAACAAATAATTAACCCTCATTATACACATTTTCTATATATAATTATTAATCTTTTCTATAGTTAGCTTTATTATAAATCTATTTATTATTATAACATTTATTTGTATTTAATAACGATTTAGTGAAATTTATTTGGAATCGTTACTGTTTCCTATTGTATATATCGTCACCGTCATAACTTTTTTTTTATATACATATGTATATATATAGATAGATGATAACAAGAAAAACCTAGGGTCTGCTTTTGGCTTTTATCTATGTATATTATTTTCATTTTTATACAATACACACACACACACACACACACACATATAATATAATAAGGGTGATGAAATAAAACGCATGCTCGCTTTTACAATTTTTTAATGGAAATAGATTTTCTTCTTCCCTTGTATTTGTATATAAAACTATATATATATATATATATATATATATATATTATGAATGGTATTTTGATGTGTTTGTTTATTTGATTGTTTGTGTGAAATCTAAAGAAAAACCGAATATGGAAAACTTTTTGTCAGAGAAATTCTCAATCGCGTTACATCCCTTGAACGGAAAACAATAAATATATATATACATATATAGATTTGATTTGATATTGTAAAATATCCGCACATTTTGTGCAATAAAAATTTCATTTAAAAATCTATATATTTATTTTTTAATTTATACATTCTATATAATCTTATACAATAAAATAAGTATGATAGTCATACATAAATATATATACAGATATACAAAGTTTTAATGCGAACTATTATATAAAATCTTATCCATGGTATGGCCAAAACGGCCTTGTGTGTAAGTTGGACGATTGTCGATAATAGTAATAATAATAATAATTAAAAAAATATTCAAATAAAGTGATAAAATTATAATTAAAAAAACACCAAAACACAATATCTGTATTAAAGTGATAAAAAATTAATAATTAATTTATATAGTGATAACATAATATTAAATTGTGCGTAAATTTGTTTTTTCATTTAAGTAAGAAAATCAAAAATAAATAATAATTTAATTAAAATCCGGGAATAATTTTAAAGAAAATTAAAAATAATCAAAATTGTGAAATGATATGTTAAAAAAATATAATGAATAATTAAAAAAAAAATATATTACAGTCTGAATTTTTTAGAGTGGTGAGGAGAATTTTGTTTTTTTAATTTTTAGTTTATTTATTTTTTTTTCTTTTTTACACAATTTTCCTATATAATCAATATGATAAATTTATTAATAAATAAAACTTGTATGTGCAATTGTTGTGCTACTGCTACTACTAATACTGTTTTTGCTGTGATTATTACGTGGGTGTATGACATATTTTCATGCAAAAATATGATATAATAATATAAATTATATATACAATTTTTTATTTTTATTATTATAAGAACCCACACGCGATTATATATAGAAAATAAAAACTTTACGCTATAAATCATTGACAAATTATAAAGAAGAAAAAAAATAAAAATAAAATTGTGTAAGAAGAAAATCAGAAAAAGAAGTATAGAAGAAGAGGTACAAGAGTTTATGCAATTTTCATTCATAAATCACGTTGCATAATTTTATAATAATAATAATAATAATGATAAAAAAAATGAATATTTAATCTCATTCAATTATTATATGGATTTTTGTTGTTGTTGTTGTTGTTGTTGCTGTTGTCGTTATTGTTGTTGATATTTTTTTCTTATATATATAACATATATATTTTATTTATATATGTTGCAAAACAAACAAAAAAATTATATCATATATTATTCGTGATTGAATTCGACGACGCGGATTATATTCTTATTATATATGTATATATATTGAGGAATATGCAATTTACCGCCGCTTGTAAATTAAATCATTAATATAATTTGATAGATACGATGAAATTAATTTTATTATAAATCAAAGTGATTTTTTTTTGTTGAACAAAAATTGTGAAAAATATAAATAAATAGATTTTGTGTTTAGTTTTTCATAAATACATTTTATTTTAATTATCTGATTGTGAAGAAAAAAAAAACATTTACACGCACGTCTATTTCATCTACATTTCATTTATATTTTAAAATTACTTTTATATATATATATATATAAAGAAAAACAAATATAATTAGACTGATTTAAAAAATAAAAGAAAAACAACTGTTTGATTTTTTTTTCATATTTATTCTATTATGAAAATATATTCAATTAAATAGAATTGTTTTTTTTTTTTTCCATATATCCTTATTTTTTTTTTAAATTTGTTCATATAATAACATTATATATATATATATATTAACATACATTATTACGTTGTTTTTAATCATTACAACTAATCAAATATTTTTAGTCAACCTCTAAAATATATTATAATAACAATTATAATAAAAATACTAACAATAATATGAAAATAATGGAAATGATTTGTTATAACGTAAAAATTTTGATTGTGTTAAGTGCCTTGTGCACAGGCACTTATGCATTGCATATGGTTAGAGATTCATATCATCGTCCAATGGGATCCCAAGCACAAGCACAGGCAGATTATCACCATCATTCTAAAAATGATGGACATCAGCAACGGTTAATGGTCGCCGAAAATGAACCATCATCATCGTCGTTATCGGTAGCCGATGGAACAATTTTATTCCATTCGGCAATACCCAATAAATTATCAACATCTAAATACACCGATTATAATATGTTTAATAAACATAATGTTCATCAGCATAACAGCAATTATAATCAAAATATTGATGCTGATGAAAATGGTTTAAGAAAAGTAGATGGATTAAATCAACATATACCTGCATCGTCGTTAACCAGTAAAATGCAATTACAACATCCCCCATCACATCATTATAAATTAACAAAATCACCTGTTTCAATACCAATGTTTGATATACCATCAACATCATTAGACATTCGATTCAAATCGGATAATATTTATGATGGACAACCAAAACCAAAAGCGCATACGGTTTTATTGAATCATCAGCAGAACCAAAAACAGGAATCAATCAATCAGCCTGGTATTCTTCAACAACAACGAGGTGAACATCAATTAAGCAATTCATTAGTACCACAAGAACAACAACATCATCAACAACAACCACCAGAACGTCATTTAAAAGAACAACCACAATCATTGGAAAAACTATTCCAAAATCCAATATCCGACGATAATCATCAACATCGACAATTGGATAATAAACCACAAAAACTACCAATGATTTCACATCAAGGACAACAACAAAAAAAGCAACCATCACAACAACAAAAACGTTCATCAACCCTTAATCGATATTATGGTCATCCATACACAGAATATGATGATGGTGATGATTTTGATAATAATGAAATGGGAAATGTTATTAATGGTGGTGGGGGTAATAATAATAATAATCGAGATCATGCTGATGATGTTGAAGTGGATGATGATGATGATGTTGAAGTTGATGGTATTGGTGGTTTAATGGATCGCAGTGACATTGACACAAAATCATTTCAATCATCGTTAACCCATGATATGGTCAATCAACATATGTATCGAAATAATCGCGGACAACGACAATATGATGTACCACAAGTTGGTAAGTAAATTATATAATTTTGATCATTAATTTATCTTTATTAAATTATTAAAAGTAGATTTAGTTTTACATGACAAAAACGTGGACTACAAAATAACGTTAAATAGTTTTTTACTTCAAAGATATATCTCTGACTTGTTTTGAACAAAAAACAATGCAACATACACATATCCTATTTCTTTTTATACATTATCGAATGTATTATCAGAAATATCTCATTTAGACTATTACCTATTTCTATATAGAATTACCTATAAGGTTAACGATTACGATAAATTCCTAAAATAAAATGATATGTATGCGGGTTATGACTTTACATTACATTCATACTATCGTGACCTTTTAGATAAACTATAAACAAATATATAAAATGAGTATTTCCATTCGTTGAGAGTTAACGTTAACGTATTATCGTCAAAATTTCTGATTCATGGACAATTTCATTGATAAATTGTACAAGAATTCATATAAAGGGATAGTTAATACGAAATAATGCTCTTGATTTTAATACTGCATCGATAAAGGATTGGGTTTTTCATATAATAAACTATATTTTATATATACAAATGAGAATAAATCAATTTATTTATACGCTATTTATTACATCCTATTTACAAATAATATTGCATGTTGCTAAAGAAGGATGTGAATATTATTATTTATAAGTGTAAATGCAAATTATATATATATAGTTGGTATACTATATGTATACGTATACAATATATATACATGTATACGAATACAATCTATGGAAATTTTAACTATAATTCTATCTATATGTACATAGACCTTTAGTACATTTAATGAATATTCAATATTGAAAGTAAATATAAACAAATTGAACATTTGTTTAATCTCCATAAAAAGTAGAGTATCATGACTATATGTAATGTATTATTTAGGGTAATCGAAAATTCAGTTATAAATAAAACCACGATTATAAAAAATGTATGCGAAATGTTTTGAATGAATATTTTTTGGCTGTATTTTGATTGATTGGTTAAAATTAATTGTGTCCATTTATATTTTAACCATAAATTCTAGCATATGTCATCGAATTTGTCTGTAAATTAATGAATATATGGCTATTATCGCCTATCGTCTATATACATAATCGAAATGATTTTATCAAAAGTTGAACATGTACTCTTATGACACTTATATGTATATAGAAAATATCATTTGAACCTGAAAATTATAATCCTTATTTATATAATAATCCTATACGGAAACTATATTGTCTTATGATTTTTCAAATACATGTATTTAATAAAGTATTCTTTCTCTATTGCGCTTTCTTGTCTGTATCATGAAGGATAATTTATTTTTATTTAAATATTATCTTTATCCATTAAATGTAAATGTTTATCCATCAATTCATTAAATACAATTCATCAAAAATTATGTGTTTAAAAAGCATTTTCAGGGAAATTTCAAAGATTTTTAATAAAATGTTTTCATCAAAAAAATCCCTACGATTATATCAAGAAATTTAGAAGTTTTCCTTATATTTATTACCATATTAATTATAAATACCCAAACTTTATTGCTTTAAGAAATATTTAATTTCGAATGCATTTGAATGCGTGTTCGATATAAACATAAAAATAATATAACATATCATTTAAAAATCGATTACATATAATTTACAATAAATTTTTTATTTAATTTTCCTCAACATACATAACGAGAGTGGTCAGTGCTTATGAACTATACCCCCTTACAAATAATAATTCATTATAATCCTCTGTTTGTTTTGGAGTGTATATCCTTTTCAAGGATCAGGTTTCATTTCCAAATATATATTCTTAATAGAATACGGTTTATTTATGTATAAAAATTTGCATATATATACGCAATCAAATGTATTAAATTCTCCAAATTGTATAGTTAAATAATGTATTTTACATTTTATTTTTTGTTCGGAAATATAATATATTTAGATTAAATTTAACGAAATTTATTTTCATTTACAATAAATCCTTGTACAGTTTTTTTTATACCTATATCACTTTGAAAATTTGAAATATCTTATTTTTTTTTGTATTGGAAAAGAAAAATTTCATTTATATTGTAAATAAATTGTAATAAAGGTGTGATGCTACAATCGGTTAAATACAATTCTATAAATAGTTATAGATATAACATAGTAATTGTATATTATCATTTTGTAAATATACCTAAAAATAAATAATAAAACCAAAAAAAAAAAGAAAGGAATTTTCATTTTCTTTATATATATATATATATAATTCAAATGATTGTCTAAAACAATTTTTTACCTTAAAAACACCTTTCTTTATATTTTGTATTACTTTTGTTTGTTAATATTTCACATTTTTCTGTTTTTGGTATATATATATATATACCTCTAAATGTTCATTGTATTCAGTTCAGATATCCAATATATATATATATATTTATTTTGTTATATAGTTACTATATCTATATCTAAATATTGATAAATTGTTGTCAGATATACCGATCGATATATAATATAATTTACCATACCGAAAATATTGTATATGGAAAAATAATAATAATAAAAAAGCACATTCATAAAATATTAAATTTTGAAACAAGTGGTTGTGTGTATTTATAGATTATTTTATTTTTGTGTTTCATTCCATTCATTCCATATATATATATAATATTTTATATAAAGAAAAAAGTATATGAAATAAAACTAAAATAAAGTAAAATAAAATAAAATTAATATAATAAGAATATAATTCTATTTCGATATTGACTTTGATTAACTATATATATAAGTTATGTTTTATACGGTTTGTATTGTTATTTACAATAAAATACGATGTATTTCTATTTGATTACTAAATACTCATATACGCCTAATATATAAATTGTATTTTTTTCCACATTTTTATCATATTAGTATATTTTATATAGATTATAGAGGTATATCCTTTTATATAAATTTTTATATATATATAAAAACAAAACTAAGGTTGCGTTTATCGAAATGACCTGTGTTAATCATAAAATAATGAACTCGACACATTGATATAACCGAATATAAATAATTGATTTTGCACTTAATTTATATGGGAAATTCTTAAATATATATCCATTTTCAGAAATCAAACGTAAAACATATCAAATTTGATTATATATAATCTTATACTTTAAATGGTTTCTTATTAATGATTTATTATAGCCGAAAATATAAAAAAATACCCAAAACATTTTCCATTCTGGATTCAACTTTCCAAGAAAAGTCAATTAATTCATTACAGTGAAAATGTCCATAACAATTTTTTCATAAATCAAAATCGGTTAGAGGTTTTGAATAAATTAATCAATTTCAAAAATTGCATCTTCTATTAATAATCATAAATTGATTAAAGGTTACCAACAAACACAAACCACCTATTGAAAACAGTCATCTCATTAGAAAACAAAATACAAGCAACCAGGTTCCGTAAAATGAAAAAAAAAGGCATCCACAATTTTCAATTCAAATGACTCCATGTATATAGTAAAAAAATCGTTATACGTTTTCCGAACGAAAGAGTTAGTAGTACAAGAAAGAAAATGTGACTAAATATAGATATAAACGACAATTCGATTTCCAATCCTTTACGAACCAATTTTCATATAACAAATCCCTATACAGAGTTTTAGTTTTGCAATACATACGACTGTAAAATCTAAATTCAAAATGAGATCAAAAAATGTATAATTAATATTATTGAACAATTGTGTTTAAAAATGAGAAAAATTATTTATTTAAATGCGATTTATATATTTTTTTACTTTTTAAATAATATCGCACAATTCAATTACATATTTTCAAAATAATTATAAATAAATATATCCATATATAAATAATTTAATTATATATTTTTAATTTGTTCAGAAAAAAAAATGCCCATTTTTTATTCATATAAAGTTTTGATAGTCCAATTAAAAATCGTTAATGTATAACGTCGTACATCACAATACAATAATATATATATTTTAAATGTATATATCCCCTTATAAATATTTAAGCTCTATACAGTATATATTTTGGTATATTATTAATAATAAATTAAGTTGAATAACAATTAATTTTCCATAAATATAAAGGGTAAACTAAACTTATATTATTATTATTATTAATTTATATATATACGTGATGGGCTGGCTATACGTACGTATATACTTTTATAAATGTTTACATTTTTCATTTTGTTTTCATATAAGCGACCTATTCAAGTATTTAAATGAGTTAACTCTTATATGTCTGTATTTATTTTTTTAATATATTATATATATATATTGTATATATATACACAATATAAGAATATTAAAGGATAATATCGTAAGACCAGACAAAAAGTTCATTCTTTTATATATATATACCATATATAAATATAAAAAAAAACTCTATAACCAATTTTATATAAAAAAAATATTTGTTAAGTATATATATATATAAAAATAATATCAACAAATTCTATTTTAATGAATTAAAATGTTTATCTAATATACTATAGAATATTATTATTTGTATATATAAAGCCCTAAAAATATCTACAAGGACGCTCGTCTTACGTATATATTTTCAAGACAATTTTATATGATGTTGATTTTATTTTTTAGAGTGTTTGTCATTATAACGCAATGTTTTTAATATGAAACGTTTTTTTTGATTTGATGATAAACAATTTTCCTATAGGTTCTTAATTACACACACCCACATTACATTACCTTAATATACCCTGGGGGCTCTCTCACCTCTAATAAATCAAATATTTTCCATTTCCATTAGAATAATATATTGAAATTAACCAATTACATTATCCTTAAATTCTTCTACAATATTTTATTAATAAAAATGATAAAGTTAAAGTTTATTAACCACTTATATAGAAATTTCCTATTAAAACAATAATTGTCATTTTAATTTAAAGGAAAAAGAGTGAAAAAATTTCCATATTACATTTGGAATTTTTATTTAATATATTTATTTTTCACATAAAATATCTATGCTTGTTTGGTTGTCGATTGACTTTTAATAAAATTTCATTCATTCTATTTTTATAACATGTTTTTCAATATTATTATTATTATTATATGAACATGCAAAGCTATTATTATAACATTTTTTATTTTTTTTGATATCATGTATACGATTTTCACAATAATTATAAAGTATAAAAAAATTATAATTGTTATATATTATTTATATATAAATACCTATATATGAATTATAAAGCAAAAAAAAATAAAATACATGTTGAAAAAGTACGTATAAGTAAAAAAAACAATTCAATATAAATATAGGAAATGCATAAGGACTATTTTTACAATAATTATTTCTTGAAATATAATTTTTAATTATATATTCATGTACGTACGTATTTATATATGTACAACATATACGTATAGTTCGTATATATCGTGTATATATTTATGGTTTATTGGCGTTTTAGTTTTGTAAAGTAAATTTCAATAATTTACATCAGCTATGTATCCTATATATATATATATATAATATCAGCTATGTATAAGAGATTTTCAATATATATACCATATTATAATATCGGTAATGATTTATATAACAAATATTATAACATATTAATACAGAAATAATTATGTAAAAATTAACCATCCTCACTAAAATGGTTTTTTTATTGCTGATCCGCTAAACGCGCACTTTGAAATCCCCATAAATTACTTAATTTTAATTACCATAAATATTACGATTGCCATTTTTATTCAATAATATAATAATCAATTAATGGTTAATCTAATTTTACTCCGTTCTTATACTTATACACTTGAAAATTAATATATTATTGAATATCTACGTTTAGCATATATAAAAATTTCTTTTGTTAAAAATATTAATTGGACTGGCATACAATTAATCTAAACCACCAATTAAATTGCATGAATAATACCAACATAATTAAAATTTAAAATAAGTTTATTATGGAGCGCGGTAAAAATATTCTATATACTATATAGTTAACACTTATTTAAAATATATAGTTTTAATAATTAATTTTCATTTAATGCTAATCCCATTTCTTTGTTAATACCAAATCTAAAGGGTGGTAAATGTTGTATTTTTGAAATAGGGAATTGAAAATGGATGATTGCCTTTTATTTGTGATAAATAATAGATTTTCAATTGATCAAATGGCAATAAGATTTTGGCAATGTATATATTTGTTATTTTTTATTTACCAAAACACCATGAATTAAAACATCTCAAAACATTACCGCACACGGTTAAAAAGTAAAGGAACATTTCTCCATTTAGGAAAAAAAAAACTCTTTTTAAAAATTGATTTCTGGTTTGAGATTTTTCTTAAAGAAAAAATTACATTATTTGTAAGTTATAGATACATAGGGTTGGGGCATTTTATTTACACATGAGATGGATATTTTCATTCAAAATATATAAATAGCAATACGCATCGATTTAGTAATCCAATTAATTGCTATCTGTTCAGATATTTATATATATATATATATATATATATATAAATACTATAGATATAAATGAGAATATATTGATTGGATTAACAACAATTTGAATATTATTTTGTAATATTTTATGTGTTTATATAATTTAACAAAAACAAATGTATTGTATATCATTATTTGTATACTACCGAATGTATACATATAGAGATTATATGTATATAAATGATTTTCCATTATACACAAATATATATATAGTATATGAGGATAATTAATTGTGTTAATATGTATTCAAAATACGTTTATATAAATATATATATATGCCTTTGATACCGTGTTATTTGATATTCATTAACAAAATATACATTCATATATATACATTTATTTGTTTTATATATATAATTATATTCCTAAAAATGAACTAATTTTAATTTATATATACGCGTATCACTGATCAATTAACATTTAAAATTAATCTCTCGCAAATATATGTGTATTTATTATTATCTATCTATTTGAATAAATACGTGAAATTATGGCTGATAGCGTGTATCGAGAAAAACAATATCCTAAATCAACATTATTGTATTTTTGTTGTCGTTAAATTATAATTGAATACAATGTATTGAATATATATACTATGTTATAGAGTATATAGAGTGAACATTTTACAAAAAAAAACCAATTTTATTAAGTGTTGTATTACCTATTTGATGTTTATACTTTTAAAATTTCAACGAAATTGTTGAAAATATTTAATTTTTCAAGTGCAAAATTTTAATATTATATAAATACATAATAACATTTATAAATAATCATTTATTAACCTGCTATGTCTGTCTACGCGTATATATATATAAATAAAAACGAAAAAAAAAAATACAAAAGATAATTTTTTCTGTAAATTTGTAAATATCAATATATATAATATATACACAAATGGAATATAAATATAATTATATATATTCAATATATATACTATATATAATTCAATAAATAATTTGTCTTTCAATGTTCTGCTCTGCGATGTATTGTATACAGTCTAATTCAATATAAATTGATATATGTTGGTATATTATTTGGTTTTATGTAATTCAATATATAAGTATATCCATATAGATATAGAAAAATTGAAGGTTGACGAGGATATTGATATATATTTAATGTTACGCATGTTAGTAAAATAAACAGATTGAGGACAATAAAAAATATAGAAAAATAAAACAAATTTTTCATATGTATGTTTTTCCTTGCCTATAGATTGCCTATTATGTTAATAATAATAATATAATAATTTTGTATAGACGAAGAGAAAAATTTTTTCTATTTGTTTGTGTATTTTGTTCATATATAATATGGAAAATATGGTGAATGAAAATGAATGAAAAATGAAAAAATCTATATAACACAATAAATAAATCGAAAACCAAAAAAAAAAAAAAAATACAAAAACAAAAATCGATCGATTTGACTATCGGATACTCGTTTTTTTTTTAGATATATATAGATATACGTATACTATATTGAATAATACAAAAAAATAAAAAGAAAAATATTCGATATAATATATATTTTATTCGGTTATATTGTCGTATATGCACGAAGGAAGACCCATATTCATTAAAAAAAAAATCTATCAATGAAAGTATTTTGAATATATACATACCTAATTTCTGTTTTGGTAACTATAATTAATAATTTTTTTTTATATCTATATGGTATATACAAAACTGATGACGCATTAACAATATTTTTGATCTATATATATAAAATACTCCAAGTCGTAAAGGATTTGACTGACAATCTATTCAATTAAAATATCGTCAACGGTTATTGACACCGGATGTTTTATAATATGTATAATTATTCGTACATACACACTTAACATTTATAAATTTTTTTAACCCATTTTTTACTTTATATTATTAAAAATTTTATTAGCCGTAAAGGTTATGAAAATAGACTAATAGTTATTTTGAATGATAATTTTAACAATTTCAATAAGTTATATACAGATAATTTTCTTTTTACAATTACTAATATTATTTTTATATCTATAAATATTATAGATTTTTTATGAAACTATATACACCTTTACTTTTACTATTCGATACGAATTTCTTATATGAAACTCTATCGATTCATTGTACTTAAAAAATTCTTACCTTTCAATTGAACTCGCAAATCAAACCAAATCCCTTTAGAATGCACACTCTATGCTGGGATCCCCCAACAAAAAGGTAAAGTTTGTGTATTACAGTTTTTACTATATAAAATCTCTTGAAAAAACTTTATGAATTATTTTCTAAATTATTCAAATTAATACAAATAGATATAGTAACTATATACAAGTATAATAGATTTTGATGAAAATAAAATATACATATAAATAGTTTTATATATATAGTATATAAAATAAAGAAAGGTTAATTTATAAACCCAAACCAAAAAAATAATAAAGAAGATATTAAACCGAATTACATTATATATAGATATAGATACTTGTTGAACTTTTTCATATATAAGTAATAGAGGATATATAATAATAGATAGATAGGCATTTTGTTACGATTTCAATTATGTTTGCTGTTGAGATCTGCGTATACTATATAATAATGATGTTATATAAAATATTTAAGGAATGTGATTTCATATTTATGTATAACGAAATTTCTTAAATATATATACGAGTGTATATAAAATAAAATACCCTAGATTTTTCTATTATTATTAATATAACATAAATTAAAGAGATGTTATCAATTGCTATTTATCATAAATATATATATATATATAAAGCAATCAAATGAATATTCGCATTTCTATATGTGTGTATATTTGCGATTATATAAATAAAATATATATGAAAATAACAATATACATATTTTTCATTTTAAGGGTGGGAAAATTTTCTTCACATATACAGAATAGGAATAAAACTATATCAATTGTTTTTGTATATTATATATTTTGGTTTTTTTTTTTTGAATTATTATGACCTATATATTATGAAACATTTGTGTGGATGTACTCTATAAAATAAATTGTTTGAACAATTTTTATAACAATAAATTTATTTGTAACATCAATATTTTTTGGAAGAAAAAAATATATAAAATAACATTTGTATTTTATTATATGTTTCAAATCTATTTATACAATGGTATTTCCTCTCTTTCTATATATAAATATATATATATATATATATATATATATATTTATTGCTATGTATATATCAATAAAAAAAAAAGTGGTATATTTTATAATAAAATATATATTTTTAGATATATTTTTCACCAACAATCATGCGGCCCCATTGGGTCTAGACAGATATGTTTTTAAATAGAAAACGATTATCGTCGTTGTTCGTTGTTGTATGAGTATATCTATCTATCTACATAAAATAGCGTTGCTGTTATTGTTATTTTATTCCATGTTATTGTCGATTGCATATATATATATACGTATATACATACTTTGAATATTACATATTTATATATCCATCCATATACATATAACAAGGTGATATACATAAAAAATAGATATATATCTAAATATTGATGTTCGATGACATTAACTTCCTCATGCATATATGCAATCTTTTTAAAAAATAAACCAAATTAAATTCAGTTGACTAAATTTAAAAAGGGGTATTGAGAATTAAAATAGGTATATAGATATATTTAATAATATATATGAAATGATAGTACTTAACAATATAAGAACTATACAACATCAAGTCAATAACTTAATTATGTACAGCAGCTATACACATAAAAAAAAATTGTATAATTCTATATAATAATATAACATATATATAGATTCGTTATTCATGAATGTAATACCGGTAATATACTGATAATACTTTGCTGACTCACAATCAGTCAGCCTGACTGACTATTTATTGTAAATATGTGTACCTACCAATATAGAATTATATTATATATAATACATATATCATATTAAAATTGTATATTATGACATCAATTTGTCGTTTTAATAATATGTATGACTTCCTCTACTATATATGCTATCCATAATACATAATATATATATATATATATGTATACGATATGATTGCATGAAAACATAATACTAAATCCTTAATCATTAATTCAATTCATTTTTTTTTAATGGTGTCTACTTACTATATATTTATATATTATACTTCTGTATATAAATTGTTGTATATATTATTTAATTAAAACCACTATATTATATTAAATTTGTATATCAATTAAATACAATGTGAATGAAATTTTTGGTATTATATCATCTATATATATATATAAATATAGGTATATTATACATATATGCATAGATGAATGTTATATAAATGGCATAACGAACGAAAATAATTTTTGTGTATTAATTAAAATATTTATGATAAAACTTTTGATTATATAAAATACCAAAACTTATTTTGTATATGTTTATATATATACATAATTATACAAATAATATATATATTCTAAATACATAATGTATAGAAATATATATAATTATATATATATATATATGCTTTGTAATATATTTATATACATAATTTATACACTTATATTTGAATTTATAATAATATACCTTTATATATAAACAGTATGGACTCGATAATATGAAATGCTTGGAAAATTTTATTGATTTTTAAATCATTTTTCCTTAATTTGTTTTTTCTATTCCTGAATTTCCATTATAACGAGGTCCCGGTATAATTTTCTTTACTTAATTTTGTATAATCTACTGTTGCTTTTCCGCATAATTTTCTAAATATAATTCCGTTCTAAAGGAAATTCGTTATAATTTTCTTAAAAAAAAATTCGGTCATATCTATGTTATTCTAAAGGAAATTCTGTATACTTTTCTGTATAATTTTCTAAAGGAAATTCTGTTTAATTTTCTAAGGAAAATTCTATATGATTTCCTAAAAGAAATTATGTATAATTTTGTAAACAAAAACTATATAATTTTCTGAAGAAATTCATTACAATTAAATCGGAAATGCGGATCGACTTCATGCACTGAAATTCTTTTGGAAACTCATTTCTTTTTACACCTTTCATATATGCTAGAACATTTTCTTATATATAAATACATCTATTGAATCTTTTCAGTAGATTAGTTCCGTTCCGTCGTAGTTCCCATATTATTAAGTCAATACTGTATAAGTATATAAAAGTGTATGAATACGAGTACGAAATAAATACATTCAAAATATATGTTCATGTATATATTGTTAAAATTTTCTATTATATATGGTAAAAAGTTCATTTATTTATTGTTTTATATATAAATTCCGAATACTGAATGAATATATATCTATATACCGAAATATCTAAATATATAAATAAGTGAATAACATAATTTCTCATTTCTATTTTAGATTTTCATAAATAAAAAAAAAAAAAAGAAAGAAAATCCAACCAAAAAAAAATATTATATGGTTTTATTTTATATATATAGTCGCAATCGCATATCTTGCATAAAAAAGATTAGCAAATCACAATTTGTTTTTTGTAATATTATTTTGTTTAGTAAACATTAGCAATTAGCATTTTAACTATTTGGATATTTATTAATGTTCCATATCACGATGATTTCAATCTGGTGAAAAAATTTTAATTATTGTGGTCAAATTAAATCAATTTGATTCGTTAAGAATTAATATACATATAGCGTCATTATCAAAAATGATTTGCAAATCTTATTATATTTCTGCGACGAAAAACCACGAAAAACATAGAACCGATTTGAAATTGTAAAGTAATTTAATTGTATGACATATATGTAATGTTATTTTCCCTTACAAAATGTTATACGTATTAGTATATATATGTAAATTGAATTGAATTTAATCAATATACTTGGAAGCGAAAACAAAAAGCGTCACCATATTATATTTTATTTGTCGCATATATTAATTCTATTTATATATATTTATTCGTATATTCTAAATACTATAGTGCCACAGATTATATTTATTTTTATTTATTTATTTATATGCATATACATATACCTCCATACCGCTAAAAATGAAAATTTTTTTTTAATTTGGTAAATTTTATTTTTGTCATTCATGTATTTGTACATATTTAGATATATAATACAAATATTGTATACGTATATATACAATATATAAAAATAGAATTACACTTTTTTTTATATTCGATATTAAAAATTGATTTTATATACCTACGTTTGCATGTTCACTAATAAAAAAAAACAAATTATAATAATAAAAAATAATAAATTCGTATACAAACAAACAAAATATGAAACAGTGAAATCTGAATATATAGGTTTTATTTTTCTATATATTGAACAATATCGGAACTATCGCGTATAAGAAGTAAAAAAGGTTGATTATTTATATCTACGACATTAAATACGTTTTTTTTAATGATTTTCATTGGAAAAATTGTTGCGTTTCTTAAAAATATTGTTGAGGTAATTATCGAAATTATATTTGGTAAAATTACCATTGAAATATATTTAGGATCTTGTATAAAAGCCGCAATTAATTACCTATCATATAGATTTTACTGTGACATTTTTGTATTATGTATTGAATATTTTTTTATAGGTAAATTTTTATACTTTTTGTTATCTTTTTTATATACTATATGTATACACATTTATACCTCATCTTTTATTATATAAGGGAAAATTCTATTGAGTATATAAATAATATATATTTGTGATATTACTATATTATATTTTGTGTCCATAAAAAGTTTCTATATAAAGTTTTACGTAAATATAAAAAAAATACATGTTGAACTTGAATGGTATCATGCGACAATGTTAATCAATTAATTTATACAAAAATTTTTATGGAACTTATTATCGAATGAGATTCGTTTTTTTATGGATATTTTTGAAATAAATAATACATTTTATCTGTATAAATTATATACATGTATAAATTATATCAATTAAAATAAAGAATTGTCCTTTAATATTGATATGGCTAATTGATAAATATTATACATAAATTGATTGAATGGTTTTGTAAATTCCTTTATATTTTTCAATATACAATATATTCAATATATTTGAAATATTGAAATTGTTGAAATTCCCAGTGAAATCAGTGATGAAATGGCAATGAAACGATTTCAAAACTCTCTAAAATCATTGTAATTTCATTTTGCAATCACAGATATATACAACGTGAATTTAACTATACAACATAAACAAATTGACTTAAATATAAAAAAAAATACTATATTACGTATCAAACTATCGTGCGTTTTCGATAGTGACGTCAATGGAAAATTTAACATATATCAAAACAAACCTATTTGAATAATTGATGAAAAAATACCTATATACAATACAAAGAAAAATTTTAAGTGAAATTGTTGAGGTTATTCGAACCAAGAAATTAAATAAAACTAAATAATCTAAATTAAAAACAGTGTTAATCGTTCAGTTGACGTTTGAATTTTGTTTAAAAAAAATAACCGTGATTATATCAAACTTTTAATAAGATGGAATGGTGTATTTGAATAATGGAATATTTGAAATTAAGATAAAATTATTACCGCACTTTCAAAAGAAAAATCACCGAAATACGTTAATTATGGAATAAAATGGAAAATAATTAAGGATTCGATATAAAAACTGACGAAATATTTTTGATAGAAAATTAGACGAAATATTTTTATTTTTTGTATAGACGATATAAAACTAATAGAAAAAGTTACAAAACTTAATTAGAGAATATAACAATATTTCTTTATACTATCTATTATGTGCATAAATATTTTTTAGAATGTCCACCGGCCGTTGATGGTATGGAAAGATTTGCATGTCCGAAACCGGATAGAACCGGACGATATCGATGTATAGACGATCATGTACTGTGTGATGGTTTCTTAGATTGTCCTATGGGTGAAGATGAAGATAGAATGGCATGTATGTTTTATAAAACTGTAAGTATATCACAATTTTATTTTACTTTAATTCAACTGTAAACTGTTAATTAAAAAATAATTTTATATAAAAAAAAGAGCCCATTCTTTATTTATATAATTAAAATTTAAATCATATTATTAATCTATTCTATATATATACGATTCTATATTCATTTCGCAGACCAAAGCCCATTTGGATGTTTTAGCTGATGCATTATTAAGATGGGCAAGAGGACGTTAAGTAGAAAAATAAATTAAACCAAAAATAAAAAAAACTGATCTCTAACAAATTATTATTTTATATTTTTTATTTGTTATAAATAATTTTCCATAAAAAAAAACTGAATATAACTATTTAACATAAAAAATTAAAAATACCAGATACTTTTACTATAAAAACATTTATATATATATATATATATATTATTGATGAATTATTTCAAAATCAACATATATATAAATATAATAATATAATTAACATTTTAAAAAACACACAAAATTGAAAACTATTAAACAAAATAGAAGAACATAATATTAAAGTAAAAAAAAAACCAATTATAAGTTTACAATTTAAGACTGTATTTTAATAATAATAACAAAAAAAAATCAAATAATTTTCCCCAAAAAAACAAAAAAAAATCAAATTAATTACATACTTTCTCATAATTAAATACTATAATGACAGAAAACACCTTTTTTTTTGATTGACTGACACAATGAAGTAAAAAAACTATAATTTAAAATATTATATTTTTAACAAAAAAAAAAAAGGTATATTTAATCATAGAGGAAAATTTGTTAAATGAAAATTACACACAAAAAAAAACTCACAGACAAATACATACATATATTTATATATACAAATATATATATATATATTAATGCAATCATCACTACATCGACGACTTAAAAAAAAAAACGGCCCGTGCAGCTTCCTTTTTATATATACATATATATTTATCCTTCAAAAATCATCAACAGTGTAACAACAATAATAATAATAACAACAACAACAAAAAACAACAATTTATATTAATTAAAACAAAAATATACATATAAAATAAAATGAAAAATACCTGTTGATTTGAAGATATATATTTATATATATATATATATAGTTTATTATGTAAACAAGGACAACAATCAGGGAAAACCTTTTGAGAATTAGAGAATTACTATTTAATAAAATATTCAACAATCCAAAAAAAAAAAATTATACAATAAATAATATATGCAACTATCACACAATCATTTAACTAATTGATATACTTAAAAATAAAAAATAAATACAAAAAAAAAGAACAAAAACAAAATCACACAAAATTTATTTAATTATAATTTATCATTAAAAATACAAACATTTTTTTTTTCCAAAAAAAAAAAAAAATAACATTGAAATAATGATAATTGGGGATAAATTATAATGTGTTTTTGTGAAATTCTCACGGACATGGCAGCTATTAAACAAAATAAAAACAAACAATAAAAACCAAAGTAGATAAATTAAATATTAAAATTTCAAAATATTTAACATAAAATTAAAATAAAATACAAAAATAAATGATAAAACGGAAAAATGTGGAAAGAATATTATTATTATTATAAATAATAGATGATATATATACAAAATAATATATAGATAGGAGTGAAGATTTGATTGATTGACAATGAAGCAGCTATTAAGAGAGTATACGTAAAATTAAAAATTAAATAAGGCATAAACTAAAACAAAAAAAATATTAAATTAAAACAAAGAAAAGAAAATTATTAAAAATTTTTAAACAAAAAAGGAATACTATTAAGCAATTATTCTTTTTTGAATACTTTTTTTATTCTCTAATATTTTTTTCGTATATTTTCTTTTCTTTTTTCTATATTTATTATTTTGTATATTTCTTCTTTTTTATTTTCGTTTAATCTATATATACAATATTTATTTATTATGCGTAATCTATACAATATTTATTTATATTTTATTTTTTCATCTGCGTATTAATTTTTCTATTTTAATATTTTTAATTTTTAACACTATTATATAATAATATAAAAAAAATTTTCTATTTAAAAACAAACATTTCGCATTGTACATTCACAAAAACAAAAAAAAAACGAGATAAAAATCGCATATAAAATAAACGAAAAAACAAAATTATTCTTAAATCAAATTAAAAACAAAAGAAAAATAAAAACATAATTTAATCTTTAATTTCCATTGATAAGTGTTTTTTTTATTTTATTTTATTTTTGAAATGATTTAAGAATAATATATAATAAAATCAAATTAAAATCGACTGATAAAAACATATTAAAAACGAAGAATAACTATATTAATTTTTTTTTTATAATTTAAAAAAAAAACACAAAATCATTTTCCGTCATTCGTCGTCAATTTCATTTAAAAAAAACATTAAAAATCTTATTTTTTTATTATTAAAACAAAAACAAAACAAACTCTTGAAGGAAATAATATGAAAATCATAAGCACAATCACACACCCACGAAAATATTTAAAGTGCTTCTAATTCGATACTTTATTATTGGATGTTATAAAATTATTTATGTTATTTCTATATAACATTCGTGCTTGCTTAACTATAAATTAAATCTTTCAATCAATTATATATTATAATTTTTAACAAAAGTATATTCATATATTGGATCAATTTTGATCAAATATTCACATCACAAGATGTGAATCTGAATGAATGGATGGAATGGTAAAAAGTGTCATCAAAATGTAATAGCAAAAAAGTAAATAATATTCTTGAAATGGTGTAATTAATTTTTAATAAAATTTATACAAAAGCAAAAACAAATAATTATGAATAAGGAAAACGTAAAACGAAAAAAATAATAGTATTTATAATTTCATATTTTCCTACTTATCATCTTTTTCAAATGAGAATTGTATATATTCTATGTATATAGAATAAATTATCGATTTATAAAACATATTGGCAAAAAGATTTTACTTTACATGAAAATGCATTAAAATGAATTTCTTGTTATTAATTAAAATTAATTAATTTGTTTCAATTAAGGACATACTCTTAGAACATATTGTTGAAACATACATTATTAAATTAATGATATATAATGATCAATTCACTACAAATTTAGTTGTGTCCGCCGACCGAAATAACCATAGTGAAACAATTGAAAACTCCCAATATACTTATAATAGAATATAGAGTAATAATACGAGGTCATTGAATCTTTGAGTCACTTTTTGAATTTCCATATTTAGCAAATTTATATAGTAATACAATCCCTTTTGATAGCCAATCCAAAATGGGAATGGATTATATAAGTTGAGAGATACAAGAAAAGATTTTTATGACTTTGTAATAAATTTTCATGTGTGTTCTATGGGTTGAACCTCAATTATGTAAAGCTATTGCGAAAAAACTTTGTAGTCGGTTTAATTGTCTAACAGCATTACATGTCGAATTCTATGTTCGTTATCTGGTTTCCTATATTTAATATATTGATTTCTCTTTTCTTATTGAATATACTGTATATAATATTAAATTCTAAAATATTAACTTTTTGGACAAAATATTGTTTTGGATGATATCAAATGTGTTGCGTTTTTGTTTTGTTTATTTAATTAGTATTTGCGATCCATCAAAATTTTATAGTATATTCGTGATGGAACACTATAATTTATTCATATGTTAATAATTATAATCACATATAAAAGGCAATATATAAAATTTGATATTAATTTGATTATATATTTTTGTAAAATGTCATGTACGATAGATACTCCCAAAGAGCATCAAATCAAGCAAAGCAAGTTAATTATTCAAATATCTGTTTTCAACATATATAATTAATTAAATTAATCTTTAAATTAATTTCTTTCATCATTAAAAATCGTTCAATTAAAGGATTTCATTCATGATGATTTAATTCACTTCACCAAATATCTTTAATCTTTATTCATAATAAAAAAATGACTTGTAAATCATATTTTTTTCTATGATTTACTTACATATACACATTTTTAACTGTGATTTTCTGTAACTATTTGGTGTAATTGGATTTCATGTTCATATCTCTGATATTTAACTGTATAATTGGTAAACTCTCAATAGGTTAAACAACTATAATTATATAAGTATATACATTTCTATAGGGATTTTTTTTTAATGATGAACTTTAATCTTTTAAATATTATAATATTGTTATTCTGTTCGATATAAAATTGTAATTTATGTTAGTATTTCATGGAATTGGACTGTTTTGCTATTCATATAATTTTATATATTAAATATATACGTGCCGTATCAAATATAAATGTATAAACAAGATGATCTAAAAGAGATACACGCTTTAGATCAGGTGATAATAGATTTTAAGTTGAATTCCAACTATTTTATAACAGATTATTTATAAATTCTAGGTAATTTTAAGAAATACGGCCAATTTTTCTACAACCCGAATATTCGAGAGATCACCTATCAGAATTTCAAAAACCGAAATAAAGAACACAACGTTTTATAGTGTAATTTTTAGTTCGATCAATCATAGTATAGTATCAACACAGGTATTGAATAAATGGTTACTTACGCGGAATCTTTTTTAGGGCACCTTGTATAATATATTTTTTTTATTACATTTACCATATATAATTTATATGTTACATATGATTGACAGTATCTTATATAAAGGTGAAATTCATTTGTATATTAAATAAAATATATTCTCGTATTACCTCACATTATATTCTATTAAATTTGATGAAATTAAGTAATAGAAAAATCTAATTTCGTTATACGATATACGTATAGTTATGTGTTTTGTTATGAAGACTTGAAGATGAGCCTTCAAATAAAGAAAATAACACCCTCGATATATTACAATCTTTGTCTATATATATGTGATATTTATTGTATTATTTATCTTTTACGAGAAATAATAGATTTATTGAACTGTTTTAATATTATTATCTATATATCGTATAAAAAATATTAAAAGTAAATCCTTTTAAAAAGCAAAAAAGGATATTTTCATTCTTATTTCATTGTAAAATCCCTATATTTATTATACATTTAACATACATTATTCAATTTATATAAATTTAAGAGACTCACAGTTTGTATCTTTCTTTTTCAAGCCCCATTTTTTGAGTTTAAAAACAACAAAATTAAAAAAAAAATACACAATATATACTACTTATACTAATAATAATGATATATAAAAGGAAGCAATATATATATAGAAAGAAGGTTGAAGAAACAGGAAAATGTTATTTCAATTTATCAAAATTGAATAATGTTTTATATAATATAAAGAAGTTGATTTAATATGAATATAATATATTAGAAAAGGAGATGGTTAAAATATCCTTTGGGAAATTTATTCAAAAATTTAAGTACAATGTATATATATTTTATGTATTTAATATTATATTGAATGGTACGTATATATAGTATATGAATTGCTATGTACGCGTCTCATTTTATATACTTTTTTAACATTATAAAATACGATTATGTATGTATTTATATATGAAAAATAAAATTGGAAAATGTGGAAAATGTGTTAGGTCGTCATATATACAAATATAGATATATATATATATATATGTTATTACCTGGTTTATGCGTCGTCGTTATGTCGTCGTCTTTATATACATATACATATAATATTATTTCTGTTTTTTTTTTTTTTTTTTTTATTAAATTGTCTACCTTTTATATTATTTTTTGTGCTTTAATGTTATATGTATGTATGGTTGCATTCACGTAGTGAATATGCACAAGTGTATACGGATGAAAATGCATTGCATATAATAAAAAACTATTTTTTTCTTCGTCGTTAATGGTCAAAGATTTATATAGTCAAAGGTGCTCAACTATATATATATATATATATTATAGTGTTTGCATAAAAGTAAATATTCAATATTAATTTCCTTGTGCAAACTGTGAAATGAAAAATGATGGAGATTTTCATGGTAACATTTTATCCTGAGAGTTTTATAGCTGGGCGAATTTTGCCATGAACCCATCCCTCGCCCAAATTTTGTATTGATTAATAAATATAACTGTTATTATAAATCGATTAAAAAAAAACTCGCTCACAAAAGCAAACCATTGCCTTAGTTATTTATATATTATATTCTGAAATAGTTGTGAATCCCATGTTTTTTTTTCTGAACTTCACGTTGAATTCAAAATTGAATTATATAGAGGATAAAACAATAGATGAATTTCTTCGCAATTGCTTTTTTATATACATTTATATATTGAATCAAATCAGATCATATAATTTTATTATATATATATAGATTTTATGAGACATATAAACCAACTTTTTTATATTATATATATATTCTATATATTTTAATTTAAAATACTAATAGAATTTTAGTTATATATATATTATATAGAAAATTTTGTTATACAAAATAATTGGATTTAATTTTACTGTAATACGTAATAATATATACTATATATCTATATGAATAATTTGATTTGCAATATATATCTATATATATAAGAAAAGTTCATGTAATTTCTTTGCAATATATTCAGTTTTAGTTCTAAACATCCAAATGAATATTTTATATTAAAAAAAAAAATCTAAAGTGCCTGATCAATTTTTTAAACCAATAAACAGAATTTCTTTTCATTTTCATTTATCTAAATAATTTGTGTGTGTGCATTAATTTTTGGTATTTTTTATAACTTTCCTATATTATATTGATAACATTCAAGTTTTAAATGATTAAATAATTTAATTTTTCCGGTGAAAATATTCAATTAATATATTCAAATTACTTATACAAATTTTCCGAATATGTATTTCAATTTTTAAATATATTAATAATTTAATTTGCCATACAAACAAAAAATGTATAGTCAGCTATTCTTTGAAAAGAAATTTTCAACAATTTTTTATACGCAAATGGTTTATTTATTACCTGTGCTTCTTTATGCCGTATATATGTGCTGCGTATATGAAATCGATTGTTAGAATTCAGCATATAATAAAACTCTTTTTTTTTTTAACAAAAAAACCATTCAAAAAATACCTATTTATACAATATACAAAATACCCAAAGGTAAATTTCTTCTATACCATTGAGATAACCAAAATTTTAAAATTTAATTTCAATATAATACATTTTCCATTATCCTTTAGTATTTATAAGTAAATAAAAAAAAAAGAAAAGACTAATAGAAAATCTATTATACATAAGTATACGCAGAACTGTGGTAGCTCCAAAACAAAATTGATTTTATGCATTTGTTCAATTCTATTTATTTATTTTTTACATGTAATGTGTTTTTTTTTTTTTTGATACGCAACTTTTCTAGAATTACACATTATATATAAGTTAATACTGTATATATGAATTGAATAATGGAAGCCATACCTTTCTTATTATATATATACGTGTATTTCTATATATATATCGAATATAATATACAAATATAATGGTGACATGAAATGGAAATATTCATTGATACATTTCCAACATACATACATACAACTATATATAGAAAATAAATATAACTAATAAATATTTACGTGCACTTGACTATACTTAACCTATGCTAAACTTGATATATATAGATATTGGAATATATTATAGATATATATTTATCTATATCTGTCGTGTATTTATTTAGTACATTATATAGGCATTAAGAAGGATATGTTCATGCGATAAAATAATAATATACTGTATATATAAATAACATGAAAATGACATATAGAGTTAAAAAAAATGACGCATATTCTATTCATTTTTCTATTGCATAAAAAATATTATGATGATGTATATATATAATAATAAATTAACAAATATATTATATTGTATATATGATGATGCGGATGATGATCATGATGGAATTGAATAATAAAATAGGAAAATTCACAGAAAAGTGCGATAAAAAAAAATTATAGTTGGTTGATATATTTTATTAAAAGTTTCTTATATATCTATTTAAGTATTTCATCATGACAACTTTTTTATTTTCAATTTAATATCCATACCTCGTATTGCTGCGTCATCATCGATTTTTTTTTTCAATGAGATGTGTCTACTTTTTGAATATTGAATCAAGTCATATTCATATATTATATGATTATATGTATGTATAATATATAGATATAAATTTATTATAACTTTTATATATCTATATATTTGCCATTCATGATATATCTCACCTTCTTACCACAAGATGATTTATACTATACATGAATGAAAATATTATTCTTTCATTATTTATATATTTTATATATGTATATATATAATATAAATATACTATATATCATTGCACAATTGTTTGTGAAAATTAGAAAATGTAGAATTGCAGTTGTATTTTTTTTATAGGTCATTGTACTCATCTATACTCTACTTTATTATAATTATAATAATAATAATAATAATAAAAAGAAAAATATATATGTATAGTTTACACAAAAAACTTTTTAGTGTTTGTTACATGCAGACTCGCACCTGCTATATGAACGGACTTAACATTTCCACAGGGCGCCCGTTTCGCAAAAATTTGTAAAATAATCAATATAAGAAATGGTAGATTTTAAAAGTTTAAAACATCCTTTTTTATTATGAACGGGTTGTTGGAAAAACATTATAACTTTGGAATCCGTTGAGTTAGTATAATTTCAAGTAATTTATTCAATAAGTAATTAAATTCTCTAAAAATTTCCCTTAAATATCAAATGGGGTTGTAGAATAAATTCTAAAGTAAAAATCTATAAACATGAAAAATTGTCAATTTATCTATATACCCATTGCATACCCATTAATATTATTATAAACTCGAAAAATTCAGCTTATTTTACTTAAATTTCACCCTTAAAATCAATACCATTTTATGAAAAATTCACCCTTAACAATTGAAATCAGTTTTATTTTACCAATTAATATAACAAAAAATGCTTTCATTATGTAATGGGCGATCTATTCATAACTTGAAAAGAGTGTAAAAATAGCTAGGAACGGATCTGATTGCATGTGTATATAATAAAGGTATAATATATTATATGTATATGTATCTATAGTCTATAATATAATATATAGTTAGATACATATATATATCATCGAGCTGCACCCACCTCTACCTACACCCAAACAATATATATATATCATATCTATATAGGGTATAATTTTGTCTACATTTTCATCATAAATAGCTATATAGTATATTGTACACATAATATAGAATTAAAACTATACACGTTTTCATAAGTTTTACAATATATTTATATGTATATATATTTTATGTAAACATTTTATCCCACGGTAATTTGAAAATTACCTGAACACAATAATAATAATAACTGAATGAATATATTCATATTATATAGTATATATGACAATATATATATATATATATATATGAATTAATTTATAAAATTTCCATTTCAAATTTTAGTTTATTTTATATATCTATTTTACATAATACATTTATACATATACATATATATGACGATATATAACACCTACACGCGAAATATAACACCTGGATATGTTATTAGTATAGAGTATAATAGGTATATATATTTTTATTCAAATTTGAATTAATTTTAAAATTTCAACATATAAAATTATAAATTTATTTGCGGTATAGCATAATAACTATTTGTCGTGGTTAACCCTCGTTTTACATCTATTATATAGCAAAATACAAATTCATATATACAACTTTGCTTGTAAGAATATTTGGTTTTAGGAATCATCCATTTGGGAATATTTATTAAAATATTGTTTCACTTAGTTTTTATTCGTTTATAACTATATAATTGTATTTTATAAATATTGATGTGGCCTAAATTAACAGGAAAAATAAATGATCCTATATAAACACTATAACAAATATAAGAGACAAATATTTTTATATAACCCATATAATAAAACATTTAAGGTAAGACATTTATTTGTGAAATGAATGTCCACACATTTTTTATTTTCTATATAATAATAAAGAGAAATCAATAGATTTAGAGACATGGTTATTTCCGATTCAGCTTATAATGGATTCAATGAATCTCTTGTGGTATGCAATTTACTTTTTTTTATTTACCTAATCCAGTGAGAACATTTCAATATCATAGTTTCGTATAAAAATAAATCGAAATTTTCTTGCATAACGATATGAATATGCGGAGATCTCTCAGTTATTTCATATGATAATTTAAAGCGATAAATTTCTATAATCCCTATATGAAATAATAATATATATAAAAGAAAATCTTATTTGGAAAACGTGAAAAATTCTATAATCATTACCGATTTATTCAAAAACAATCTACTCTATATTCTATTTACTTTTTACTCTATTGGTCAAATATAAACTCTAATATAGACAAAATAAAACGCATAATATATATTGTTTAAATTTTATTTTATAAACACGAACGCAAATACAATAAATAAAGTAAAAATCAATAATGGATAAATGCGATTATAAGGACACAATTATTTATTGAATTTAATATGGAAATAGTTACTATGAATGTTACAACAATAAAAAAATTTTCTATTTGATTTATGTCATTTAAAAAATCATTAATTTATCACAACATAAATATATTATATTAAATATATACTATATATACTATCGCTAAATAATTTGTTTAACTTTAAACAATAATATCCATAAAATTATGTGTATATGTTCAAAGGAAACAATATATATATAAAAAAAGTAATATTGCACTTATTTAAAAGTAAAAATTATTATATTTATTGCACCATTATCAATATATTCACAGAGCACTATATACATTTTATGACACACATTCATAATAATTTTAAAGCACGCGAGCACTTAATTAAAATTATAATTGCACAAAAATAAAAAAATCTGCACTCAAATAATATTATATTTATATCATTTCATTTTTCATTTTCAATAACAACAATTAATTTATTTATTTATTTATTTATATTCCTCTATATCATTTTTTATAATTATTTATTTAAAATGTGTAATATTCCATTGCGAATGGTAATGCAAGGTTTTATTTTTCGATTATTATTCCATTATCATTTTTAATTGACTATAAATAATTTCATAATCACAACTCTGTGATGTAAATGTTAAAAATGCCAACCTAAAATTTTAACGAAATTTTGATGTCGTGGGTTCGAATCCTACTGAATGCATAAAATATGTTTTGTGTTTTCGGTTATTTTTCGAATCTGAATTTTAACACAGAGTTGTATATTCCGCTTGCGGTTGGTCGTACGGCTAATTACCGACACCGTAAAAGCCACAAATTAAGAAACTAACAACAGAAGGCTGTTGTTGGACGCTAAAACCAGATCGTTGGTTGTATAGCTAAAAATTTATTTATTTTTATAAATAATTTATTTATTTAATTTATTTTTAAATATAAACCATTACAATAGAACGATATATGCATTTATTATATGATCACTAATGGAAATAAAATATTTCGAAAATGGTTATGGAAATGCCTCAATTTTTTCACAAAAACTCATTGGTTTGATATGCAAACAACATATATTTTCTACAATTTCTGCAAATGCAAATAATTTTCTGCAAATATTTCCAAATTAAATAATATAAAAACAATTCATATAAGATTTTGGTATTCCTTCTGAAATGATTTGTAAGCTATTTCATTTTTCGTCCTTGATAAAGGAGTTTTTCAATCATTAAAAGCTTAAAAGTTTATTAAACATAAAATATTTTCTTTGCTAAACTTTCTGCAAACTCAATGAATAATATAAAACAAGGATGGTGTCCAAATGAAAAACAAATTGAAATATATAAAACAGAATTATTTATTTTACAAATTTATTTTTAAAAGTTAATGATAATCTTATAAAAAAATACCTTTCTTTTATTTATTAATTAATTTATTTTAATTTTACCTTAAAACAAATAAATTGATATAGTAATGAATTTTACTGTATATAATAAAACTGAAGAAAATTGTGATAATTTTTGTACTGTTAAATTAATTTTATAAATAAAAAAAAAGAAACAAACTTTAAATCAATTAAATTAAAAACATTTTCTATAAATATACTATTTAAAAAATAAATATTTAATTCAAATATATTAATTTTTTTTTATATGTTATTAAATAAATTGATAATTATATATATAATACATATAAATAAATAAAAGAGAACAAAAAATAAAATGTAAAAGGAACTTGACGAATTTTCCACAAAATGTCAATTTAGTGTAATTAATATGTGTAAGTAAACCGCAAAGAATGGTTATATATAATTATTTAATTATTATTCCTATATTATATATAAATTATTTATTATTTATTTAATTTTTTCATTTAAATGTCAAAAGTTTTTTTTTTTTTTTGTAATTCAATTAATAGTATATAAAAATATATTTTATTTCATTATATACATTTCGATAAGTGTTTTTTTTTGTATGTTGCACCTATTGGAAATTAAACTATAATGTTAATATCATTAGAACCAATTTTGTATATATATATTATATAAAATAAATAAATATTATTTAATGATATTAATAAATATAATTAAAAAAATAAAATTAATATATTGTGTGCCTAAATATTATTAAATATATAGATAATAAAAATAATTTGTAAACAAAGAAGAAAAAAAAAGCATGCATTCACCGCACATAAGCACTTTATATTTATATATACATGTATTAAAATTTAATGGTTTTTTTTTTAATTATTGAAATTATTTATATACACTTTATTATATGATGCAATCTTATTAATAATACCATAATAGTAGTTATTAATAAAATAGTCACATGTACCTTAAAAAAAATGAAAAAAAAACGAAGAAAATATTAACAAAATATATTATAATTATTATTATTAAAAATATATAGAATTTACTCACAAAATTTTTACATGCACATGCACTCATTTAAAAATTTAATAAAAAAAATACACAAATTTTCAACACACACAACATTAATTATATATATGTATATATATATATGTATTGAGAGAGGTAATTCCAAACCTTTACAAATTATTAATTTATTTTTGTTTGCAAATTAACAAATTCTTATAGTCATTCGGACACACGAACAGATTGACTAAAGCGAATCGAATAATAGATTTTCTACTTTATTTTTCAGAATATCCATTCTCAATCTCAAAGTAAAGAAAATAAAACAAAAATCTTTTACATAAAATGATTGAAATTGAAATTATAAACATTTTTTATCCATTCAGAAAATTTTTTAAATAATCCATTTTATAAATAAATCTATTTATACCATTAATTTTCTGACATCATTTTTGTTTTTCTTTCAATTTTATATAGTAATTCATTTTTACATTTCTTCATTCAATAATCATTCAATTATTTATAAATATCATGAACTATATATACAATACAATACGATATATTTAAATCCAACGAAAACAATTATTTGTGTATTAATATTGTACATATTAAATTGTTAAATTTTCATTCAAAAAACATTTGCGAAATAAAATCAATATTTATTATATGTTCTTTAATTACCAAGGAATTTAAAAATATTCATTAATTACCAAAAAGAATTCAATTCATATTTAAATACATTTTTAATGTAGAATTTTTTCTATAATATAGAGAAGGATGATGAGAAGGAAGGTAAAAAAAAATAAATTTACAAAACTAAACTCTATCTAATTTTATTATGATTTCTTTTAATGCGATAAATTTGATAAAATAAAAATCGATATATATTTTTTATTACTTTATTTAACATCATAAAATCAAATAAAATTTAAATATTATAATTAAATAAGTCAATTAAGAATTATATAAAAAAAAAAAACATTTAACATAACAAAATGATTTGAAAATGATGTTACAAATTGATTTTACAATTTTTTTTATCCGTAAATACACGTGTTTATTTTCGCTTTGTATATCTATTTTATTTACGATCAAATTTAATTTTCATTGATTTGTTTTTTGTTATAAAATTATATTTTATCTCAATTAGATAGATAATCCACTGTTTGCTGTATTGTTATACTGTGTATTATTATTAAGTTTCCGATTATTGAATTTTTCCATATATGAAAGAGTACATATTTTTCAAATTAAAACCAAAATCAAAATCTGGTTAGTCTATGATTATAGTTTACAAACGGAAAAGACTAGAAACGGATTCCATTCAATTGTTCATTTGACAAATGTTGTAGTCGTTATTCGATTTTTTCAATTGTAATTCTCTTTTATATCATTTGATGCAATTAAATATTGAGGAATTTGAAAGTGAAAATACATTAGCCAGACAATTTCTGTTTCTATTCAAGTTCATTTATAACATTTTATAATGTCTAAAGAATATTTTAAAATTTACAGAATACAAACATTTTATATATTCAAATACGTTTAAATCATGATTTACTATTCACATCCTTCAAGCTGTCGTTTAATTTTACGAAAAATTATTAAAATTTAATCAAATCCCGCAAATCGAAACCCGCAATCACAGAATTATATATTCTAATATAAATTAATTATGTTATGTTAAATGTTATTTAATTGTTTTTTTTTTAAATAAAAATATATAGTTTTAATTAATAAGCAATAAATTCCCGTCCGTTAAAAAAACAATTATAAAACTCTAAAATATACAAGTTAATTTTGTATTATATTATTAAGAAATTGAAAAATTATTTATACCTATAATTATTTCCCTAATTTATTTTTGATTTATTTTTTTATTTAATCTATATATGTATATATTTAATATAATTTCATAAATCTATATACTATTGCATATATAAACCGCCGCACCACAAAATAATCCGTCGCCAATAATAACCAAATAAATACATACTATTTTTCATCTTTAAAAATCATTTAAACCACCAAAATATAATATTGCTTTTTTTTTTATATTTTTAATAAAGTATTAAAAAAAAATTAATTATAATCACAAAATGCACAAAACTTTAAAGCACATTAACCAAAAAAAAATCGAATAAAAAAATACACAATAGTCTCATTACAATTCACATTCCTTTTCTTTATTTTTCGTTTTTTTCTTTTTTTATATGTACTTATATAAAAGTTGTTGAAATGAATAATGAAAAATAAAAGGAGAACTCTTAAGAGATCCTATCGGTCGGCAAAGTTTTTGCAAATTCTGATGAAAAAAAAAATGGAAAAAAATCTGTAAAGGTAAAAAAAAATCAAATTAAATATACATAAAAGAAAATTACTTTAAGCTCTTTCAACAACTCTTATATATATACATATAAAAAATTACATAAAGTGATGTTATATACCAAAAAAATAAAAATAAAATTGATGTATATATAAAGAAAAGAAGAAAATCACCCACATTTACTTTTATTATTATTCAATTTTTTTCTTTCTTTTATTATTATCCTACTTATTATTTATTAATTTTGTATAAATGTACCTACCTAATATAAATAAATATATTTATATGAATGAATGATAAATGTATTGTTTCCTATTTTTATATATATATGTATATATTTACAATATAAAATATGCATATTTATATAAATAAAATATAATCTATATAGATATTTTAATTCTTTCCCCGCAGGAAAATATATACATTATTAATAAATAATTATATTATATATATTTCATAAATTTATTATAAATATAATTATTTAAAATATAATAATAATTTTATCGATCATCATCCCCGCATATAAAAATTGCATATATACATAATACCTATATCTATTATATACAATATAATATATTTAATAAGTATAATCGCGTTGTTGTGAAAATTCCATCCAATTTTTTTTTATTATTTATTTTTCATTATATATATAGAAGAAATATTTATAATAAAATTATGCCATTATGCATAATTGATTTTAATTTGTACATGTATAACTTTTGAGAAGAGAAAAATATAAAGTTTTTTATTGTTATATATATTTTATTCATTTTAAAAATTTTCATTTTCTCATAATTCGTTTAATTTTTCAATTCAGTGTTTGTCCATTTTGTTTTTATTTCATTTTTATTTCATTGCAATGCAACAATTTCTAATTTAATTTTCAAAAATTAATAATGTATTGCAAACAGATGTTGAATTTGTAAAGTCAGTTTATGTTATTTCTTTTTTTACGATTCTTTTTGTTTTATTGATGGACGTGATTTTCAGCGTCTATCAATAGTTTATAATTTGAAAGAATCCATATTATTGCTTTTGCTTTATTACAACAAAGATCGTGAATTGTTTTTTTTTATTATAAATATTATATAGAATCACGTTAGTTTTTACTTTGGAATTCACACATTTATATATTTTTAATTTAAAATTTAACGTTTTCCATATTTCAATTGCTTTTAAATTTTTGATGAAACATTTTTCCAGACCAAACGAAAGTTTTTCCAAACAAAAAGGAGAATCATATTTTCATGTGAAAATGATAATATAATGAACATGATAATAAAACCTTTGATTATCATATGAAAAATTCAATTTCTTTTACTATATTACATATTTGATCGATGATTTCAACACTTTGGCGGTATTTCCCTCAAAGTGTTAACCGACGTACAAATCTTTCCTTTCAAGTAATAACATCAATCAATGTTATATATACTCACTCGCTATTTGCAAATGAATAATCAACATAATATTTAAAATGGCAACAAATTATTTCGGTATTTTTTGTTTTTCCATAAATAAATACTATTAAAATTACATTTAACCTTTTCAATGAATAATAAGAATAATTTGCTATACATAACATAATCGAATACCAAATAATTAAAAAAAAAACCACACACACAAAATTACATCGAATTCAATTAATTTTTAAATATCTAAATAACAAAAAATTTTGTTATTGATGCCTAATAATGTATATTTGGTTCCTATAAATTTAACTTTTTTTTTTTTTTTAATTTTAATCATCTATAAACAAACAAATTTTTTAATGGACATTTTATGCCGTCAAAAAAATGATAGAAACATCCATTATAAAGGTGAACAAATAAAAAATAAATAAGCCATTCCATCATCACCACACACAGCAGTGGTAGCAAATATGGTAATTAAAAAAACAATAAATTATCATAAATAAAATGAATGTAAAGAAAAAATTTTAAATATCACATTTATAGTTTTTGGAAATTTCAATATACGAATTCCACAAAAAAAAAATACAAATAAACAACACAATTCCTTCGATAGGACACACAAATGAATATACGTTTTTTGTATTAATTTTCTTTTCGCATTAAATTTTCTTTTTTTTTTTCATTTTATAAAAAAAAAATTTAACTTTCCAAGTACATTTTCTATACATATGAAATTTTCAACCAAAAATCATATAATTTCTATCGAAATTAGTTAAATTATAACATCATATATATTAATGAAAATCATTTTATATTATTTCCTAAAAGGATATAAATTAAATTAAAAAAAGTATTAACAGAAAAAATAAACCAAAAAATGACTTTATACAAAAAAAATACCCACTCACAAATTAAATGGTTAAAAATCGTTGTATTGAGCAAAAAACAATTTAGTGATAATACAGCAAGGACCTTGATTGAGCATATCCTCAAGATCCATTGGCTTCATTGTCGCTAAACTGTGAATGTTTGTCAAAATTTGTGTTTTTTTTACGATTTTATTTTTTGAACTAATTAATTAAACATCATTTCATATACACAATTAAAACAACAAATCCTTACACACATAGACAAAACACCCACTTAAACCCACACGAAACACACTATAAAACATCAAACACATAAAAAACTCTTACACACACACACACACAAATACAACGGCTATAAACAATGATTGAAATAATAATAATAATAATATTGATAAAATAATAATAAATAAATTAAAAAAAAATGTTATGTTAAATAAAAATTTGTTAAAATAATACATGAAAATTAAATATCTATTATATATATATATTAAAATATTGACAAGAAAATAAATTTTTTTTTGTTTATTTTTCTTTCAATTATTCTGTATTTTATTTATTTTTATATTTTGAGAAATTTTCCAAAATTATTTATAGTTTCCAAGAAAAATAATTTCTATTTTAAAAAAGTATATAGCAAATATTAAAAATAAAAAAAAAAAAATGTTAAATTTATTTAATTTTATTTCTTGTTTGATATTGAAAAATTTTTGAAATTTTCCACATTTTATTTTTTTTTTTCATTTCTTTCCTTTAATTTTCTCTATAGTATATATAAAAAATTAATCATTTTGAATGTTTTTTTATATAAAATATATTATTATATAAAACTATATATATTTATATGTTTTTTTTTTTGATCTAATTATACTTTTATAAAACAAAAATGAAAAAAAATATAATATAAAATTTGTAAATTGAATGTGTTGTAAATTACTCTATTATATATATTATATATAATTATTATTAATATTAAATAATATTAATTTAATTAAACAAAAAAAAAGAATTGAAAACAAACATTTGAGAAAATGTAATCATACAAAAAAACATAATAATGTATAATATTTAAAAAATAAATAAATAAATATTTATATTCTTCAACAATAACAAAGATAATAATAAAATAAAAATATAATGATAAAATTTAAAAAAAAACAAACAAACAATAAAAACTATAAAGTAAAATGAAATAATAAAATTAAAAAAAAAAAAAAGAAATTTAAAAAGACAAAAAAACAAACAAAAAACTGAAGACAAAATTCTCTCTATATATTTATTATGTTTATGAAAAAATAAAAAAACATATACAATTATTATTATGATGGAAAATATTTATATTGAAAAATTAAAAAATATATATTACAAAAACATTTTGAATATTTACTATAAAATAAATTCAAAAAATAAAAAGAAAAACAACCAGCAAATCAAGAACAACAAACAAATATAATAAAATAAATAGTAAATATTAAAATGTGTTCGTTTATTTTATTTTTTTTTTGTCATTTTATTTTTCATTTGGTGTTTTTTATTTTATTTTTGTATATATTCATTATGTATATTTATATTTAACATGTCTATATATATATTATTTATTTATTATTTATATTAATTAATATTAATTCATTCTATTTATGTGAAAAAATAAAATAATAATTAAATTAAAAATAAATAAATAAAATAATACCTAAATATATATATATATATGTATATATATATTTGATTGATTTTTACTTATATACACATATAAAATATATTATCATAAACTTGATTGTTTTCTTATTTAGTTTTTTTTGTTTTTATATTAAATTTAATTTAATTTAATTTTTATTAAAAATTAATATACAATGTACATAAAATTAAAATAAAAAAACCCCCCCAAAAAAATATAATAAATATACATAATGCTCATATACAATAAAATAATATAAATTTAACATGAAAATAAAATGAATTCAACAAAAAGTATAATTTTGAATAATCTAATAAAAGAACATAATATTTAATAAGTGAAAAAAAAGGTGAATTTTCATTTGAAAAGAAATTCATTTAAAAAAAAACATTCAAAGGAAAGAAAATTCAAAAAATTCACTATATAATATATTAAAAACCAACATTTAAAATTGTAAAAATATGAAACATAAAAACCAATCTTTAAATAATTATTATATACACAACAAAAAAAAAACAAAATTACTGTATTTATATATATATATTAATATATATTTATATAATTATATATATATATATATATGTATATATATATTTATATATATTTATATGTATATATATATAAATATATAAATTTCAATATATATATATACGTATATTAAAAAAAATTTACAAGATGTATAACAAAATAAATGCCTCAATCAATATATATATATATATATATATAAATATATATATACATATATATATATATATCTATACATAAATATATATAATAAAAAAAATGTAATAATTGTTTTTATTTATTTATTAAAATATATACCAATATTCTTAAAAAAAACTCTATGATAAACAAATGATTTACCTTTTAAATTGCAAATGTTTGCCTGTTGTTTTTTCCACTAAAATTTCTACAATTTTCCATAAATAAAAGTTGAATCATCCATTTATATCTATATATTCACCTTCCCTATAGCACTCACAAAAAATTCAAATACTATATTTAACAATATTAAAAAACAATATTTTAATTAATCTAATTACGATTTTTAATAATCCTCACAATAACTATATATAAAAGGGATTATTAACTGAGAGATTTTTTATCCGAATTGTTTTCAGTTTTTTTGCATAGATGGGAAATTGTTAGTCATAGATTTCCAATACGATAGGATATTCTGAATGACACATATATAGACAGACAATTATAGCTGATTTATAAAAACAAAACTAAATTTTCTATTTTTTTAATTACACCATCAACTCTCTTAATATATTGTATAGAAGAAAATTTGAAAATCGACCTATTGATCATCGCAAAAAATATAGCCAGCCGATTTTCCATTCTAGTTCAGTGAATATTGAAAGAAATATACGCGAGGCGGTAAAAGTGAACGATTTGACACATTTTACGAACATTTCGACTATAACTTTTTGGAAAATCGACTATATCTTTACTGAACCGCAAGTGGGCGATCGTGAAATTTTTTTCAATATGAAATATGAGAAATTGATTGAATTCTCAAATTGAAAATCAGAGAAAAACTCTACGGATGTAATTCAAAATTTGTAACTGATAAAAACTCTGACTGAATTCAAAAATAACCAAAAACAAAGATTATATATTGAAATCATAATTTATTTAACAAACTGTAATGCAGTGAAAATTAAATATAAACCATTCATTTTTCAATAACATTACTGACTGTCATCAGGACAATCGTACAACCAAATCATATACTTAAATCAACCAACGACGTGGCGATCGTGTTAACATATTTTCAGGAAATTCATATTACAATCAATTTTTAATCAATTAGAAGCCGTTTGTTGGTAAGTTTTGTTATTTTGTTATCTCAATGTAATATATTAATATTATTATTATTATTTATATATTAATAGATTATAATTATAATTATTTGTAGATGTATAATTTAAAAATATTTTTTAATAAATATGTGAATAAATTGATTGAAATTGGTAATTATTTCAATGAAAAAACTAACTATTCTAATCTATATCTATAAATTATCAAATCAAAATCGAAAATAATTTAATCGGAAAAGCTCTATATATAATTAAAAAAAAAATACAACAGTTTTTCTATGAAATTGATTCAATATAAATATTACAATATAATACAAAACAAAAATCATATCATTTATATAATATTTAAACACGAATTACCACGAATTGATTGTATGCGTGCGTAAACCAAAAATATTCATGGTTAAAGTTAATTTGTAAATGTCCTGTCTGTAAATGTACATGTTTCGAATACGATTCGAAAATATGAAAATCATTCAATTATTTTTTATACGCATACCTGTTGTGTTTTTTTTTTTTTACTTCATTAATACAAAATATATATATTATACATAAACATTTATGTTACGTTAAGCGAGATTTACAAAAAAAAAATATATATTCGTATACAATTTTTTAACAAATTAAATTTACCAACAGATACAGAGGTAAATATAATTTTACCGTAAATGGAAAAATATAATAAATGGTATTTTATTTTCATATAAAAATGAATGTCTTATTATAATTCAACTTTCTTAACACAAAAATTTAATGATCTTTCTAGTTGGGATTATATATATATATATATAAAATATACATATTTACTTTTTAAGAAAAATGTATTATAATTCAATGCACTCAACAACATCACTTAAGTGCTATTAATACAAAAATGTTTATATGTTTAAATTTTTTATAAAACATTCGTTAACTTTGAATGTATGTATGTTATCTTTGCAGGTAGATATATATTGAAAAGTTATTTTTATGTATACGGGGTTCCGAAACCCACAGTTTAAAATTCAAAAACAAAATATAATTAAATTATGTTGAAATAACTATAAAAAATTCCCATCAATAGAATCTTTAATTCAATAATCTCTATATCCTTACGTTGTAATATTCATTTCGAAATTTTTTTCCTTGTGAAATGCACTAAAAATAAATACGCTTTTTCCTTCGTGGTATTTCCAATTTTTTAATGTATCTAACCTTTAATGTATACAAATATATTATACACGTATATCAGAATAAATATAAGCTGATATAACGTTGATATAAACATATATATATATATATATTATATATATATAATATAAGTAAATATAGATTCATTTATTATTATTATTATTATTATTATTTATATTTTGTTTTTTTTTTTTTGTTGTAAAAAAAAATAAATTATTATTTTTAATTAAAGCGTACGCCCAAACACACAAACGCACATAATCATAAACCAATTAATACGGGTATTATATTATTTACCTTTTAATTAACAAAATTAAATACATTAATATTTGTGTTTATGGTCGTTTTTAATTTTATATATTACATGTTACGTAATAAAGTTGTAATTTTTTCTGGTAAACCAACAAAATCGTAAATTTTCTTGCATATATAAAAGTGTATATTATAAGGGATATTTTTAAGTTCATTTTTTTGTTGGATAAATCGACATCTGGGGCCATAATTTAATTAAATATAGTTATATAGTTTTTATTCTATAATATAACTTTCATCATATCGAATAAAATACTCGCTTACAATGTATCTATAATTATTTAGTTCAAATGAGTTTTAATTTATTTGGAATAATCTAATTTAATATAAAAAACACCTACTTGCAATTATCTTTGAAAAAAATTTAAAATAAGATAAATTCACGCAACAAGAAAAAAATTTTGCTAAAAGCTCTTATTATTATATCATTTATTTATTTATTTATCACATATACAGCAGAATAAAGTATAATGACTGAAGTATGTTTAAGAAATGTCATCAGTATATAAAATATAATATATAATTTTTTTTATTATTTATTCCCACTGTTTTTTCTAAAGTTTATATTTCGCCTTATATATGGGAATATATCAATTGCAGCAGCACATGTACAAAATAAAAGATAATATTATATAGTGATTAAGGATATATAATAAATACATTATTGTGTGTATATATCTATTGTGTATATAGAGAGGATCAACATTTCAATATATTTTTTTTTATTATTATATTTGCCATACTTATTTTTCAAAAAAATATACACTATTTATACTAAAAATTTCATTCTTTATTTTTTTTATATTGGTATTTTTTTTTTGTTGTTGTTTCAAATTAAGTTCTATTTATATCATACATAATAAATAACATTTAGCCTAAGAGGATGAAAATATGAGGATATGTATACATATATATATATGTAATGTAGTTAAACACACCATAATATGTATATGTATGTACTTATATATATCATATATACATTAAGAAAACACCAAACCGAACACCATATATTACATAAATAATATATATCAAAATGAAAAATAAAAAGCTGCAGAGCAATTCAACAAACGAATGAATATATCTATGTAATATATAATGTTTGAATTCGCACTCTGTTTTATATTCTACTCTACACTCATCTATTATTTTATATATATATATAATCATATATTTTATATTACATATATATATATATATATATAAATATTTTATTATATATCTATAGAATAGTATATATGATATAAAGATTTAATTCAAACACCAACAACCAATTTTCAGGCAATGAATGAAATGAATGAATGGAATTTTCTTCTTTTATTTTTATATATATACAATATATTTTATTTTATTATACATATATACAATATATATTTTCACCCCATCATATTTCTTATTTTCGTTTACATTTCTCTACTGACGTCATTGTTGCGTAGGTTTAGTTACTCTTCTTAACTGTCAGCATCGTATAATTTATTGTATTATATATAAATATATGGTATTATAAAAAATAAAAACATGAAAATGTTTATATATATACATAAATACATATTTTTCATCCATATGATTCTATCGGTCTATGAATGTATTTGTTTTTATATTTGTAAATATATTTGTCTTGCATTTATTTATGCGAAAAAATTTTTCAATTGAACCATTATATATCATTATTTTAAGTTGACTTTTATTATTCGTATATTTGTATGTATATTAATTCATATGGAAATTGAAAAACAAATCATATATACTATATATACAGTACAGGACAGCTTAAAGAGCTTTATATTGGATTTTGAATTAAAATTTAAAAATATACAATAAAATTTACAATGAATATTTCAATTTATAAGTTTTTAAAATATACAGTCAAAAGAAAATTGATTTATTAATATATTTGATTTTCCTTAACGTAACTTCTAAAACCATATATGAATTTTATTTCAATTTTCCTGCGGAAAATGGTGATGTTGACAATTGAAATTATAATTTTATTCCAAACAATTATTTAAAGATAAATCCATGTGTAAACTAATAAAGATTTTTAACTGCATGAATAATAACCTCATTAAGTATTATTCCATAATTCATCATAACTATTTAGCGGTCAGAAATCGCATAATATACATTTGACAAAAAAAAAATAAACTGAGTATTTCCTCATAACAAAATTTTATTTTACTTTATTTATATACTAATTTTATGTTTATATATAAATAACCAAAAACAAAAAAAAAATTAATTTTTATTTATACATTTCCTTCATTTGTATATATTTAATAAATATAAGATAACACAATCAAAACAAGAAAAAAAAAAAAAGACGAAATGCTAATTCAAATTAAAATATAAATAAAATGATTATTAAATTTATATATAAAGATATATATACTAAATAAATAAATAAATAAATAAATAAAAAAAAAAGTTTTAAAATACAATATACAAAAATTCATTTCGAATAATATTTTCATTGCTTTTTATGTTATTTTATTTCTATTTTTTGAATTTATTTGTTTGGTTTTATTTTTTGATAATATTATCGACAAATGTCAGATGAACAAATATTGTTGAATTTCTTCTTATCTCAAAATAAAATCTTTAAATACAATTTTCTATATATATTTCCTTCTCTTCTACTGTATTACAAATAAATAAAACCGCATATACAAAATAAATAAATGGCAAATATAAGTTAAACAAGAAGCACATAAAATGAAATCGATTTTTTAATTATATTTATATTATAGTAAAAATTTTTTCTAAGCAATTATTTCTACATCGGTATTCATTTATTTTGAAAACATAATGATATTTTTTATTCATTTAATTTAATTTATGTATATATTAATAATATTTATAAAGTTTTTTAAAAAATCTCAAATGCCTAAGTGTAATTGTTTTAATTTCTTTTTAATGCAGAATAATTTTGTAATTTTAATGTTCTATATCTGCCTCCTCTAACTTCTTCCTTCTTCTGCTCCTACTCCTCCTTATCCTCTTTTACTATATATACAAATGTCTAAAAACCATAAAATAATTTCAAATTATTCAAAACTATACATATAATTATCCACTAAAACATGATAATAACAACAATACACTATTTTTGTATAACAATATAAGAACATCAACACTGCAGCAGTAATAAAACAATATAACAATACAATCGTCAACTATCTGCTTTAATCTTGATATAGTGCATCATAAATTGATCCAGGTAAATGATCAGCAATTACTGTTTGTATTTTTTCAGCTCTAGTTACCGGTGTATAACGTGCCATTGGAAATGTGCGAGAACATGCATCAATTAATGATCGTATAACTGGTCCCAAATCAGCATCCTATTAATGAATTCATATATATTAATTTAGAATATATATACTTATACTTATTTATGAATGATTGCCAATGAATGATTGAAAAATACTCACAACTTTGGTATATTTTTCTAATGATCTTAAAGCTCTTTCGAAATAATCTTCACCATACGTTTTTTTCTGTTCTTCTGTTAATTGAGTCCACATTTCTTTTGCCTTTTTATTTTTTTAAAAAATATAAATATATAAAAACAAAAAAAGATTTAGGTTTACTATAATATTTGAATATATAGATATGGTATAATGTAATGAATGTTAATAGCAATTATTGTTTATATTGAATGGTTAAAAAATGTAGTATAGTATATCGTGTTAAATATTACGTGATTTTTTACCTTGTAATTCAAAATATATACATCTCTATAGAGGATAGTTCTATAAAGCACTTACTTGTTCCATCATTGTTGATTCACATAACCATGCGGTACCGGCTGCATATTCACCAGCAGCTACAATAACAACATCAACACCTCTTGGACGTAATTCTTGTCGCAAACAAATGGCTAAACCTTCAAGTCCAGCTTGAGTTGCACATTGGGCTCCACGTACTGGAGCTGGTACTCTTGACAATGCTTTATCGATATTATAAATTTCATTATTTTAATTCTATATTTAAATATTCTCAAATATATTATCTATATATCATGAAACAATTAAGGTTTATTTCAAAACATTGATTAAGATTTTTTTCTTTTGATAACAAAAACACAAAGTTTCTTTAACGTTAAAATTAAATGGGGATTTTAATAGATTTATGATTCGAACTATAACAAATAAAACAAATTATCAATAAGTGGTATTTGAAATATTCCCGTTTTTTGTGTGTAATTCATTCATTAAATATTCCTTATATTTATCAATCAGATTGAAGCTGTGTATATGATTGATGAACCATAATTGCATATATTTAATCACTTTAATTTATTCAAATATATGAATTAAAATATTTCTATTGTCCATCACATCATTGTCATTTATCTTATACGCAGAAAGAAAGTGGTCCAAATCAAAAAAATCTATAGATATAGATAGATTTATATACAGTATATATATAACACCCCCTCCCAATTAACAGTCTATAAATAGAAGAATAATAAAAAACCGATAACTTTTACCATCCTATATTTTCCGTTTTATTATACGACTATAAAATAAAATTCTTAATTTTTTCCAAACGATACGGTTTTATTTTTTTTCTAAAGAAAAATTTAATTCATAAAAATAAAATCGATTCAATCAATCAATAATAATACAATTATATATATAGATAGTATATGCATGTATATATATACGTATCAAAAGAGACTGAAGAAGAGACGCATACATACAATATATAAAGAAGAAAAAAAAAACAACATCATAATTTCAACATAAAAAGGAAATATTTTATCATGTAAAAAAATACCTCTATATATATAGAAAAACGTTTTTTTTTCTCTATATAATATGATTTTCCTTTTATAACATAAAAAAGCTGAAAAAAAATCCTATTATAATATAAGCAATTTATAAATACCTGATGATAAGAAAATAATACGACCATTTGTACGACGTACCAAAGGTAACATGATTTGTGTTAGACGAGCGGCTCCTATATAATATAAACGTTAATTTCATTTTTTTTTTAATGAAAATAATCTTATTCAATTTCAAATCAAATCAAAATACCTAAAAGATTAATATCAATTGATTTTCTTAAAACAGAAAATGGTACCCATTCTAATTCACCCAATGCTATCCATGTGGCACAATGTACAACAGCCCATAATCCATTTGCACCATCCGGTAAATGTTCTGATATATATAATGATGCTTCTAACATCTTTCACACACATTCAAAAAATTAAAAAAATTATTTATATATTAATCGATAAATAAAATGACATTCATTTATATGTATAATGTATATATACTTGTGTTTCTGAAGTAACATCCAATTGAAAAACTCGCATGCGACCAGAACCTTCTTCTTTTAATAAATCAGCATCATCGAATCCGGCACGTTTTGTAAAACCGGCAAATATTGTAAAACCCAATTCGTCTAATGCCCGTGCCAAACACCATGCCAATGGTGATTCACATCCAGTTATAAGTATAGCTTTACCGGATGCTGATACCTTTTGATTTTTAATTTTTCGAATTTTAATTTAAAAGAGATATATATATATATACACACACATATAATTAATTAAAAGATTATAAAGTTTACTATTTTTTTTTTTTATATTTGTTAAATAAAATTATATTTGTAAATAATATACACATATAAAATATTGATACAATATATATAAGAGAATCAATTTCAATAATAAATTATTCATTTATAGGATTTTATCTATATATAATATAATGTATATACAATAAAAATATTTTTTATATATACATTTTCATTAATTTATTTCTGCGATGTTAACGTTTTGTATATTTTATACATATATCATAGTATATTACAGGATGTATATTGGTATAAACTAAATAGAGTTTTTAATTGGATGAATTTAATATTAAAAAAATTATATCACCATTTTTTTTAAAGTATTGTTTTACGTTTAATATATACGCATAACTCGCGACCCTAAAACAGAATTACAGCAGCTATAAAAATATTGTGTGGTTATCAGAAAATTTGAATGGTATTTTCGTTTAAAAATTTATAATATGTTTATGTAATTCAAATTGGTTGTTTATTTTCTCCAGGTATTTATTTCAAAAATGAATAAAATTTTGTTTGTTCATTTTGTAAAAAATAGACAAAAATAAGTAAGGTGCCAAAAAAAAAATTGAGTTTTATACAAAAGTTATTCAATTAATTCAACTATCACTGCCAGAAATAATTAACGAAAAATCTTAGGTGTTTTCAGTAATAAAACTGCATATAGAAAATTTTAATAAAATTAATATCAAAACTAACAAAAAAAAATGTCCTATTTTGATTTGGTCTTTACACAATCATTACTACTGAAGATTCCAGTATATGCAAAAAAAAAACAAAAAAATTTCAAAATAAAATGATAAAATTCAACTGAAATTTTTTTTGTATATTATATATATTTTCGCTATTAGCGTATATGTTATATCTATCTATCTGATGACTGGCTATATATCTCTAGCTATATGTATATCTATATTTATCCTAGGATGGATATATACCGAAAATAGAATATGTAAATGTTTGTTAAACATTTTTTTAATAATATATATTATATATACACCAAATAGAATATATAATATCAAATATACAAAATTCAATATACAAATGTAAAACAAAAAAAAAATTTGCTAATATCTCTGTTTTTCCAATATAACCAAATATTTTTTTTTTTTATTCTATTTTATTTTTCCTCATTTTTTTTTATACTAACAAACCAACAGACATAAAACAGAAGCTTGACATATCAATTTTTTTTTCTTCTACTTCTTCTTCTTTTTTTCGTGTTTTTTTTATTGCAAATGTTCTCTATGACCGCATATATTATTGGATAGTAGATATGGAAATATATCGTCTATGTTTTTCTTTTTTATATATTTATGGAATTTTACAAGTATTTATATTATGTGATGTTACTGCTATATATACCCAATAAAATAATATAAGGAAAAAGAAAAACACCACGAAAAACATAACCTTGCGTTTAAATATTCATTGGCTATATATATGATGTGTATATGCATATATGTATATCCGTGTGTGTGTTTGTGTACCTTTGACGCGGAATTCATTAATTTTTATTTATTATATTATACATTTCAACAAATATTATTTATATCATATATATATATATATATATATATATACACATCAGGTATAAAAGGTATTTATTTATATATATATATATATAGTAGATCATAATCAAATGTATATTCATTCATTCATTCATTTCGTTCACCTTAAGTATATATATATGAGTCTGTATTTGTATATATGTATATGCATCATAATATTTATTCTATATCTTTTTTTTATATAGATATATATATTTGATACCTTATTTTATTTTCAGAATGAAATTTTATTACTCTATATATGTATTCATATTATGATAGCTATATATATATATACTAAATACATGACATGACGTATATGAATAAGGAAAAAAATGTATGGATAAATATGTTTAGTTAGAGGTATAATATAAATATTGTAAGTATATCTACATATATAGAAATGAAGGAAAAAAAAAGTTGAATTAACTTAGCTCGCTATATATGGTATATGTAGCTAAAAATAAGCAGAAATAAAAAGTAATAATATAAATACAAATATATATATATATATGTAATAGAATTTTATAAAAGGCATGAGAATATACTTGTATTTATATTATATATGAAAAACTAGTCCGACACATTGTCGAATGAGCTTTTTTCTAAAAATAGACTGAATTGATTTTCCTTATTTTACTCACGTACATTTTTATACTAAAAATCTATATACATATATATATATATATATAGTCATTTTTAACATCGTTATATATTTATACGCAGATTGTGTGTTTTATATTTATTCAGTTATATACGGCACCAACAACAATATACTGATCGCGTCTAAAAAAGTCCTTTTCCCATATTTTCTGCAGACACAAACACACGTACACACAGTCATATCACATTCAAAAAAAAAAAGAAACCGAGAACACACACAATATTTTTGTGTAACGAAAATATATAAGTTTATTTTATATATCCTGTATTTTTCCATATATATACAAAATAAATATATATATGTGTGTAAATAAATTTCTTTTGTTGTATTGTGCATTTTATCCTGAGATGTTCATATACCAGGTGTACCTGATATTCATTTTTGGATGATTTATTCAAAATAATTACCTTCGTCACATATTTCTCATATATGTGCGGTAATTTGTGAATGTGTTAAGACGATAAAAAATAACCGTTTGTCCTTTGAGGAAAACCCAATTCCAGGTTAAAAATTAATCAAAAAAAAGGAAACATTTCTATCATTTATCGTAACATTTCATTGATCATTTGTTAAATTTGTGCGTAACGCCATATATGGAAAGATTTTGGTAGGTACACCTGGTATATATGTATATAGACGTTTTCCATATTACATTTGTGTTTAAGTTTACACTTCCCAAACTCTAATACAGAATATATAGATGTAGATAGATTTACATTACCATATAATACATTTATATATATATATATAGATATTAAGAAGGTTATGTATATATCTGTTGTTGCTTTTTCTTGTATTGGAGGATATATATTTTTTCTGAACTAACCCGTCGAAAATTGTGTACGTATATTTACGTATACAATATAGAGAAATTTACGCAAACAGTTGAAAAAACACACAACTGGCAAAATATACAAATATTTATGTATGGGATATATATTAATGTAGGATATATATTGTAGTGCGGAGATATATATGTTGATATTGTTGATGCGGTATGGGATATTATTTGTAATGGGGTAGTAGCCGAGCAGCGACAATAGCAATTGTTAAATGTATATATATAGTGGGTGGAATATTATAATAAATGGGTATATATAAATAAAAATATTTTTATTTGGTTGAGTTTTATTATATAAATAGAATTCGTCTCTTTTCCGTTTCATTTTCTCATATTAATATATGTATAAGAAATAATTTTTGCTTAAATAAAAATATTGAAAATCAAATATTGAATGAATATTTTTTTTTCTTATACACAATTTCCTTTATTTATATACTTTAGTTTTTTTTTTTTGCTATTATTATATATAAAAATGTAATTATTTGTTTTTCATACCTCTGGCACAAAGTTTTTTTTTTTTTTAGTTATTGACTTTTGTATATATACACGATTTTTATATTATAAATATATATATCTGCACTATCACATATAATATATATAGGATAGGATATATTTATTAAAAAGGACGGATACTATATTAAAATGAAAAACTATAAAAGAAATAAAATAATTGTATAGAAAAAAATATTAAAATCAATATTGTTGCGAAACATTCGATTAAATTGACTTTTCTATTATTATTATTATTATTAATATTCAGAATTGTGGAAAATTTTCATTTAAAAATTACAATTAGTATAAAATATACTTAATTTAAAAAAATAAAAATACCAATTATTATATATCATTTTAACAGGTATTTAAAAACTTTTTAAAACAAAACTTTCTATATATGTATTAATAAAACAAAACAAAACTTATTTGTTTAATATGTATATTAATTTGTTTTTAGTATATATATATATATCTATATTTATATAATACACACCGTGCTAAAGCTAACCGATATGATGGTATACGTATTTTTAATATATATTTGAATATGGATTGGGTGTATGAAAATGGTATGAAAAACGTCGAAATTTCATTTAACCAAATTATACATATGTATAGTATACAATATATATATATAGAGCAATGGTAAATCCGCATGTTGTATTCATTCATTTCATATATATATATATATATATATATATATATATATATATATATAACATATATACACAAATGAACTGGATATCAACAAGTAAATAGTGGGTACTTATATTTTCCATTAACAATATATATGTATATATATGTATACATAAGCGATTTAAATAAAAAAAAGGGAAATATATATACATATTAAAAGTATAAAGGGAATACATCTCGTGTATATATATATATTTAGATCTATATCTATATAGTGAATTAAGTATTTAAATCCAAGTATGTTTGCGATTATTATCTCATCCACAATATTTTGTGATCATTCAATGAAAAAATTGAATAACTTTTCTAATTTAACAATTATATAGAATTTAATTTAATTTTATATAATAGTATACATAGTTTTTTTTAACTTTTTAAGGTGCCTATCGCTCATATAAATATGACATTTTATTAGTTATCCTATAAAATAATAGATGAATTTGGCTTAAAATTTGCATACTTATAGATTAAGGGGTGCTAAATCAGATTACCAGGCCGATTCATTTATTCATTTTTGAGTTACGGCCCCTGGCAAAGATTTTCCAATATAAATATCCAGTTATCAGGCCATAACTCAAAAACTAATGGATGAATCTGGCTGGAACCAAGATGTTTATATGTTTATATTATACTAAAACCCCTAAAACATCTATCACTCTGTCTATATTCATATAAAAAGTTCTCAAATAATATAAATAATTACTTTTCTAAAAATAATCCTTCAATGCAAATTCATTTATAACTTTAAAAATTAAACATAATAAATATATATATTACCTTTAAAAAGTGATAAAACATAACAGCACCCAATGTTGATAGGCCAAACCAAATGAATAATGCAAATGTTGATACTTGTGATATATTTGATACTCGCAGTAAACCGGATACTAAAATAGCAGCCGCATGACAACTTAACAATGGTAATAATAAACGATCTAATATATCCCATGGCATTTCCTGTGCTGTTTGTGGTGGTACAATGGATCCACGTCGTTTAATCGATCCACGGCGTTTCATTGACGCTTGTGTCTAAAAAAAAAATTATATAATTTTATAAATATAAATACATAAAAAATAAAACATAAAAGCTTTATGAATATTTAAAATGTATTCAATAAAATAAATCAAAAAAATATATAGTTTGTATATATTTAAATATATATAATATTCGTTCTTCGTATACTTCGTATATATGTACTATACTATATAAAGTGATAAAATAATTTATAGTCGTATGAAATTTATGTGTTGTATAAATATTACATTTATTTTTAAAAGAAATATATTTGAGAAATTTTATTTTTTAATAAATAATATATGATGATATGATAATATTATTGCTATTTTGTATATATATATTTTATAAAACATAATATTATTTTATATATTGTATAATATTATAGAATTTAAATGATATTTACAGAATGGATTTTTTTTTAGAATAATTTTCTAATAATAGAAAAATAAATAGTCTGTGAATTAGATTGTGATTTTCATTCAATATTTAAATATCATCTGCGAATAAAATTGAGTTAAATTGAGTTTTAGTTAGTTTTTTTCTTCTAATCGAAACCTTTCTTCAACATATTCAAATCCTTTAATAATGTCTTTTGTATATATTGATTATGTTATATTGAATTTTTTAACAATAAACCTTAAAGAAATTTCATTTAAAATGATTTTGACTTTTGATTTTCTTCTATAATATAAATATTTCTATTGAGGAAAAGTCATTCAGAGTTATTTTGATTTTATTCATTAATAGAAAAATATATCCTTCAATCTTCCTTCAATTTTCCTTCATTTGCTTTGAATAATTTTTTCTTTGAAGTATAACTCGTATATAGTATTTTTAATGATCATTTTAAATCTGTAATAAAACATTATTATGTATTGTAATGGAAAATCTAGGAGTAACGACGACTATTTTGACGAAACGATTTCAATTTTCATTGTGATTTTCTTTTGAAACCCTATCTATTGTTATTTTATTCTTACATAGCATAAAATGCAATTTCAATTGGTAACGTATTCAATTGTATATTCATTAGGAAATGATATTAGGATTATAATACAAGAATATTTTTTACTAAATTTCATCTAAAACTTGATAATCGAATTGCGAATTTTCCAAAGAAATCTGTAAAAATTTTGCTCATTAGAATTCACACAATTTTTCAATTTTCAATTGAAAGATAATTTTAAATTATATAGTCACTGGTCGTATTTAAAAAATTAAATGAAGTTTTCCAAGAAAATCTTATAGAAAATTTTCTACAATCTGTAATACAAAAAAAAAAATTAAAATCAATCGTAGAAGAAGTTGCATTTTCCAATAGACTATACCAACGTTATGTAAACGAAATTATACTGCAATTTTTCAAAAAAAATTTAATGAATAATCTACATTGTTAACATACATAATATCAATTTAGATATTTTATCAAAAAAAGTCCAATCTATGATATTGATGTTTTCCTAAGAATGTTCTATAAACAATAAATGGGAAATCTCAATGTGATTATATTAAATAGAAAATTTAGTATTCAATGTATTGAAATTTACATACTCTCGATGATACAAACCAAAAACCAAAAAAGAAGTTTAATTTTTGCTTTTTTTTTTTATACCAAAAATCCAAGTCCAAATAAGATTATTGTTAGAATTGTTTTTGTTTAAATTATAATGATTATTATTATCGCTGGTTTTTTATTAAAAAAAAAATTACAATCTCTGTTTTTCTTTTATTGTAAATGTGTATTATATTTTGTTGTATATAAAGCGATATAATCATCTATATCTATACGTATAACTACACACAAACGACTTTATATGTGTATCAATAAAATTAATTTATAAAATTCAAAATGACTAAAAATAAGATATTTTTTTTTTTTGTGTGTTAAATTTCCATACATTACATTTTCATTTAATATGAAAATTTATATTCATTCGATGTGTGTGCTGTTTATATTATTGCATATATATATATATATAAATGTATTTTATGTATAAACGAAATTGGATAGAAAAGAAAAATAAAAAAACAACGTCATATAGATATTGTGTGCGTTTTTAAGCCTCACTATTAAATGCTATTAAATCTATATACTAAACTCTATATATAATATATGTATATACGAAATGGTTGTTAAATTTTTTTTTTTGTTTTTTCATATATACAATTTTATAAAACACATTCATTTAGATATTATACAATTTTTCCAACAAATGATATACAAAAAAAAAAAAAGAAATGTATATACTAAATATAATATCGCATCGTATGGATATACATTATACATATTATATTCGTCGATATAAAAAATGAAAATGAAAATGAAGAGCAATATAAAATAAAGAAAAACAAAATAAATAAATACATTTTGGCATATAGTGGAAAAACGTTTTTCTATAATATCGTGCTGATCTGCGTGTATGTTAAATAGAAAAATAAGAAAACAACAACAAGCCGAAAATAAAAATTAGTTAAAAAAAAATAATATCATTTCTAAATTATTTAACCCACACAACATTCATTTTTATTTTATTGTACATACATAAATATATTTATTTATATATAGTAAAACAACATATAAAAAATTGCAAAATTTGTTGTTTTTATAGATTCGTTTATTTGCTTAAAAAAAAATACAGCCAAATCGTATATATTCAAATTAAAAAAAACACTGATTATTATAAACAATTATGCAATAGATTTTTTTTTGTTTTCGTATAAAATACACAAAAAAAATTTATTATTATTTTATGTGATTGAATGCAAATTAATTTATATAATATATGTTATATACATAATTTTTAATTATGCACATATAGCTTGAGAATAAATAAATTAATATTCTTTGAATTTGTATTGTTTTTAACTGTAAATATATGCATTCTGCATATTCTGCAATGATAACCATATCCAAAAATATTAAAATAACAAATGTAATTAAATTTAATACAACCAACTGCGGGCGTATATATAAACAATTGAATATAAATTGCAAATGGAAATTTGTAATATTATTTTACTATTATCACTTTATATGTATCTTCTATATATACATATTATTAGAAGATGTGGTATATGCAAGATTAAGTCTATTATTATATCTTAGAATATTATATATACGGTTTTATGGGCAATGTAAAAATAACCTTTTTGTATTTTATATGATAAAAATTACATTAAATATTTTCCATTTACTTCTATATGAACAATTCAATTCCATTCTTATATTGTATAATAAGAATCTCTTAGAGATTATATAGATCTTAAAATAGGTCTATAATTTTCTTTTATTAATTTTTTTGGTATTAATATCCATTTGTTGACCACTTCTATGTTTTGTTTAATTATGCATGAGGTTGATCTGTGTGTGTGTGTGTGTGTGATCTCGTTTAAAACAATCGAATTTCATTATATGCATTTGAAATTGGTTTTAATTTTATGTTTAATTATCAAATTATTCTGGTACATTTAGCATGTGTGCTGAATTGAAAAAAATTGATTTTAAACTGAATATTTCAATTAATATAATACATTTGCCAATATCATTAACAAATAAAAAATACATAAACACTCAACATTTTAACCTTTCAATAGTTAAAAAATTATCATTATTTTCGTTATACTATATCGCAATCGATTTATATCTTTATATACACTAAGTTTTATGACAAAATCTTCAATAATTCTACAAAATAATATATATCAGTACTATAATCGCAGGAGGATATAAGATTTATAACAATTCATTCGTATATGACAACAATATTTATTGATGACACGATATTGATGTGAACGATATTTTGGTTGAAATATATATGAATTGATGCCATTCACAATAATAACCCATTAAATGTTAACATACAAATCACAATAAGTTTTAGTGTTTAATAGTAAAGGGAAATAAAAATCGTGTCTGGTTAAAATTTGAATGCAGGGCTAATGTAAACATTTGAAAATATTCCCATAAAATGAAAGTCATGTTGAAATAAAGCATAAATTTGATCATATTTTCGATGCACATTCCAAAAATTTGTTTAATAAAATTATCAAAAAATCAATTATTATATATTGTTATAAATATTATAAGTAATTTTTTAACGCGTCTTTGCTACTTATAGTTGCAAATAATAATTTAAAATAACTACACTTCATTGTTCTATATTGAAATCAAACTTATACAATACTTCTATTGTTCTATTGTTTTTATCTATTTACACCCAAATTATTAATGACTCTATCAGTAGAGCATTAACTTACTTACCGGTATATATATATATTAAAAGTGATTTTGTGGTGTATTTAATAACAAACAATAAAACCCACGCAATTCCGATATCAAATAAGTTTTTGAGGTCGTCGGATCAAATTCTACTATATATATAGGAATAAATCAATATTTCAGTTATTTTTGGAATATTTAGGTTTAATGTATTTTTCCCATGATTTTAGTTAACGGATAAAATCATTTTGTGTTTATATTATGATTTAATGATTGAAATGCTAATTCAATAAATTGCTATATAGACACATTTTTAATTTGCGATTAGTAAATTTGGCAACAGAAAACCGGGCAAAATATCAATCAAGATATATTTTAATTGATGATATATAGATCGTTAATTTCTATATATATCCAAATACATCATATACCTAATTGATATAAAGAAATATCATCAATAAAAACTTTTAAAAATAAATATAATCCTCGATATAACAAAAAAAAATCCAGATATAGCTCAGAATCAGAATTAACCATATCATCTAATAATATATTTAATAATAACAATTTAAAGTGTATATATAATATCGCGTTTTGTATATATTTTCGGTTTGATTTATATATTTTGATACAGTACATTATGTATACAACAATAAAACCACAAAATTATATATCTGTATATAGTTAGTATATATACAATAAACATCTATAATTAGAAACATATATAGGGAAATGTATGTTTATGCATTATTATTATTGTATAATATAATTAAAAATTAATTATTTATGATTATATCCAACTGCATTCACAACAAGAAGAAGAAAAAGAAATTGTAGAATAAAACATATGCATTAATATTTTAAGAGAAAAATATGTTGGTACATTAAAATTTGATTCTGTGGTCTATAGATATAAATATATGTATACGCGCGCGGTCTGGTTTGGCAATTTATCAAGCATTTTAATTATTTTGTTAACCTCTTGTGTGTGCGCGTTCTGTATACAGATCGTTAGGCATCAACATTTTCTTTTCATTTTTTTTTTTTAGAATAAATAAATATATACCTTTATATGTAAATATATATATATAAAAATGCAATATATCAATCCATACCCATATATATATATAAATTTGTTTTAATAAAAATAAATAGCTGCGAAAATAATCATACATATATAATTTTAAAATATATAGGAAAAGAAAATCTATAAATGAACCATTTGTTTTTTTTTTTTATGTTATGCTTTTTACACGCATCGTTGCATTTTATATAAAAGTGCACAAATCAAAAATATAAAAAAATTATATAATCATATTTTAATATAATAATATATATATTTACCGTGATTGGTTGAGCAGGCATTTTAGCGAAAAAAATATATATATCGTTTCGTAAATTGATTTATCTATATCTATATATATAATTAACAAAATATCTTCATGGAATTTTGTCTATAAAAAAAAATTTAACACTAAATTTAAACTTCTTAATGATTTTACTTCTTTGATTAAGTGTATATTATTGATTTTATTATTATATAAATAATCACCAAAAAAAGGGCACTTTAAAACAACCGGAAAAATAAAAATACCCCCAAAACAATTAATAAATCAACCGAAACTAGAACTTTCACTTTTACCAAATTTCTTATTACTATAAATAAAAATATTTGATTTCCTTTTTTTTTTGTGGAAAATAGACAAAATAAAACAGAAACTAAAACAGAATTTTTAATTTAAATTCAACAGACTTAAATATATATATAAAATAAAATAACTTGAGCTTCTTAAGAACACGCCGCCGCACACCGTTCAAAAATTAAATATATATAAAATCAAAATTCGAAAAAAAATTAACATCACTTTCAATAATGAAATCAAAATTGTTTCTGTTTAAAATTTTTTTAATTTGAGTTGTATTTGTCTGCGCGATTCGTACCTCTATCTACATATTTGAAAATGTAAGTGAATTTTTTTTTTTTTTACGGAAAATCTATATGAATGTTTAATTTAAAATTTTCGTTTTTCTTTTTGAAATATATATATATATACAATACACATTATATATATATATTTAATATATATATTTATATATATGTATTTCGTAGTCAAAAGTCGAAACCGTCGTCGTCGTCTTGATGATTGCGATTATTGGTGCTATTTTTATATATCTACATATAATAAATATCCAGACAGATCCAATACTATATGCATATAATATAATATTTAATATAAATAAATATATATTTCTCATTCATTTAATAATAATTATGAATATTTCTTTTTTCTTATTTAAATTTTCCATACGGCGGGTACGGTTTAAAATTATATGTAATTTAAAGAAAAAACATATATATTAATTGTCCAACTTTAATCATTGATTTAAATGACTTTTATTTAACAAATTTTGAATGACAACAAAAATTTAATATTAATTAATATCTGTAAAATTATATTTTAATCCAAAAAGAAATCTTATTCGCGGAAAATTGTATTTATTTATATATCATACAATACAAAAAAAAATAATATAATATATTTATATACCTACTATTAATATTATTATAAATTTAACTCAATCTATCTTAATTTTTTTTTTCTTCTGTTTTTCTTTTCTATATTTTTGTTTTTTTGCATCTCATCAGTTCATCATAACACAATTTCTAAAAATATTTTGTAGAAAATTTCTTTTTTATTATTAGCTTTGTTATATATATTGTGGTAGTTGTTGTTAGTATATGTAGCTATTCTGTATTAGCAGCTCTAAACCGCATTTTCATTTATATATATATGGTGCAGATAATAATAATCTCTTATTTTTTTAATATGTTTCTGTTTTTTTCTTCTAAATTATAAAATACACGATTTTATTAAAGCAGATTTGTATAAATATTTGAATTTTTTTTCTTTTTTTTAAGGAGGTTTTTTTTTATTATTTGTTTATGAGTAATGCGAATGCGATTACAAAATTAATACACGAATTTTAATTATATATATATATGTTTGATTTCTTACTTTTCTTGATTATTCAATGTCAAGGCGATTATGTATGTGGCGGGTGTTTATATATTGTGGTAAATTTAATGTACCTCTTTTGATAATATATTGCTTTTTTTTTGTGTAACAATTAGTTTATTGTAATGTTAAATATATAAATAACGCGTGTAGACAATTTAATTTTGTATTTATTTAACGTATTATATGATGAATTAAAAGGTTAATAAATTGAAAAATTAATTAAATTATTTTCTACATTTTTTTTTTATTACATTCTAATTTTAGACAACTTAATAGAAAAAAAATAGATTTAATTAACAAAACGTATAGGAAATGTATAATTTTATTGATATTGATTTATAAAATTACAGCTACAATTTCCAAACTTCCTCATTTCCTATAAAATATTTTCCATGAAATATTATTCAATTAATTTTGTATAATAAATTCTTTTGATATACAAATTGTCTACTAATTTTCTGATTATATGCCTTTATAATTTATTTGATTATAAAAATAAATATGTTATAAGAATAAAAATGGTTAGACCGTGCCATTATCAGAATTTAAACATTAAAGTTTTTCGATTATTTCGGATTATTCATTTATTAATTATATGTTGGTTTTTTTTTCAACATATATCGAATTTCTTTTTGATTTTAAAACATTCATTGATAAGAGAATTTTAGAAAATTATCTTTTTTATACATTGAAAAAAATCACTGGTTGTTCAAAATTAATTTGATGTTTGTAGAATGAAATTTAACTTGAATTTATTTCTATGCCACACTATATTCAATGGAAAATATAATATGTGAGTATTATAATTTGGTATATTGGTTTGTTTTAACTTCGTTGTTGTTGAATTCTAGTTTTTTTTCAACATTCACATTCGTATATGTTATCATAAAGGAATGCATTGATATTCGAATGATGCTGTATGCGAGTGTGCATTTTGTATATTTGTAACATTTTAAGTACAAGTATATGCTTGCGTATGATGTCTATGTATGTTCATTAAAATTGATAATAAACACTACTATATAATAATTCTGATAAAAATTCCGTAATTTATTTGCGGTATAATTTTGTAGTATACTCACTCAAAATATATATTTTTTTATATTGAATATATATTGAATAAATATTGAAAAAAATTATTGTGTATTTTATTTTTGCTATATAAAATTAGTATAATTTTTTTTTTTTTTTGGTTATTAATTTATTTGTGAAACGTTTTATTAAATTATTAAAAATGTTGGTTTAATTTAAAAGAAAATATTGTTTGGGTTTTTTATTAGTGCCGGCATACTTACCCTTGGAATAACATTTTTCCAATATATTTTAAAAGACCTGTTTGGGTTTCTACTTTGGATTTCTATCATAGAAGAAAGAATAGGATAATATGTTGTATATTTTTCACAGGTAAAATATTTTATAATTCAGTTTCTTAGATTTGCGTTGTTTAATTTATATAATATTATCAATTTATTTTATAGCAATATAATTAAAAAAAAATCGCAATTTTTAATTATTCGAAATTAATTGATTAATCGATGCGAACAATCAACTAAATAAAATGAAAGATGATTTATTATTAAGATTTAATTTTATTTTTTTTATTTTTATTAATACTGTTATTAACTTTGTCTTCATTTTTTTTTCATTTGTCCTGTTTTACCTATCAAATAAAAAGTAATTGACAAATGATGATATTTAAAATTCAAACTTTTTTTACCTATTTTTATATATACTACACCTGATCATTATTTCTTATAGACAAATATCTTTTTAACAGTTTTTATTTTTCGTTTTTTCGTACAAAATAGAATTTTTTTTACTTGTACTTTTTTTTCCTTCAACTTTTTTTGCATATTGTCTGGAAAATTTTATTTTTTATTCGAATAACTTTTCTTTTATTTTGTTCTTATTGATTAATTATAATTATTTATATATAAATATATACTATATATATTATAATAACTATATAATTCGCGTATATTATTAGCAATTGTTTATATAGACAAAACATAAATTTGTTTTTTTATAAAAAATAAAAAAAAATCATATGAGTGCAAAAACACATATAGATATATATTTAATTTAACAATTTGAAAGGTATATATAATCATATACAGTATTACGCGTTTGTTTGAGTTCATTAAATTATAATAACATGTGCAACTTTAAGAAAAATACAAATTACAAATTATAAAAGAAAAAAATAAATAAATATTTACAATGATTAAAAGGTTTTAAGTATAAAGTTAATTTAAACATTTCTTTTTCATTTTTCATTTTTTTTTTATTTGGATAATATTTTTTAAATAAACATTGTTTTGATTTAAATTGAACATAACATTTATTTTGTATTTCACTTAAAAATGAATATATATATATGCATCGTAATTGTATAATATATGTTTAATTTTTATATGTTTTATATTCATATCAGATCAGATCCATTTAGAATATATATATATAGAGGTCATAGTTCTGTAAATGTTATTCTGTTTAAAAATTGTTTTTAATTTAATGTATATACAAATAATATATAAGAAGCACAAAAAAATATTTAAATAAAAATGAAACGAACATTTGCAAATAAACTCATTTGACCTGCTGCTATTTAACATACGGACAATCCAAAAAAAAAAAAATTTATATTGTAATTGCAGTGTGATTTTTTGTTTTTTTGCTACCTATATTTTTTTTTGGTTCATTGATTTTATTTAAGATGATTTTATATTCATCATTATATGGGGTTTTTAAAAAGATATCATTATATTAAATTATTTATTTGAGGAGTTTTGCCAAATGGAAATATTTTTGATTGTATTAATTCGTTAGTAAGTTTCAATCTCGCTATATATAGAATTTAGTCATTTTGTCAAACAATCAGTTAAAAAAGTGGATGAAAAATGATTGATAACAAACGATTTAATATATTTTTTGTAAATCTTTGAAGAACTTTATTAAACATTCCAATGACGGTATATAATAATGAAATATACAAATTAACGAGTAGATGCATTTTTTTATAATATACAAAATAGTGGGTATGGTTTATAGAAGAGACTCGTCAGAAAGGTCAATACAATTATAATAAAAATAAAACTAAAATAAACTAAAAGTAAAATCGAAGCGCTTGTAGAGAGGTGATCTTAAAATAACTTAAACCAATCCATAACTTTTGGAAGCCAATTTTCTTTTTTCGTTAAGAAACATTTCCCCTTTTATCCTGTTTATTATTTTATCCTTATTATAGCTAAAAATACTTTTGATATCATGAATCCCAAAGTATATATAGCTTATAATTGCTCGATCGATATATATAAGATATAAATTAACTTTTATAGGATACGAAAAAACGACAATATAAAATAGATAAATCAGAATAAAAGAAAATAAATGATTAACAAATTTTTTCTTCTATTTAATATCATATTTTTAATTAAATTTTCACTACATTTCGGAAAATTAACATTCAAAAAAAAATATCTTATCGGGAAAACTCCAAGAATGCAATATTTACAAAATTTCAGGAAAATTTTTGATTGAAAAGAAAATGTGTATTTGTTTTAATTGTTAATTTATTCTTACATTTTCCTTATTGAAAAATCTTAAAGCATTTGAATTTCTGTCTTATTCTATTTTCACCTTTGATTTTGGTAGATCGAAATGCACTTAAATATACCATCTCGACTTAATCTATATCTATTTTCCCCCTATATTATCCTACATATATTCTGTTGTCACATTCATGTATTCACGTACATATGATATATGTAAGACATGTGTTGAATCAAATAACATATATCCATTTATCTTGCCATATCTAGATAAAATAATCCGTAAATATAATACAATATATAAAAATGTTTTCTAAAAAACAGTGAAAAGAAACGAAAAAAAAAAATCCCCACGCATTTTTAAATTGATTTTCAAAATAATAAAAAATAAAATGATGTTCAAAAGGAAAAATTTCATTTATTATTGTGTTTTTTTATTTTAAAGTAACATATTTTAAATTTAATTCAATATATGGAATATCAAAAAAAAAAAAAAAAAATAAATGTTATTATTCATTTCATTCACATATATTAAATAGAAGAAAAAAACATATATGATGAATGTACGTACAGATAAACATATATATATTTGAATGTATAACAAGATTGCAAATAAATAAATATGTATAATGTATAGTATATTCCATCCATCCCATCCATATATATATATAAATATATAGGTTAGGTACTTATTAGGTGTATCAAAAAAAAATGAATATATACCTCCATCTCCATCCATATATAGATATAAGTAGTATAATATTAAATTTTTTTTTGGTATATATTCACATTAATGTGAATATAATAAAATATTAATGTTAACGTTAATGACTTCATTTTATTTTATATATTTTTTTTCATATTATTATTATCTTTGATTCGCTTTGTTGTTTATGAAATTGAAAAATACAATTTTCAATTTATTTTATATTTTTTCTTTTTGGTTCTATGCTTTTCTTATTTTGTGCGCTTTTCTTTTTTGCTTTTTGTAATCGCTTTTCCAAAAGTATAGAAAAGTATATATGTAAATAGAGTTTTTTTTTGTTTTAGGGTGAATAAATTAATGTATTTATATTTTAAAACGTTAAATTTACTCTCCACAACAACTTACTTATATATTTATGTTTTATATAACGTATATAGATAATATATATACATATATGGAATAGAGATATTAGAAGACTATAAATATAATATTGTTTATTTTAAGAAAGACGTCACGTTTTGCATAACTACATACCAAAAATAAAAGAACAGAAACAGAATTATTATAAAATTATGCCAATATCAAAAGCTAAAAATTGCCAACAGCATTTTTGTAAAGATTTCTTCGTTTTTTTTACATTTTTTGGTTTTACAATTTTGTTTTGTCGTTGTATGCATTGCAAGGAAAAACATATGGAAAGAATATAAAATAAGATTTATCTGTGCGTAGGTTAAGTTAACTATATATATATATATATATATATATATAAATAACCAAAATATCAAAATCAATTTTAACTTAATTATATTTTTGTGGTTTTATATAAATGATATATATTTCTTTCTATATCGATAAAATAAAGGTATATATATACATTTTAATTTCCGATTTATCTCATTAAATCACTTGTCAATTTCAGAATTCATTAGAAAGATACATTTTATAATTAGTATAAATTATATATATATATATAGCCTATTTAAATTTCAGCCCATGGCTAGAATATATTCAAATCTGTGTATTCCATTTCAAAACGGTATCCATAGAAAGGTGCTTGTTAATTTAAAGAAATTTGTAAATACATAAGATGATAGATATAGTATAAATAATATCAATTGATGATTTCGAAAATATCAAAGAGTTTTATATATTATTTATTGCTGCAAATGACGCGGCTATAAATATATGTATATTTAATCCGTATATATAAGTTTTCTTTATCAATATCAATTATCTGATGTGTACCACATAAAAAATATTGATTATAATCTAAATATACCGCATATACATATATATAAAGTTCAAAATATGTAACTTAAAGTTTAAATAAGATGCAAATTCAATTTTAACTAGAAATAAAACGATAAATTACTGAATAATTGATTAAATGCAAAACCAAATCTTTACGACCTATATTTTCAATTTGAATTTTTCTTTATGTGGTGGGTTCTTTTTTATAACTATAATTGTAAATATGTAAATCTATCTTTATCTTATATGTAAATTTATCTATATGTAAATCTATACGGGCTATTATAATTTTATTAGAATTATATTTAGTATAAGATATAATTTAAGTTTTTGAGAGCTGAAGAATCTTGAAATGTTATGTTTGTAATAAACTAAAATATATATAATGTATTACAGTCCCATTATAGCAAATTTTACTATATTGAAATGTTGTATAAATATAAATATCCAAATCATACTTTGTAATTATAAATTAACAATAAAAATGTTTATGTATGGTAATCGACCATCGCGTTCATATAAATACATGAAATATTTAGCAATTTATTTTATTTATATATATTAAAAAACGTATATAAATGACAAGCCTTTTTAAAAATATCAAAACTGATATCGGATATAGAGATATATAATAATATATGCGGTAAGCTGTATCCCATTGAGAAAATTGTACATTGAAATATATCGGTCGGTATCGGGGTATATATGATATATATATAAAAAATTCAACCAAAGCAATATATTGATATATAAATCACTTTTATTTATTACATATATATTTATAATGCATGCATATATATTTGATTGCCGTATTGCCTGCGTTCAATTTATATATATAAGCATATATTGAGTGTAAAATGGATTGAAATTTATTGGTAACAAAACCATTCATGACGTACACCGAATTCTTCATATAAATATATACATGTACAAATCTAAATATACCTTAAATTATGAATAAAGCAACAAAATAAAGATTTCTATCAGTGTTGAATATTTTAAAGGAAAACAGATATGGAATCGTATGGATGAATGTAGTTCAGAAGAAATCTTATCCTTTTTCGAAGCAATTTAATTTAATGTGAATCAAATTGGAATAAAATAGTTTATACGTTTACAAAAAAAAAAACAGGAAAAATTTACAAAATTTCATATACTTTTAATTTTATTATCAAATTTCATAGTCGCTAAAAATATATTTTCCATTTTCAACAAACGAAAAAAGAGTGCGAATTTGAAATACAAAAATTTCCGCAAACCCATTCGTAAGTGATAATAATAGTTTTATCATAACTTTCCCGCTCATACAAGCAATTTATTTTGTGCGAATTAAATTTAACAACAAAATTGTATAATTGCTTTAATCCATGATGTGGTATTCCAAAAAATGTACAGGTATTTTATGTGGTATTCCAAAAAAACAGGTACAGGTATTAGATTCTCAAATGTTTAATCATTTATCAAGGATACACATTTCTATATTATGAAAACTCATTGCGAAAACATTAACATTCATATAACAAAACCTTTCTTATAGCAATATTTGTATATATAATAGAAACTTATTTTAATATACAGTAAAATTTTTATAATACATTCATATCATGTTAAATAGATTAATTTTCACCTTAAAACATTTATTTATATCTTTAAAAAAAAAAAAATTATTTAAGAAAACATCTATAAAATGTATAATATTTGCATCATCATTTTCTTATTATAATATATGTATAGTTATATGATCCCTTATCTTATATATATTCTTAAACATTTTACGTCGTATAATAAATTATATATCTATATATAAATGTAATACATACTAAAAATATACCTATAGTATATAAATAAGGATATATTTTTAGAAACCGCATTCATATATCGTGTTTACTGTTAATATATACGCATATATAAAACGATATATATATAAACGTAATAATACATAATAATGTTGATAAAAGTAAAAATAGATAAATGTTAAATAAAATTTCATGAAATCTGTATATTGACCACACACACCAAACGCACACACAGGAATCCTTATTCATATAACCCCAAATGCTATCTACCAAACACATAATAACTATATATATATATACATATTTATATTTCTATATAGTATTTACCCCAAAAATACAAACAAAAAAATTGCTCCAATTTATTATTATATGTATACGCACCCAACAAAAAAAAAAATACGTAGTTAATTTCTCAAACTTTTATAATAAAGAAAGTTTGGGATATATCAAAAAAAAATATATATATATATAGAAAGTTATTTTTGGTTTATGCTCTAACCTATGAAGCTGAATTTAAAATATACTATATAATGTAGTATATATCGCGTAAAACTTTGATTACATGTGAAACATATTTGAATAAGATCCAGGGTATATTACAATGTATAATGATGATATGAATATGAATATCTTAAGTTTTTTTTTTTTTTTTGCGATATTTTCATTAACAAAAATACTGCGTGAAACAATCAAATACAAATTAAAAAAACAAATTATACCTTGCTATATATAGTTTTTAATCTCAATCTCATATATATATATAAATATATAGATATATAGACAGAATTAATTTAAATATATTTATTTTATATGTATATACCTTATTGAATATTATAAAGATTCTTTGAAATAAATTAAATTAAATCACCAAATTAAGTTATAATCCTTAAATATCGCCAACAAATGAGTATGAAAATTGACCAAAAATTGATATTCTAGAATCGAATTTTCCCAATAGGGGTTACATGAAACAATTTTTAAGTAAATTTATTTATTAATTAGTCTTGAAGCATTTTGTTTTTGTATTTTTCAAATTAAAAATATAAAATAAGATTATATTCGCCAAATCCTTTATGTAAAAGCCGTTTTTTTTTCTATTTAATATGATATTTACGCCCTTGCTAAACAAGATGAAGTGGTTTAAAATTTACTTGAGGTAATCTTTTTGGTATTTCTTTTTTACAATTTTTACTTTGTGCAATTATATTTCATAACATCCAAATAAATTTCAACATAATTAAAAAAAAAAGCATGAATATTCAGTAATGTTAAATAAATATATATTTTTCCATCAATGAGCTTTAATTATTTTTTGATAAAATAATGAAATCTTGAATTTCCCCATTCAACTAATTCGTTCGTCTATCTTTATATAGAAATAATTGAAACTTAACTATAGACAAAATAAAAGAATCTTTCAACAAATATATTATAATAATCATTTGTACATATAAATGTTTTTATATAGTATTTGTTTGTTACCGATAAAATGTATAATCTTTTAAATATTGATTTTGTCCATTTGATTATATCCATATACAAATAATAATATATATACATAGGAATCCTATGGTGCGATATCCCCAACATCATGTGTCGTAATCATTTTGCAAATTCCATTTATTTTAATTGGTAAATTACTTTGATTTTCTTTTTAGAATATTTTCTTTATATACATTTTTACTCTATTTTAATACAGATTTTGTTGATTAAATCTAAGTATTATATATATATATAGATATTGAGGTATTCGATGTATTTATATTCAACATTGACAAATAAAATAACATTTATTTTTAATTGATGCAATTGTTTTTTTTTCACATAATTACATTCATTTAATGAATTGTATATTGTATCTATTTCAATATATAATATTATTGAATTTTTATATCAATTCCATGGTGTTTTATTTAATATTCAATGTATAACTATAATATTGTAACTATATAGCTATAACATGTATATCTATATACAATGTTCTATTTGTATATATATAGTGTGTAAATAATCTATATGAAATAATTGGTATTCATTTGAAAGAAGAAAAACGAAAGTATATTTTATTATTTTATATTTATATATGCTATATATATATATATATATATAGTAAATAGAATTAAAATATTGTCCTTTGTGACATTTATAGATTGCACATGCGATGCTGACCCTGTTGTACATTCTTTTATTGACAATAATTGGTCAATAGTTATTTAGTTCATCTATATAGAATTTATATATACTAACTGAATTAGTTCATTTGCTTTACAATATATAGATCATGTATATAAATTAAAAAAAATTAATGCGAACAAATAAGATATTGGAATTCTTTTTTATACACCATTCGTTGGTTATTTTTAAAATGAATTTTGTGTTTTGATTGTAGGATAATTAAAATATCTATTATAGTATAGTAAGTTATCAAAATAATATTAATCCAAAATGTATTTAAAAAAACGATTAGTAATTAAATAGTATTCAATACAATTTTGAATACATACGTTTTTCTTTAATAATTCAAATAATTCAAAATTCCCGTATTATCTTTAATAAAAAGTTTATTAATTATTATGATTCTTAACAAAATATAATTGACCTTTCGTGCATCTGTTTCTTTTGTTAGTTTGTAAACAAAAATAATGTTAGTTTCATAGATTTTGCTTTTGCTTTGTTTTAATTATTAACTAATTCAATATTAACTAAAACTAAATTAGAAAAACATATAAAGAAAATTAATTTATGTTGTATACTTTAAGGTCATTATATTTTATACATATGTTTTGTAAAATGTATTTTTTTTAAATCTATATATTCCTATTTTATGTATTGTATTAGAAATGTAATAATTCATCACATTTATTAATAATTAAAAAATTAATTTGTCTTTTTTTTTTTATGGTTTTCAGAATATTTTGATTTCACGAGATTCCTGCCCAACTTTAAGTTTTCATCAAGCGAGAAAGCAGCAAAATTGCAGAATATTTGCTGTTATCATCAATCAGGTATATTTTTAAACGTTTGCTGTTATCAGTCGCGCCTTCTACAAAAGTCCAAACAGGTAAATAAAATTTTGTTCTAAATTATAAAACAATACATAAATATAATTTTTATATTATTTATTTAATGATAATTTTTTTTCATTCTTTTCTAGGTTAGTATGATTCTGTCTGCCAACTTTACGAATTTTTCATTTTATAAATTCCAACGAATGAGTGAGTAGAAATTTATTTTCAATATATTTCTTTATAAAAGAAAAATTAAATAAAATAATAATCATTCATCATATCAATAATCATATTAAAAAATTTAATTTTTATAACTTTAAAGAACATTTAAATTATGATTTCGTTTATTAATATATCACGTGATGACAGAAATTTTATCTAAATTTACCATCTTCAATTAGAATTTAATAATTGCTTTCATAAATGATTATGATTATGAATCCATTCATTTTAATTTTCTTTTAGAAATATAATCCTTTTAGAGTTCATGGTAGATCACATTAAAAGCTTATTATGTATAACTATTTTCCTTAATAATATCACTAATATATATAAAATAGAAATGAAATTGGTGAATGGAATTTACATTAAAAATAATTAATGACTAATTTATTTCTTTTGTTTGTTGCACAAATCTATCGCAGATATATAATGAACTCAAACTAATATTTTTTACTAACACATTTTTATTATATTGATAATATATAAAAATAAAATTTTTATTATTCATGTGTCCTTTTTATCCTTTTAACCCTTTAAAAAAAGTAAAAAAAAAAAGTAAGTGGTCTGTTCTCTTTAATGAACTGACTACTTTACAATACTTTATCCCCATCGGTCACAATAAAATGAACAATTAATTGGGTCTTGCCGCTCAGCATTCTATGACTATGGCGCCAATTATCATTTATTTCTATCCTATCCACGGAGTACTTGGGTCAAGCCCTACTAGTGCTTCAGCGGACCGCCTACGCGCCAAGTACTATGTCCTATCCGACAGCTCTGGTCTGTTTGAGAACCCCCCATTCCCTTGAATGATCATCGTTGCCATATTGGACTTGTTAGGGTAGTTTTAGTTTATATGTTATTTATTTTTTGCCATTATATTTTATTACATTTATTTATTTATATATTGATTATAATTTATATTGTTTAGTATTGTAATTTTATTATAATTGATAACACATTTTAGGCTTTCATTAACGTATTTATTTTTATTTTATGTTTTTATCATTTATGATACTTGATTGTTGATTTCCTTTTTTATATTATTATATATTTTTTTAACTATTTTTTATAAGATTTTCACTATATAAAAGATTTCTTTAACTTGTGAAAGATTTATTAATTTTGTAAATGAATGGAATTTGTGATTTATATAGTTTGATCTTAAACAGAGCAAATGAATTGTTTCTAACATATTTTTCAAGAACTTTTATTGATAAGATTTGTGTGGATATGCATTTGTATTACAATTAGTTTAAAAATCGCCACAATAATGCTAAGAGTTGATGTTATAAAATAATTATTCTTAACAATTACTTTTGCGGTAATCGAAATTCCATTATATTTAATTGAATAATATAGCAAGTGATAGGAATCGATTTAAGGTCTTTATTTAAATGTGAATATGATCGTATTTAATGGATAACGAAATACTAAATTGTCTATAGAACTTTAGAATAGAAACGAATTTAACCAATTAAATTTCCTTAAATATATATTCTAAATTTATAATGACTATATAACTTTTGTATTTAAACCATCTGAATGTATTTAGTTATTGGTAAAGTATTTCAAATCAATTATAAAAATATAACAATTTATAAAAATTAAAAGTTCTAATTTCATTTTCATATTTCCCAGCAATGTATTCATCATTGCGTTAAAAAAAACAATATAGTGAATCAATATTAAATGAATCAATATTAAAAGAAATTAACTGCCAAAAAAATCCCTTTAAATATTATGACAAACAAAAATATATTCATATATTTTCAACGAAATTATATTCAACCATAATTTATATATTTTTCTGTATTATAATTTAGTAATTTTATTCAAATCCTATTATTGTTTTATATAAAATCAATGTAAATATAGTTTTTTTTTCTTTTAACATTATTATTTAGCATCTATTCAATGATTATTTCAGGTAAAACGCTAATAATAAATCATTAAAAATTCCCAAATGTACAATTTCACTCAAATACAATACAATAGAATACAATTTTTTGTTTAAATATAAATACGTATGTTCGTTGTTTCTATATCTATATTTATATATATAACTATATAATAAACGATAAAATCATTTGTATGCAGAACATATATCCTTTTATACATAACCTCTGTACAAAATATTGTACAAAAATATTCAATGTGTGTATTTATATACCTATATATACATTATAATACATAACATAACACAATCAGGTGACGTAAATACAAAAAAATTTTTTTTCCCTTTAAATATCCCTATGTTATATACGTTTTAATATAATATATATAAATATAAAATATAGATACACCGAATATACCTGGGCAAAAATGAACAATAGACTATTTTAAAGTAGGGTGCATCATACATTCAATCTAAAATATATACTAATAAGTAATTTTCATTAATTTAAAGCATCCACATTTATTGCGCTTACCAATATAAAATATGTGTAAAAATAAAAATATGTGATATATTAATAAAAAAAAGGAACTTCTGTTGAATGTTAATCACGTTTAGTTAATCAAGTTTACAGATGGAATTTATTTTTATCCGTTCTCCAGTTTATAATAATAGATCCTTGGATTAAAGTTTATTATTTGAAGAATGAAGAGGATAATAACTATATAGATCGGCCATATATGATGACTTTGATCTAATTTTGATAACCCTCCGTTTTGTTTGATAAATTAATCTATTCACTTTACTTTCACAAATTTTTTAAACGAAAATCTTTTATACTTAATTTCGCATTTTCCTATAGAAGATTTTTCTTTTACATGGAATTTCCTTATCCTTTTCCATAGAATTTCATTATCCTTTAAATGAATCCGTATTTTTCAACATTAACTAATCCAAATTTATTGATTTAGATATGCGATATATAGTACAATAATCTGTGTATCCTTAACTTGAAGATTTAGAAAAAAAAAACACTTTTATAATTAAGAGTTTAAATTGAAAAAATCATTTATTTGTTGAATTTTAATTTTGTGACATCCTGCAAATAATTCTAATGGATATATCGAAAACATGAAAAAAGGATATATTTGTTTTTGTAACATACATACAGTATATTATCATACATTTATATACCAAACCATATCTATAATAATATATAGAAGTATATGTATATATGAATTTATATCAATATTATATTTTTATATATTAATGTATATTAGAAGAAGAAATTTTTTTTTCATTTGATATTTTTCGTAAATTCGTAGAAATTGTGAATGTGTAAGCATTTTATATTTACATTATACCTGTGAAATACCTTGAAAATTCATATATATGTTATGTTACAATAAGAGCAAAGTGTATATATTGAAATATTGGATCTTTCAAAATGAATGTATTTTCGTGTACATATATATAAATATATAGATATAAACGTAGCCTCTGACAACAAGGATTCAATCATATATAAATATATAGGAGTTGTTTTAATAAATGTGTAGGGGTAAATATAAACACCATATTTGATATAGATATAGAAATAGTATATAGAGTATATATCATTCATTTGGAATAATTTATTTATTCATTCATAATTTCAAATGAAATTTATCGATAATATAAAAAAGTATAATAAAAAAATCAGTGAATATTTGAATGAATGATTGACAATAATACTATTTAAATAAAAAAAAAACAAATTGATATTAATATACAATAAGGATATCATCTCTTAAATTTGGAATTGAATTAATTTACGATATTTAAATCTATCTGCCAATTTAACCAGCGTGATTGATTAAAATATAATAATTTTTCATATGAGATAGTCATTCCATAAAATATATGTTTGAGACAGAGCCAAAACGAGATGATATTCTGAAAGGCACATGTTTAGCTATAATTTAATGGAAAAAATCTAGTGAAAATTCAAAATTATTGTACAAAATAACTTTGTATATTGAAATATAATTTTCTCAATTATTGATACATTTTTCATTTCAATTTTCTATTAACATTTTCCATACATTCTTATAATACGGGGACATTTTTACATCATTTAATCCCTTTATCTATAGCTGACATTTTATGTTCATATTGTAATCGATTTGCCTGGAAAGATGTCACACTTAGCTTTATATTGATGTTTTGTTTAGAATTTAGAATGTTTGAATTTGCTTCGATATAAGGAAATGTAATTACTAGGCCCATTAGTTTATAGAAAAGATTAACAGGATTATCAGATAAATAAAATCTTTAATTTTACTAACCAACCTATCGTATATCGGATATCCTATTTTTCTTATATTTTAATTGTAATTTATTTTTTGAAATATCCTTATTTTAAATGTATAATTCTTTTGCTAATGCACAACATTTCCATCCAGTCACACAGTCTAAATATATATACAAATATCTATATTATAATTATTTCTATCAACACACACAATATGACATATTTGGAATTTAATAAAATAAATAATTTTATTATATAAAATTCCATATTTCTATATCACAATCACAGATTCAGATTTTGTAGATTGCGTATTTTTTGATATATTCACACCGCATATACACATACCGAATTAAATTTGAATATATATATAATATATATACAAAACGAAAAATGAATAATAAATTATTATTACACACATCATCCATATAGCAGGACAGACAAATAATATAATATTCAAATTTAGTATAAGAGAGTTTTTCTTTATATATATATTTTATCTTTTTTATTATTATTATTTATTTAGTTAGACCCGTACATAACCTACATATATATAACAATTTATATACATAGAATTGTTATACCCTCATAATATTAAAGAGCTTATCCCAATTCGAAATTGAATCTGTTCTTTTATGTTCATATATATCTAGCTGTGACTATATCTTTTAGCATATAGAAGAAAAAAAAATTATATATATATACCTGCCCATAAGCGACCGTTTTACTAAAATCTATTTTATATATAAAGATGAAGAACTATATAACAGGCAGGATATTCTATATATAAAAAATAAAAATAAGAAAAAGATGATAGATAAATTGAATAAAATGTTACTATATATATATATATATTTTTTATGGATGAATATGCATTGTGCATAGATAAATCATAGATTAAACTATTTGTAAACACTCAATTGGTATATATGTATATACTTATATATGATGTATATAAGAAAATTAAGTGTATATTTAAATGGAAACCTAAATTCTGTAAGCTTATGTAGATTATAATAGTAGAATAAAATATATATATAGAAGAATAATATTATTATATATGATTCATGATTTGGAAATATATTTAATAATAATAATAAAAATTTTCAACTAAAGTGATACTTATATATTTTTCTGAAATTGTACTCTGTGATGTTGTTGTGATATCGAGGTCGTCAGATCGAATTCTATACGGAAAATTTCTAAATAAAGTTTTGTGTATTTCGGTCATTTTTGTATCTGAATTTTCACACATAGGGAATGCATATTTTTTCAAGCTCAGTTGGTAGTACGGTTAATTATACCGTCACCGTAATCAATCAATGCAGTAAATTATGAAAGCAACAATAGAAGTTGTTGCGGACGCTAAAACCTTTCGTAAGTTTGTTTATTATAATTTTATATCTGAGAAAATGTGTTATTTGAAGATTCTGTAAGGATAAATTATAAGCTTTTTAAGTTAGAATATTTACAAATATATTTACGCACCATAGTCTATTCATATATCGAATAATGAATTAAATGATTTTTTATATATATATATGCATTATATACGTATATATGTCAAAAGTTCATCTTAATATCAAGAATTCTATATGTGTATTTTTAATTTTAATTAAAAAATTATTGAATAAATTTGTTCCCACGTATACAAAACAATCAACCCCAATTTTTATTTTAACTATAAAACTTTTAACAAATAAAAGTATATTTAAAGAAATAAATACGATAATATAAGGTTTCAAAATAAATGAATGAACCGCATGCAGTTATAATTGTATTTACGTCATTTTATTAATTTCTAATACCACCCGGATATGGTTATATTTTTTATATATTTATGTTTATAGAATTATAATTTTAAAAGGTATTATATTTTCATCACTTGAATGCCAAAAAAACCTTGTATCGAAAATCAAAACAATCAAAAAATAAATAATCTTTCCTTGTTGTTTGTTTTTTAATATAATAAACATCTTATACGATTATTGTATATAAGAAAATATAGACACTATATATAAATAAAGATGATGTATGTATTATGAATATTATATATAATGTTCAAGGTACAACGAAAATATCCTGAGAAATATCGTAGTATACGGTATTTATATCCCTAAACTAAATATATATATATATAAAATGATAGATTAGTTATGATGTGTTGGATATCATATATATTATATAAACATATACACCTCAAAAGCAGTACATGGTATTATATGACGACATAAAAATATGAATACATTACAAATCATATACCAAAAAAAAGTATGTGTGGGTCATTATATACATATATTTAAGGATATCCGGCTTTTAAAATAATTCATATACAAATAATATATATATATATATAGAGTAATATCTTTTAATGCCATATATATTTAGTTTTTACCTATAGATATTTATATATTTATATAATAAGTTAGTTACATGGACATAAATTTTACATTAAATTAAATTTTCTCCACCCTTTTTTTTTTTTTGTTTTGTGTGAAATATAATTTTTTGTTGTGATGTGATATCCTTTATAAATCTTTAAATAACTAACTACAAAACACATGATCCTTTAGGCACGCATATCATATCTATGATATATATGTATAATTGTATATATATGGTATGGTAGATATATATATAATATTACTCGTATGTATGAATGAATGATGTGATGGTCCGTTAAAATAAAATGAATGTGAATTTATAGATATATATATGTAAAATTATAGCAAGGTGTTTCAATTGGACAATGTCAAAATTCAAGTGTTGATTATTTTCATTGGAAAATAAATGGAAAATTTACAGGAAATCAATTAATTTTCCATTAAAAAATTGGTTTTCTTAATTTATTTTAAACTGCGAGAAAGACTCGGGAAATTCATACGAAACACATTGAAGTTATGTGGGGAGAGTGAAAGTGTGGATATATAATTATGTAATAAAATTATTCGGATGTCTTGGGAAATCTATGCAAAACAAATCCTGCTATGGAAAAACCGACGAACTTTAACGGTTCTTTGAAACCTTTTTATTTCGTATAAACCATATACAATATATTTTCGCATTCAATACAATATATTTTGCTATTCAATGCAAAGTTTATTAAAAAATTTGATGACAGTTTACAGTTCAATGGGCATACATGAATATATGTTTATAGAAAAAGATATTGTCCACGAAAATTATATGTTCGGAAAAAGGATCTAATCCAACCAGAGTAGACGGATCGATTATGTATTTTACATTATCCTTTTATTCATTATCTTATCGTTGAATATATAATCATTAAATCACGACTTTATATAATATGCAAAAAAAAAAATACATCTATGAATTGCAATAATAGAAATTAAATTTAAATACTTTGAAATTATTGAATCAATTTTTTTCCCAAAGCAATATATAAAGCTTTAATTGCCCGTCTAAATATATATATAGGTTATTATAAAAGGAGTGAATTTAATTTAAAACGTCTTCGTCTTATTATATAGTCAAGTGAATAATGTATAAAATCAATATAGACGCGGAAATCCATATATATTAATTTTTTTCTTTTAATATGCAATATTATAAAATTCTTTTATAGAATTTTGTTCATTATATTCATAACATACAATATTGTATTTATATTATAAAGTTCTATAACTTTTGAAATCATATATATTAATATATAAGGATATCAAATACCGTGGTTCGTTATACAATCATATATACATTGATTTAACATTTATATCAACATGTTTTTAAATGTTTATTTTTATTTTTTAAAGATATTTTAGGATTTTCACATTATTATTGTGAAAGGAAAATCGTTTAAACGATTCTTTACAATAACATTACCCGCTTATTCTATATATCGACTCGTATACATAAATATATATATATATATATATGTATCCGGCTTTATAAACTTAAATCGATTGCCATGATATATGACATTGTGTTTTTTTTTTCGTGTGTAACTATACTGTATACAATATACATTCGGAAATGATGTCTATATATTTTGTTTTTTCTCGAATTGAAAATACTACTTTATATACATATATTTACTTCCTTATCCCTTTTATATTTAAATAATTTTTTTTTTTTTTGTGTTTTGTAAAATCTACTTTGACAATACACAGATTGATTTTATCAAGGGGATATATACATATATCAATTTAACTTACATCTATCACATTCTATATATATATTTTTTTGGTATGTACCCTTTCTATATAAATATATATATATACAATAGAAAATGAATTCAGATGTATAGGAAATATATTTTTAAACAAATATTATAAGTTCATAAGACATATGAAAGTTTGATTTATTTTATGGTTCAAAAAATAATTCAACATTCAAGTGATATTCAAAATATATTTATTAAACAATTTTTGTTATAATTTTAAATTATTCAATGTTCTTCAATGTTTTTAAATATTTATATTTTTATTGGAAAATTTTTATGATTTTTTGGGAGATCATTACTTGAATGCTATAGTTAATGAAATGTAAACCACTTTCCTCATCAAGAGCATCACCGTTTGCTAACGTTCAGCTCAACCGCGGTCTTTGTAATTAAATATAATGTAATGAAATGTTATTAAAAGCACTACTTTCTACGTTTTTGATCCCTTAACGATAGTGTCTCTACCATTTTTAAGGTAATTCATTTAAAAATTATAGGATTTTTAAACATTTTTACATTGGCAAATTTGCATCACACTTTTTTGGATCATTGCTTGGAATCCATTCAATGGATTGTAATCAAATTTAATTCAGTTTTATGCATATCTGATTCAAAGTGTATAATTTTATGCCATAATTTTTAACTGATTCTGTTAAAGTATAAGGATTTTTTTAAATTTCAATATCGTTTCTATTGGAAAATTTTCATCATTCTTTTGGAGATCATAACTTTTGATAAAGTTTATCAAAACAAAAGATAGTTTGGGATTTATCTCTCATATTTTTTACACAACAAATTGAAAACATTCTGTATATCCTGTAATTTAGGTAATGGTACTAATGCTATTTATATATACATATACATATTACAATTTTCATAAATATATTCTGGTTATAGTAAAACATTTGTAAAATGAAAAAAAAATATAAATGTCTATTGTGTATATATTGTACACTATTCAAAAGTTACTATATATAAATTTATATATCAAAGGTTATTTTGGGTAAAAAGATGAAATGTAATGAATAAATATATATATTTATATGAAAAAAAAAACATTGTATAATATAATATATATATTATATAGATTTAGCTCTGTAGATATATCGCATGAAATTGTTATTTATAAATAGAGTGTTTTATATATACACAATATAATAATAATAATAATAATGTAATATGAAAAGTGCGTGTTTATTTATATATATATATATATATTATAGAAAATTATATATTTTCAACAGGTTAATTTCCATTTTAATGTACCTATATAGAGAAATGGATATATATATAAATAAGGATAAAATAATATTATACTAATTTGAAACATATATTACATATTTTTGTATATATTCTCCATATATACCTATATATATAGCTATCTATATATTAATCAGTTATGTATTGACAATGCGATAACGATAATTATAAAATTTTACGTGTGCATAAAATACCTAGAAGCAATTTAACAAAATCTTTAATAAAATGTTTTATGTAGATATATATACATATATATATTTAAAAATAGAATATCATATTTGGAATTTTAATTAGCTATTTTATTTCTTTTTTAATATACATACAACGCGAGATATGTATATTAGGTATACATTCTGATCCTCATATATCCTTCGTCGTTAAATTTATTCCTACAATCAAAAAATGTTTTTGTTATAAATTTGTATATAAAATACCTATATACAATGACGCGTACACACCAAAGATATAAATTAATATACATATATATATATATATATATATAGGTTATATATTATAATTTTAATTAAATCTACCTACTGTCTTTCATATCAACCGAAAAATATATGATGATGATCAATTATATTTCATATATAAATATATATAAGTATCTAATATACATCTTTCTATCTATCTATATACATATATAATATATCTAAATATATCGCTATATAAATATATGGCTGCTGGTGTAAGATAATAATGTATTCATCAAAAATATACATACATATATATAATATAACGAAATTCATTATAATAATTATATTGTTGTTATTTGTTATAATTAGAATAACGAATATATACATACATATGTATATATAAAAACAACTAACGAAAATAAAAAATAAAAATAATAGAATAACACAACAACATATATATGTATATATAATACACAAAACAAAACAGATCGATTAATATTTCATCATTTTATCCATATATATATATATACATATATATGATACATTAAAATACGTACATAAACAAAAAAAAGTTTTATCGTTATCGTTATAATTTATATTGCATGAGAAAAATTATATATTTTCTGCATAAATATATATAATATAAATACTTACAAACAACATAAAATACAATACACATTTGTCATATACATAATTATCTCATCCTCCTGCTATAGATATATCATCTATCATATAACATATATATATATATTCCAGCAGTATTTATTTTATTATTATAAAGGGCAAAGATACAGAAATGATTATATTGAAATGAAAATACACAAAATAAAACAAAAAAAAATTGTTTTATTTTTTAACATTTAACTTTTATATGTTTTCATTCAATATATTTATATTATATAAAATATATATTCATATCATATAGTAATGTATTAACAATGCGATATTTTCGGCGAAAAAATCGAAAACATTCATTATATATATATATATTTATATATATATATGTATGGAATATGATATATCCTCTTCCATTTAAAATTTAATAACTTTTATTACTTCGAACTTTTCCGTATTTACACATAGAAATTATTACCGCACCGTAATTATATATATATACATATATATTTATATAAAATCTTATAAAATTTAAATAAAATATTTATGTAATCGTATATATATATCGTATGTATCGTATGTGTGATTCTGTGGTGTAGTTGATAAAACGCTTCAATCTAAAAATTTTGGGGTTTCGAATACTAATACTATAAAAGACATATGGTTTTTTTTCTTTTTCGGTTATTTTTTAATCTGAATTTTCACACAAAGTTGCATATTTTTCCATTATGGGGTGTTGGTCGTACGACTAATTATACTGACACCGCGTGCAAACAACAAATTATGAAACCATGAAGTATGTAGTTGCGGACGCTAAAACCGCAATCGTCGGTTGTAAAAATTTTATTTATAATTTATGTCGTATTAAGTTTAAAAGTCTATTTCTATTTTTCTAAAGTTTATTATATATTTTGTTATATCAGCGCATTTTCTGGAATAATTCAATTTATTTTAAATTTAAAAATAAATAATTAATTAAAAACAAAAACAAAAAAAAACAATTAATTCATCATCAAAGACTATATATGAGATATACAATAATAATAAATATATTATGAGCACTGCTCCTCTTGGCCATATACGCGGATATATACATACATAACATCAACAATATAAATATTATCCAAGGATGACCTATATATAGATCCTTATATAATGTGAAGTGAAGTAGTAAATTAATATTAGAAGGTAAAGGGAGAGCTAATTGATTTGTGTGTGCTTGTGTGTATATTCTATACAATATTTTTAAATATTTTTCTATTTTAAAACAATTTTTATATATATTTATATTATTATACACTTTCATTTGCTTTTCGTGTTAATTTTTCCTAGGTTTATTTACATAAAAACAAATTACAAAATTAATTTCTAATTATTCTGTTGTATAGAGAAAACAAAACACCCCCCCACATTTGATTTTTAAATGATTATACCTTTTTAATAATTCATGTTCTATCATCATATAGATCTTTTTAAATTATATATATTGATTGTAAAAATGTGAGTCTGTGTTGTAATTGACGTCAATCTAAAATTCTTACAAAATTTTGGGGTTGTGCGGTTTCGAATCCTATCAATAGTAAAAAAGGCATATAAAATAATATAATATGTTTTGTGATTCTTCGGTTATTTTCCAATCTGAATTTTCACACAGAGTTCAATATTTTCCAATGCGATTATTTGTATACGGCTAGATATGGAGACACAGAAAAGTAACAAATTATGCAACCAACTATATACTGAAAGGCTGTTGGCGGACGCTAAAACCGATTGTTGGTTGTATTCGAAATCTTTTCTTTTATAATATATTAACTAAAAACATATATTACTTAATTTACTTCTTTCTATGGTTATATTATATACAGGAACTGTTAAGTTTCGTTTATTATCTCTGACGCATTTTATCCATTCGTTTTGGTTTTCTGTTATTTTTTTTTGTATCGTTTTCTCTGGTTATTAGACTGTCTACTGTCTACTATACGTTGCATACCTTTCTAATAACTTCAATTCGTATTCATTTCATTGTCATCAGGACTCATATTTCTCACATTTCTGTAGATTTCGTTATTTGGCATTGGTCCGTTTGTGATTCTGCGATGAATTGTTTATTACCCGTTTTACACCCATAGATATTTTATATTTTATAACTTTACGATCTTAATTTTAAATATCTCCGTCAATTATCGATTCCGTTTCTCACTTCCAATACATTATTTATTTAATGAAATTTTATTTTATTATATAAACGACGAATTAAAAGTACATATATAAATCTTTATATATATAAATTTGTTAAATATTTTGTTTTATTGATATTTTTATATTATTATTATATTTATCTTTAATTTTGATTTGTTTGTTAAATCAATATACATCAATTAAATTTCAAAATATTAAATTTTTTTCGTAATTTATTCAACGAATTCTCTAATATTTAATACATATATATTTGACATAATCATATATAATTAATTAGAAATATTTATATATAATTATATAAATTATTTTTTATGTGCAATTTAGATTATAATTAATCGATATAATTTAAATTGATTTTCATATTGCATTAATTATTATAAATAAAATTTCATCAAAATTTATCTCGCTAATGATTTTAATATATCAATTTAAATTAATTATTTATATACACACAATTACACACATATATTTGAATAATGTTTAAAGTATATATATAACTACCAACATTGAATATATATATGATATTTTTTATCGTCTATTCAAGTATATACCAATATTATATAATTATATGAATTGCAGATGTCAATAATTGATCCTATAAAGTGTGTACGTATTATATGTGTATATATAAATTAAAACTTAATTATTATTATTATATTATACATTTAGTCATTTATACCTAATACCTACTCTCTGAATACATATATATATATATGTGCAATATTTATACATTATTATACGTTAATTATCAACCTAAAAGTTAAATAAAAACATTTCAATGATAATATATACATATATATAACACATAATATATATACCTAATTTGTAATAATTAATTAACTATATAAATAAATAAATATATATCGTTATTAAATAAATATCACAAATATTTATTCTATAATTAATTACTGTATTTCATTGTATCGTATATATATATTTAATTGAATAATATATGCACATGAACATATGTGAACTTATTATAATAGAAATTGTCTTACAATTTGTATATACCGTATATTCTTTATATCTTTTATTTGAAAGAATTATATATTAAACCCCTATATTAAAATGTTGTTGATTGTCGCCATATCTCTCTTTAAATGCTTCTGGTGTAGGAGTACTATATACTTAAATATATTGATCTAAAAGATACAATTATAAATATAAAGTTAAATAAAAGCATTTAGGCATGGGGTATTCCATTACTTATTATTATATATTTTGTTTGTAACATTTTAATTTACTTAAAAATAAAAGGTTTTTTACACACAATTAAAAGTTATATTGTTGATTTTGGGAAATTTTGACCAATATACATAAATGTCAGTAAATGCACAATAAAATATACACATAGTATTAAAAATCTCGGCAAATTCTCAATTTTGAATTGATTAGTCGCTAGTACATATTCTTGAAATGTTCTTTTGCTCTATATAAAGAAATCAACTTGACTGAATTGAAAATGTCTCCCAAAACTATTCAAATCGATTGGTATTTAGCGAATTGTCGATAAATTGTAATCAGTATATGATTTGCAACATTTTTCATATAAAAAAAAATTCAATAACCTAGTGATAATTTCTTAATTCAGCACGAATCCGTTCAAATAAATATGGATATAGTCTAATACTTTAATTGCAATGCATTTTATAAATTTTTACGAATTCTTTATACATTGATTGGCACAGAATTTTTTTCACAAACTAAACGCTCGTAAATATTGGTATATGTTGAATTAACAAAATCTATAACGGAAACTTTGTCCCATATTTCCACAGAAATCATCCATAAAACCACCCTTATAAATAAATGACAAAAAATATCTCTTGCATAAGACGAAAAATATTTGTAATACTTTAAGTTATAGATACTTTAAATAATAGATATATATATATAATAATTCAGTTCACCAAATATATAACTTTAATGTTCAATATACTTTTCAAAATATATTAAAAAGGACATTTCTGATGTTATCCTTATATTACATATAATTTTATATCAAATGTATTTTATATAAAATTTATGGTTATATGTGGGAAAGTTAAACAAAATATCAATATACATATATACACATAATAATAAAGAAATTACAATGTTTCAAATGAAAATCAAATATAGTTTTCCAATTAAAATAAATTGATATACATAGCTATACATATAGCTACATATACATATATTTAAATAAATATTTTACCACGGCGAGTTTATTTATTTTTTTTTATTTTTTGTATTAGAGCATCTATATAGTTTGTTCAAGCGTAAATAATAATAATACATATAATATATTAATTAAACATTTTATTGATATATATAGATATATTGAATAACAAATTGCTGTAACATTTCCCACATGATGTATATTTAAAGTTCAAATTATGTTTATATATCACACTATACTCTATTTAATATATATGATTGTTCGCAGTGCATATACATAAGAAAGAAATGTATTTAACATCTTTGGGTGTAATAATAATAATAATAAAATAAAATCTATCGTCTTCTATCTTCACTATATAGATATAAAATGATCAAGATATATACCTGTGCCACGCGTATAGACTCGTGTTTGTATATATACCATATATATAAATAAATAAATAAATGTTTTCGTGTTAATGATGATTCTATAAATTGCTTAGAAATTTTTATATATATGTAATATATTGATTTCATTTTCTTTGAATTAAAAATAATGAACCCCTTAAATATTTATACATTTATATTTTGTGGATGGATGAGATGTTGATGATGTGATACAATTTAATATATGGCTTTTTCTTCGGTATACTACGTTTAATATAAAGTAATTTACATATATATATATATATTATATATACAATATACATATAATAATTGTTTATTCGTATTTTATTTTTTTTTTTTTCGTTTTTGGTTGTTTTTCTGTATTGAATAACATAATGTTTATTTATTTTTTTTGTACACAACTTTTGTGTACATAACATTTAAACAATATATATATATATATATACATGCAGTATATATAGTGGTTGGTAGTACCAGAGTAGTATACATATAGAAAAGGAACATGATGATTTTGGAAAAATCTTTTATACATATGTTTATTTATGCGGTGTATTTATACATGGATATTTTATTTGTATATATTATTTATTATTATATTCAACAAAATAAGAAAATAAACATTCTTTCTTTATATTTACATTACTTATATATATATATATATATATATATATATATATATATTTATATATATATATATAAAGTCAAAATAAACCAACGGAGCAACAGAAAATTTAATTAAAATATCCTCAGGGACGATTTTCCTATATATAAGTAATAAATTATATATATATATAAAAACAGTGTGTATCATAAATAATATATATATACATATATATGTATATATAAGATTACGTTGAATAGAGAGAAAAATGAATTGATTTTTAAAACCATTGAATGTGATTGACATTATTAATTTATATAAATCAAAGTAGAAAGTCTATGTATATCTATATATATAGAAATGAATGTCTATAGATAAGCGAGTATAAACGCACCGATAGAAATACTTGAACAAACACAATATAATCTTGAATGATTATAAAATTTTATTTTCGGTATATAAATAAACTCATAAAACTCATAAAACATAAATCAATCTAACCTTTTTTGTAATCGTAATCTAACCCTTTTTGTCATTTGTAATAGTTCCATTATTTTTGAATGCACTTTATCAATCCTTTTATTATATGTATAATAATGTATAGTTTTTGTTCTATAAACGTCTGCAAAACAACAAAAATTGTTCATCATGATGAAAAGTCAAGAAAGGTGTCAAAAGTTAAAAGTTATTTTTTAGTTGGGTTTTTAATACGAAAATTTGACAAATTTTCTCTATATTTATACTTACACGAATTATCTAACAAAGTAATAAACTCATTTATTGCTATTTATTATTATTCATTTATTAACATTTCATCTTTTTGCGAACTTAAAACACCATATAAATTTCCCAGGACATAGTAAACGATTGACCATTCTTTCACTTTAATTGAAATTGAAAAATTACACTGTCAATCTTAAAAAACACAATGAATTTCTAAAATTTCCATAACACAACACAACATAACATACTTCTATATTTAAGAAGACTGTCTAATGATAAAAATAACCCAACATATTACTTATGTATATTTATAATTAAAATTAAGGATAATGAATTGAAAATCGCGTATATATATTTGATTAATACTATTCTATCTATTCAATCTATATATATATATATATATATATATATATATATATATAGAATAAGAAGATTACAAGACCGAGAATTAAGCACGAGTTGAATTATAACTATATATACATTTATATAAATACTAATTTGTTACAAATTACTTTTAATTACTTTATTTTTTACTTTTATTCACAAAATATATTATATATATATCAAGATGTTATATTTAAAACAGTGAATAATAAAATGAATAATTTATTAAGGATTCACCCTTTCTTTATAAATGTATATATAATATATATATATTTTAGAATCAAAATATATCCTTATACTGTATATATATATATTAAAAAATATACAAGTATCGCACATCGACAGATATTTTCTATTGTGGAAAATGAATATAAAATTCTTGTTTAGAAATATACATTTAAAAATAATATTTGCAAATATGGTTATATTATAAATATATTCCAGTCATTTATATATAAATATATATATGCACAACTTTGTAATATTACAACCTACACTTCTATATCTATCTCTATATATAAATATTTTCCATCCAGCTGCTTTTTCTTAAATTTCATCTATAAAATATGTTTAAAATATTTGTATTATTATTGTTATTATGTATATAGAAAATCAGCTGAAATATAATATATTTTGTATAGTATATAAATTTTGATAAAATGAAAATAAAAAAAAAAATTTTCTTCATACAGTCAAGTTGATTCAACAACAAAATAACTTTTCTTTTTTTGTATATATATACCGTATACGTACCGTCTCATCTATAAATTGTGTTTATTGATTGTGTATGAATTTGTAATGATGTACATATAAAATATTATGTAAAAACCAAATCAGACGTTTAACATATCTATATAAAAACAAGTACATTTTCAGACTGATTGAATTTCTTATTAATTATTTTTGCGGTTTTTTTACTTTGATTGAAAAATATTGTATACATGTAAAATATTCTGTATATTACTTTAAAAAATACAGACTGAAAACATTTAATCATTCGGATGCAGAATGGGATCAGTTTATACATTACAAAGGTTGCATTACAAATTCTTAGGATTTATGATTCATATATATAAACAGTTTTCGATTACCAGTATATCAACATAAGATTACATTTTTCATTCGCCTTTATTGATAAATGCCTGAGATTTATTGTTTAATTTTATATTAAAGTTTTCTGTAATTAATGGGAAATTATTAACGCTGAAACATCACTGCACATTTTCTATAATAAGTTTGAGGGTAAAAAAACAATATTCTGATTGTATTTAACTTATAAAAGTATAATAATTTATAACTTTAATTTTTTTTATAATTGTACAAATTAAATGCGGATTGAAAAATAATAGTATAATAACTTCGTTTCCTGAGAGCTCTCTAGATATATATGAAAAAAAATTTAATACATTTATTGTATAAATTAAAACGATAACATTAAAAATAAATAATTTCAAAATTGCATATAAAAGATTTGTTTTTTTGTTGTATGAATGCAAATAATTTATCCATACACTTCCGGGAATTTTTTCTTTTCGTTTATTATTAATACTTCAATTTGTATGTATAAATATACAAAATCTTGAAAATTATGTTTTTGAAATAGTAAAATTTCTGTATTACAGTGAAATTAATAATAAAATTTTGCCTATATACAATTTTTTTATTAGAAAAATTTTTTGATTTTTATTTATAATTCTTTAAAATACTTTTCCGAACAATTTCCGTATGTTTGTAGAAATGTTTGTATTAATAGAAAATGCATCCCGAAACTATCCTGAAAGTTTTCTATGTGACAAAAATGTTAATATTTTAACAATTAATTGTCCAAAATTGTTTTCGATCCAAAAACATTGTCTCTTTGAAAGAGCTATTAGGGTGAATTACAAAATTAATCTAATAACTTTTCTATATTTAAAATTATTTTCCATTTAAATGGGAAAAAACGATTTATGGTGAATCCTGAATGAATGATTATTATTACTAAATTAAAAACGTAATTATTTCGTCGTACATTTTCATTTACAATAACTATATATACAAATGAATTCAGATGATAACCAAATCTTTCTTAAAATTTCATCAATTTGATCGGAAATAAAAAAAATCATTCATATCTTATAGTTATTAATTTATTACAAATTTTTAATAAAATTTATATATACCTAATAATTTATTAAATAATTAATTTATTAATTTGATTTGTTTTTTTATTTTTTTTAATAAATTTTTTAACCAAAAAACAAAGGACTATCAAAATATCAAATAAATTTGTATTATATTATTATATTTATGGCAAATTAAATACAAAAAAAAAATAAAAATTAAAACAACACTTCTTAAGGCACAACACGCATATATAATAAAATGTTTTTTTTGAGACATTCGCTTTCTTAATTATAAATTAAAAAAGAAATTAATTTAATTATCATATAAAAATATGAGTTTATATAATATAATTAATTATATTTTTTTGTAATTTTTCATATGTTTATGTGGGTTTTTTTTAATATTAATTAATTTTTCTTTATATATATATACGGACGGAATTACACAGAATCATATGTATAGTATTTTAGTAAATGGTTAAAATATCGGGTATTAACTATATATAGTATATATATAATTTAATCAACTGGTATTTGGTTTATCATGTAACCATGGCCGAAATATTGGTAATGTTGATGGATAATGTGTGTCTGGTTTTAAAACTGATTCTGGCCATGTATGTGATACATCAGCATTTGAATTTCGAAATGGATAGGTAGCCAATGTAATTGGTAATTGTAATTTTATTGGTTTTTCCATTGATTTTGGTTCTATGATGAACTGAATACAAAAAAAAAAACATTTAATAATTACAATAAATTCGTTATAATAATGGCAAAAAAAAATAACACTTACAAATACATCATATTGAATACGTATTAAATTACAACCACGTACGTTTGTCGGCGGTAATGGTGGAACATATAAATTTTCATTTTGCCATTCATCCGTATCACCGGGTCTTATTTTTCCTCGTGCAATAACCGCCAATTCACGTTTTTCACTTTGAACTATTTTTCCACGGGCCAAATACTCAATTGTTTCGGTAAGGGCCGCTTTTGTCATTTTAATTGTAACACTACTTTCATTCGAAACAAATGCCGATACATTTATGCTTTCACCGGGCACATAACCGCCACGATCTAATGCCACCTGACATTTAATTGTTCCACCACCGACGCACGTCACTCCCAAACGATGTTGTATATCACATTTAAATGGTTTCTATAATGAATTGACGAATAAAACAATCAATACAAAATATATCATTTAAAAAACAATTCAAAATCATCTAATATTATTAAAATTATTTGTATATATATACCGCTAAAATTGATTGTTCTAAATTTAAATCAATTGGATTCATTACAATAAAAACTTGATGATTTTTATGTATTAATCCGGATGGTTCACGTAAAGCCGCTTTACAATAGTATTGTATCCAACCGTAACGTCCCAGAAATGTTGATGGTAAACCCATGGGTAAACCCAATTTAAAGGGAAAACTATGAATGCCGGGCGATAATAATGATGGGCCCTGATCAACATCACCCAATAATTTCATACGAAAATCAATATAATTTTCTTTATCATAAGTACGTTCCTGACGTGCCGATCGTACCCTCACCACACCTTCACCAACCACATGAAAATGTAAACCTAATGCCGGTGTATCATCTTGTAATTCTAATAGAACACGTCCCGATAGAAATTGACCGGGAAAATACAATAACGATGTATTATCAAATAATATTAAAAATTTTAATAGTTTTCTTGGCATATTTGTTTTTTTTTTTCTGTATATATTACACTACTAGTGATATATGGCTCTTGTTAATGATTAGAGATTGAAATTGGGAGCTTTTCTTTTGATGAAAATCTGAAAATATATATAATAAAACCAAAAATTTCTTTATTAAACTGACTTAATTACCTAAAATTAATGAAACAAAAGAAAATTCTTATATTTTATTTTCATTTATTTTTGGTTTTTCGTCATTTTAGCTATAATCAATTTGGTTTTTGTTTTATAAAAATTCCTTGTTATATTTTCTCTAAATTGTTAATTGAATTTGGACATTAAATTATGGATTTAACATTCATTCTTTGAAATATTATAATGTGATGTAATTTAATATGGTTTTTCTTTCTTATCTATCTTTAAATTAACTATAAACCAAATATTTCTGATCACTGCACAATGGAAATTTTTCATTAAATATACTATATATCAATAATTTTATAATGTTTTTAAACATTGTTATGATTTTGCATTACATTAAAATTAGATTATATATATTTATAGAATTTCGAGGTTTTTCGGCTAAAAACAAAATGATTTCTATAACGATTCCATATGTAACTTTAAATTTTTCTAATATTCAAATTCACTGTATGAGAAAAATTTTATAATACCGCGATATAACATATATATAAATATTAATAAATCGTGGGTAGGTAAAAAAACAATAAATAAATTTTAAAAAAAAGAAGTAATTTCATAGAAAATATAACGTAAGTGCTGAAAAATCTAAGCATATGACGTTATATACAATATATTATTTGATTTAACTTAATATATTTTGGTAATATTTCCGTATTATATAGAACTAAAAATATTAGTTTAATAAATATATAATAAACTAGTATAGATAATAAAAAAAGTTTTGTTGTGTGTTTAAGATAGAATAAAAAAATCACTCTCATTTTTTATATGAATTTCATTAATATTTAATTTTTTTTTCTTTTACTTTACATATACGATTATATTATATTTTTTATTATTTTATAATATTTTAAATCATTCATTTTAGCTCTTCTTAAGGTCATATATTTTAATTTACATATAAAAACATATTCTTTTTTTTTTGTTATACTACACACAGTAAAAATAGGTGGGATACTCCCACACACACAAATATAAAGCAAAAAAATACTTGAACGTTTGTGTTTTTTTTGCTTTTAGAAAATTGAAATTACATACGCACGCATATATAGAGGATGCATTTATTTATAATAATGAATTTTTTAAGATCATAATCAAGCATTCAAATACAGCAAACAAATTTGAAAAAAAATAAGAAAAGATTTATCTCCAGGAAAATGTATATTGAATTTTGATTTCTAGATTCAATTTAAAAAGAATTTATTATTGAAAGTTTTAATCATAAAATCATTTGTGAAAAATAATTTGATTGTATCAACAAATGGTATTGGTTTTATATAAAAAAAAATTAAATGCAATCGAAAGTTTATTACTTTCTGATTATAAAATTACATTTACGAATATGTACATTAAATATCTCAAATACACAATATATATGTATGAAAAGCAATATCCATACCTTTTTTAATAGTTGTTTTATAAAACGAAGTTTCCACAGAAATCAAATGAGATGAAATTTCTTTTAAAATTATAATGGTTTTTTTCTTCTTCGATTATTTGCGTTTAATCCATACACAATTTTTTTTTAAAACATAATTTATTTTTTGTTTGTATAATTGAAGTTTCCCAGTTTCCCTTTCTTTGTTTAATTTTATATATACAATATATATATTTGTTCACACTTTATAATAAAAATTGTCTTCGATGGTTCAGCGTTGCTGTTTTATATATTATTTGTTATATAAATATATACGATATGTTGTAACATTTGGTATTACATCTTTTTTTTTTTATTTAATATGCATTTATATCTCTATATATATATATTATATATATATTATGCATTTATATAATATGCATTTATATCTCTATATATATATATTAAATATATTGTCATTGAATTTATTATATATGGACACACCTGTATATTAAAAATATATATATAATGATATTTTGTAATATATTGTAATAAAGAGACAATTTTTATATATAATTATAACCTTCGATCGATTATATATATATTTAAATTATAATAATGTAAATCATTAATGAATATCAATATAATATTATGGGATACCTGAAGATTCACAAAAATGTAAAATTCCAAATAAATAAAAATTGATTATTTGTTGTGTGTATTTCCCAATGTATTTCAGCTATAAATAAAACACATTAAACAAAAAATTCACATACACGATCGATTAGACGAAAAAAAGTTTGATTTAATTATTTTTTTCTTTTATTGTTATTATTTTTTATTTATTTATTTCAACTATTATATTTTCTATATATAATAATAATATTATTTGCATGAGTAATTTTATATAAAATAACTTAAAATGAGTTGTCTTAATATTCACACGATCATATTTAAACTAAAAAGTTGTATTGTTGTGTATTAAAGTTTTGAATTTTTTTTTTTTTTTGTGTTTGCAGTAATGATTAAAACATTAACTATATAAAATTTAAAATATATATATATGTATATTATTATTTAATAATAAAAAAAAACCCTCTACATTCATATATAAATATAATAAAATACACCGATGAAGTAAAAAAACACGTTTTTCAATTCCATTCCATAAACATATTATTAGTTGTTTGAATCTATATTTACATATACAACAATCAATATAAATATAAAAATATAAGCAAAAGAGTTATAATATATATAGAGTTTTTATATCTCAACCTCAACTCAGGTGAAGTTCTTTTTTTTGTTTTGTTTCTTACCTGAACTAGACGAATAATCGGTATGATTCTGCCCTTTTCTTCTATTTTTATTTTCTTCTATCATCTGTCAAATTCCATATAATCACAAAATAGAAGTTTTTTAATCGAAATTTGGTATTCTGCCTATAAAATACAACGAAATTCTTCTATAATATTTCTTCTATTTTGGCCATTCATAGAAGGACCTCAATATTTCACTTTTATGATAGAAGAATTTAAGACGCAGTATCACACAACACAAAAAAGTATAAAAAATTTAATAAATCAAATATTTTAAATTATAAAATTATATTTTATTAAAAAAAATGATTGTCAGCACAATTTTACAAAGAAGATTAATAAGAAAAAAAAAATTGTAAGTCAACTTTGTCTATAAATGATTATTTTAAGATATGTGAATTTATATGTTAATTATTTTTACTTATTTTGATGTAGCATTGATCGATGTAAATGGTTTCGGAATATTAGAGACCATAGTGATCCTTTTACACTTCCAGGTGTCCAGTTCTGCAAAATATTTAGACTTACCAAAGATGTAACACTTTGGTTGATCAACCAATTAAAATGTTACGCACGCCCAACATCCATACCGTTTGAAATAAAGGTAAACGCTTAACTTATGTTAAATTTAACCAAATGTAAGAATTAACTTATTTTTAATTTAATTTTAGGTACTTGCCGCCCTACATTTTTATGGATACGGTTCCTATCAATTAGGAATTGGAGGGTGTAATTATATTGGTTTGTCTCAACCCAGTACGAGTCGAGCAATCCGACTTGTGACCAAATTAATAAATTCTTATATATTTCAAAAGATGGTAAAATTCCCAACAACTGTGTTGGAGAGGGCCAAAACCAAAGAAAGGTAAGTTAAAAAATAAATGTGCGCAAACCATTTAATTTTTCATTTTTTGCAAATACAGGTTTTTTAGCAAATTCAACATGCCTGGTATTTTATCTGCTATTGATGGATCCCATATTGGCATTACAACACCAACACAAACAGATGATGTACCTTCGAAATTATATTATTGTAGAAAGGGGTACTACAGTATAAATTTACTTGCTGTGAGTCAGATAAATTAAACATCTTTAATTTAGCCACTTAGATAATAAATTATTAAAATGTTATTTTCAAGTGTTGCGATGCAGATGGACGTTATACATATATTAATGCGAAATACCCTGGATCATGTCATGATGCATCCATTTGGAATACCAGTAAATTGAGGGCATACTTTCGCCAACATTTTACATGTGTTAGAAATCAAACGGAACATTTAATAGGTAACTTTTATTATATGATTAATCATATTGGGTATATTATATCTACATTCCTACAATAGGTGACGTCGGATTTCCAATTGAGCCATGGCTGTTAAATAATATCGCTAATCCCGCAACAGATAACGAGCACCGGTACAATAATTTATTACTTTCAGCTCGGAATATCATAGAACAAAGCTTTGGACGTCTGAAAGGTAGATTTAGATGCCTATCTAAAGCAAGAACTTTGCACTATGATCCGGGATCAGCTGGTTTAATTATAAATGCTGTTGCTGCTTTGCACAATATTTGCATTGATGCAAACATTCCATACGAGGATTATGAATTTTTAAATGAAGACGACGATATGAGTAATGACGTGGAGGAAATTAATAATTACATTAGCGAATGGCACAATTTGGGTGTTATTACAAGAAATACATATTTAAATAGACTATAAAAAATGTTATTCTATTATATAATACAAATAATGATAATAAAAAAACAAAAATAAAAAAATTCAAAAACAAAAATGAAAAAATTCAAAAACAAAAATCATAAAATTCAAAATTTAAATTATAAATTATTCAGGTATCTCCAGCATCAATCATCAGGTATATTCAATCACGAATTCTTGATAAAAAAAATAACTTTGTTTCACATAAACACACGTACAATGTCTGTATAGTGTTTATGGTATATTTAAATGGTTATCGGCTGTTTTGCATTCAATAACATTTAAAATTGTTTGCATTGTAGTTGTCATTACTTTTATATTTTCATTTATTTCATTTAGCACCTTTATTTCTAAATCCATCTTCTCATCAACAATGTCAGTTGTAATATCTGAAATAAAAAAACAGATTACCCATCTTTACATTTCGATAAATGTATTAAATAATATACCTCTATGTTTTCTTTTTTTATTAATTGATTCATCCATCGGCTTATTAAAAGGTACGTTTTCAACTTCCTCTTCATCAAATAAAATTTGTTCAATAGCTGACTCTTGGGGTAACGCATGCCCCTCAACAGCAATCTTTCCCCAACAGCATAACGCTCGTTCTTCAAGCTGTGATAATTCAGCCGCTGTTGAAGGACCTCCACCGGTTGATGATATTTCCGCTTTAAGGCGTCTTGCTTTGTGAAGCGTGACATATCGCCAGTTGTCAAACACCTGTTTAATTGGTAATTAATATGAGTAAGTGCAAATCCTTCCAACATCAATTATCTTTAATGCTACCAAGTACAAATAATGGGTCAATACAGGTTATGTACTTAACTATGTACTTAACTATTTACGCTACAACCTTTTAGAATTAATATATTTTTATGGAGAACTCGCCAATACGGACATACACGGGATACAACGAATTTTGAAGAAACAGGCATAAAAATGTAATGTAAAAGTACTCATAAAAAATGTTATTACCTTTTTCCATTGTTCCACATTTTTTGTGGGCCCGTTTTCTGCGTTTAATAAATTTGCTAATTCTTCCCATAGCATAGTTGCTTTGTCGTCCGAACTGCTTCTATTACGTATCTCCACATTATTCTCCATAAAGGAACAATAAATTTGTTTTTGTTCTATAGTAACTTTTTTTTCCCGTTTTTTTTCTAATGGTATACAATGAATAAATGCGAGAAGTTAGAAAATAAATTATTTGCAATGCAAAAATTACTTACCAGTTGATTTATTCATCATTATATATTTTTTTTAATTTTTTTTTTAAGAATTACAATTTATTTTAATAATAAAAAGTTATTTAATTAATTGCTTTTTATTTATTTATATCGTTTATTTCACAATATCATATCACCACATTACATTAAAAAGAATTCTTTTTGTAGCTAAAAAAAACAACGAAAAATAAATAGTAGGTTTCTTCTATTTTGACATATAAATAGAATTTCCGAATTTCGAAAAGGGCAGAATACCAAAAATAGAAAATCTTCTATTTTTTCACTCTTCTATCATTCATAGAAGAAATGTATAGAAGAATAGAAGAAAAGGGCAGAATCATACCGAATATTTGTATATATAATAATACATGAATATGAATAGTTTTTTTTTTCTTCATATATTCATCTTGTTATAATCTCAAATATACACCGAGAGAGTTAATAAAATATTTTTCAATAAAGTTTACTAATTTACAATTAATAAGAAGTTTTAAACCTTTTTTTTTATTTGGTATTAGGGGTTTTATTTAATGTAATTTTTTATACAAACAAATGAATTTAGTTGAATTAAAAATAATTAACATTAGAAAAAAACACAGAATAAATATCTTGAAGATTTTCTTTCCTTATAATCGTTTCGGAAAATATTGCTGTGAAGATTGAAGATATTCAAAAAGTTTTAAGTAATGCATTACCATTTCGGATTTCATCACTATAATTTCCGTTCTTGATCAATTGTTGAATTTTGAAAAACTAGTTGATTAAATAGTAAATATTTATAATTTAATAAAAAACTAGTTGATTAAGTAATCCAACTTTTTTCAATATGAAATTGTTTCAAATTTCCACATTAAGAACCCCATAATCTGTTTAAAGGTGCAAATTTATTTCATAAAATTGAAATGGTTATTGTTGAATCGTCAAGTTGTATGTGAATATAAAGATATATTATATTTCACTTATATAACTGCGTGGTTTTAAAACAATATCCTAGATATTAGGATATATGTTATAAAAAATTTTGAAGTCATTTAATATAATATATATATATATATATATATAAAAGTAAAATTGTGTTTATTTCAAATGAATTGACACTATATATCACATTTTATTATAGTTTGTATATTATAGAAATTATTTGTGAATATATGTTCGAACTTATTTTGTTTTGCTAAAAATATAACTAAAACTACCTCATGCTCATGCATTCTATATATTATGATATTATATATACAATTTACGACACAATTTATTTATATTAAAAATGATATAATACTATACATTATTATACATATATGAATGACACAATATAACTATAATAACTATATACTTTGTAATATAATATCCACATTTGTCTACCGAAGATATATTGAATTATTTATTGTATATTTAAACAAAGTGTATTGCAGAATCATCGCATTTTCATCTTCTTGTCAAGGGTTTGCTTCTTTTTTTTCTTTTCTAAAGTATCAATTTTATTTTTAAAGTTTTCTAAATATATATATGTATATGCGTTTTGTTCATTCATACACAGAATCAAAAGTGTTTAAAATCCAATAAAAAAATCTAATCCAATCCAATAAAAAGTAAAGCATCTAATATTGTTATTAAAAACACGAAATATATTAATAAAATTTTAGATATTATTAAAAAAACATATCCTTTATGAAAATTCAATCTATATGCCATATGTAAAATATTCTTTGAAAGTATCCTGCTCAATATTTGTGATATTGTGTTTGGTTGAAGATTGAAGATATATAAATCGCTGTATAGGTTATTAATTTATTATTAACACCAACAATATCCTTTTTAAACGAATTTGTCAATCTTGAATTGTCAAACCCTTAATTTGTGTTGTTCAACCCTTGTAAAAATATTACAAAATGCATCTTTTTAGAAATGCATCCGATAGTAAATGTTTAATTACGCTTGAATGGAATTATTTTTCCCCATAACCATTGGACAATTTTTGCAAATCAACTAAACATAAAACTAGAACAGATTAAATAAATCAAAATATGATGAATGTCAAGTTAAAGACCGCATTTATTGTCGCATATAACAAACTTTTTAATTTACTTTAATTTGCTCATTATATCTTTGTTGGTGACCACCAACAAGCATACAGATACAGAGGATTACAAACATTGAACATTGAACCTTGAGACACTGCGTATATATATTTATAAAATCCTTATAGAATTGTATCTATAACAATAAAATATATATAAAGGTATATATATATATATTAAATGTAATATGACACATTTGAAATTTTTCAAAATTTAAAATACATTTTCTTATAGAGAACTCTATGATATGATAATGTTGAAAATTTATACATATATATATATATAGCATATTATTCTTAATCTATTATACATTCAAAATGTGTATAGCTGAGCATGCAAAGTGTATTTGAACGTATTGTATTTGTCTATATATGCATATTGTATATATACCTTTGAAAATTTCTTAAAGATTTATATAATTATAATCAGACAGATTGGATTACAATCTGTTTTATAGATATATCTATTTCATATATAAATGTTATATAATATATATAAGAGCTGGTAAATCTATCTAACACAAAATATTTATCCTTTATGGTTTGATATTTTAAATCAAATGTATATATATAATAACCAACGGTAAATACAAGGTAATTTACTTATAATTAAATTAGATATTACATCATTCACGAAATGTTATATTCTTTTAATTTTTCACAAAATTTTCATTATTTTACATTTTAATTATATAAGCACCTTTTTTAACGCAAGTAATTATAATAAATACTTTCTTTCATATCAATTACAATATAATAATATTATATTAAAAATAAAATTCTATTAAATTTCAATAAGATGCGGATTAACATTTAATCTGCATATATTGAGGTTGTTGAATCGACGATTGTTATATCTATATATTGGGATTTGAATAGTGAAAATCAAAAAATGTGAAAAATTGTCAATTTATCCATACTTTTTGTATGGGGACCCCTTAATATTATTGTAAATTCGGAAAATTCAATTCATTTTACTTAAGATTCACCCTTAAAATCGATAAACCTTCATGGAAATTTCACCATTAAAAATTGAATGAAAAGAGTTTGATTTTGTCCAATTAAAGTTACAAAAAACTTTTTTTTGTTACGTAAGGGTTGTAGTAAAAACATCATACCTTAGGAACCCGATTAGTTAGAATAACGTTCAGAAATGCGTTCGATAGATAATGAAATTCTCTAAAAACTTCCCTTACTGATCAAATAGGGATGTAGAAGAAATTCTATAGTGAAAATCTAAAAGTGTAAAACATTGTCAATTTATCCATACTTTTTGAATGACTGGACCCCTTAATATTATTGTAAATTCGGAAAATTTTGTTAATTTTACTTGGGATTCACCCTTTATTAATCAATACCTTTTTATGGAAATTTCCTTTCAAAACTATGCTTACCGTTCAATACTCCTTATTTATTAGATCTGCTGATTCCTTTTTTTTACAAATTTTCTTCTGTTTTCGCTTGATTGAGCCACCACCTCTTAAATATAGTAAAAATACGATAATTATTCTGATGCTATTGAATAAAGTTTACTTTTTAGCTGTCGCGATGCAATCAAATAAAGTCCAATAACACTATACAATAAGTTACGTTAATAAAAAGTTGAAATTTTTTTCAATTTGAGTTAGCACTTGTTATAAATAAAATAGTAATTCCTCCACGTTTTCTTCTTCAATCTAAATCATATATCATTAAACTCTATTCCGATTTTAAAATAAACTATAATGTAAGCATAATACACATTTAAATAATGAAAATATAAGCAGTTTTTTTTTTCTCTAAAACATCAATAAATATAATTTTATTTTGATATTATTTTAAAAACATCATATAATTGATACATCTTATAATAATAATAGTAATAATAATAATAATGCCTGTTAACAATTGAGAATATATATTATAGATTATATATAAAATTTAAAATCCTTTCAACTACAATTTCCTCAATATATATATGGTATATAAAGTAAAAATTCCTCTAAAATCTCTTATATATGTTAATTAATAATAATATTAATATACTATGCGCGTCTTTATGATTCTTCATCACTGCTATGTGTATAACCAATTTGTTCTGACCACCAATCATGTACCTCAAATAATACAATATTTGATTGATGATTCCCAATTAATTTATTTGAATCATGATGACCACTCGTTCCGCTAAGACCAAGACCAGCGATACCACCACTACCATGAAATTGCTGATGTTGTGGATGCGGATGATGATGAAGATGATGTTGTTGTTGTTGTTGCTGCTGCTGATGTTGCTGTTGTTGTTGTTGATATTGTTGTTGTTGATGAAAATTATGATTCTGATGTTGTTGTTGTTGTTGCTGATGTTGTTGATGATAATGATGATGGAGATAATGATGTGATTGATGATGTAAATGATTCATATCATTAAAATGGGATATTTGATTTATTTTATTGGTAGCCAACGATGATGATTGATTAGATGATGAGGATGTTGTTGCTGTTGTTGTTATATTTGTTGTAGTAGCTGCTGCTACTGCTGCTGCTGCTGCTGTTGTTGTTAATGTTGTCGGTGTTGTTGTGGTAGTTGTAGGTAGAATTGGTGGTGATTTTATATTTGACACCATGATCATGGCATTGGAAGAGGATAAAGGTGGTAGTGGTGGTGGTGGTGATGATGATGATGATGAGGTGATACTTGCCGCTGTTGGTGTTATTGTTAATGTTGTTGGAATTGTTATGGTTTGATTTGAATTATTTGTGTTGTTATTTGATAATGGAAATGCCAACGGAGGTTTTTTCTTCTGTTGTGCGCCAGCAGCATTCATTATTGTAATATTACCTGATGTACCCATTGAAGAGCCTCCACTACCACTTGTACCATTTTCACCATAATTACGTATAACTTGAGGATCTGATAATGTTGTTGTCACATATTTACGGCCATTTGTGGATCCAATTGAATCGGAACGATGTAATAGTTGTTGTGACTTTTTTCTAACATTTCGTATCGTATCATTTAATGTACTTCCAAGAATGTTGCTATTATTATTATTATTATTATTGTTGTTATTATTAGTATTATTATTAATATTGATGGTCGCTAACCCACTGATAACACCAATACCAATTCCTGTTCCTGTACTACCAGCACCACCACTGCTACTGCTACTAATACTGTGTACAACGGATGAACCTGAATTTGTAACGTCTTTCATGTCATTCGTTGATTCATTACCAATGGAACCCTCCTTTCGATCATCAAATAAATCCATTGGTTTTAATAACGGTTCATTTGTTGCTCGAAGATCGGCAAGCAATGCATTTTGTTGTTTTTGCTGTTTTGAATATAAAGATGGAAACGAAAATTCATTATTTTGATCATTAATTACAATCAACTAATCAAAACCAACTTACAGCCGCATTATGAGCTCGTATTTTTTTCAAACAACCTTCTAACCATGTACGAATTGTTTGTTTTGCAACTTCTTCTTCGATTAGATATTCAAATTCTTCACGTGCTAATAATTCCTCCAATTGTAATGCCTTTCGAATATCTACCGATCGATAAGAAAGCATACTGTAAATCAGGAAAATTTAGAAATTAATAATACAAAGTTCCATAACATTTATATATAATTGAATAATTCATTTTGTTTTAAAATGATTCCAAACATTAACTTACTTTATAACATCATGAAATGTTACATCTTCACCATTATGCAATTTATCTAATTCATAGCACATATACTTGAATAGTAAACGATCCTTTTGTGGATCACATTCTAGGCGTCCCTTCAGCAACCGCAATATAAATCGAACGCGCCGTACCGGTATTACTCCACGTTGATGAATATCAACGACATTCCATGTATTTTGAAAATTTCTAATATCCGCATAGGATAATAAAGCATCCTCTTCGTTCGAATAAAATAATGAAAAATTCTCCATGATAATAGCTATATAATACAAATAGATTATATACAAATATATTTGATATACACTTCCATTAAAAAACATTTCGAGTTATTATAATTATAATCGTCCGAAAAAAAAATATCCACTTACCCACTAGTAAATTCAATACAATATACGTAATGATAACGTAAAATGTACAAAAATAAATTAAACTCGCTGTGAAATTACCACAATCTGTTTCCCAATAATTATCGGAAATTGTACAATACGGTGGTTGTACCATACAATCATGCATTATTTTATTCCAATCTTCACCGGTAACGATCCGAAAAAGCATCGCAACGCCGGTTATCGGTGAACCGAAATTGGCACGACGTCCAATACCTTCACCATATTTCACAGTACCAAATAATATGGTACCGGCCAATGCATAAAAGAATACCAACAGAAACATTCCGAATATAATGAAAAATGATTTACAAACAGAAACTCCAACAGTTAACATCAACATTTTCAATGTTGTATGTTTGCCGGTTATTGTAAAAAATCGTAAAATAACAACCATAAATCCAATGAAATATGATAAATGACTTCGTAATGTCACATGTAATAATATCCAAACAACACCGGCCACCGTCACCAATAAATCATAACGATTACGTCTCGATTGCCAATAGCCACGTGGAGTAAATGCGATATTTTTCATTATTACCTATATATATCCATCAGCATATCCATCCAGCAAATGTAAGAAAATTTAAATGTAAATCTTGAAACTTTTATTAACTTTTTTCCAAAAATTTACCTCAATTACAAATACAAACGTAAGTATTGTGCTAACCAAAACTAAACGTTCTGTATGATATTCATCTTTAATCCATTGAAATATTAATAGCATACTATTAATTAAAACGGCTAACGCTATTAAACGTTTAAATGTTATGTGTTGAGTGATATCATAAACAAATGCTCGAACTTTACGTCCATCTGGTCGCGGTGGCAAATGTAATGGTTGAGCAATTTTTAAACGTTTTTTTAAATCACACCAACGTCTTTGATCGACCGTCAACAATGCGGTTCCTTTATTTTCCGAATAATTGGCGATTACAACACCAACGAATAACGTTAAACCAATCATACATCCCAAAAATATATACACATGAATGTAAATTGCATGAACCTTTACGAATGAAACATGCAAGAAGTTTCATTTTATAATTAGTAATATCATATTTTGGGGGTTCTTCTTTTTTGAATAACACTTACTGGACCAACAGCTTTTATTAATACATCACGTACATCAAGCCAACCTTTAAATGATAGCACTTCGAATAGGGCTAGCATTGCATCACCAATATTATCAAAATTAAATCGTCTTGGATTGGCCCTAAATTTTAAATTGGATATATATTTGATAGATTTATAGTACATATGATTAGCCAGTAGCAGTTAACAAAGAATTAGAATCAATATAATAATAATTAGGGAAAGAATTTAATCCATCTAAAGCACGGGAATGTTTGTTTTCAAGCAAACTATCAATTAATTTTGACCAAATTATACTCTTATTCTACAATCTAATCTTTTCTCTGAATTAACTGATAAAACAATTAATCGCTTTGAATACGTGTAAAAAACTAAAAAATTAACTTACCAAACTCGAGGCACCAATAAAGATGGATAAGATTCACCTTGACCCGGTTGCAATTTCATTTTTGTTACAAATACACGTCGCATAAAAACACCAACACAATCCGAACGTTTCAATATTGTTGGATCATTACAACGTGCCAATTTTCCGCCATACATATGCACTCCATAACTTGCAAATATAAACATAAGCAATATCAATAAAGTAGATACCTATAAAACCAAACGAGAGAGATCAAAAATCCACATCTACAATTATATATCCGAAAAAATGCATTATTAACATGTATTTACCAATAAAATTTCCTTAAAACCTCTGCATAATTCATAAACAACTTTTCTCATATGCGGTACCAATGTAAATATTCTTAATGGTCTAACACAACGTAATATCATTAAAAGTTGTGCTCCCGAATTACTTGGAACCTTTAAACAAAAATACAAAGTATAGATAATTAATTATTAATAATTTAAATATGTCCCAAACAAAACACATACCTGCTTGGGCATCCAACATAAAAACGTTGTTGAAACAATATAAATGAATACGTCTAGTGCGGCCGCCACATCTTTAATATAGGCTTTAGGTGTAAAAAATAAACCATCTGCTAAGATTTTCAATGCCAATTCTAAACTCATAAATATTACAAATGCATATTCGGCAATTTGTAAAACAGGATGTTCCATAACACGAAATTGTGGTGTTTCAAACATCATCGAAATACATGATAATGTTGTTACGAATATCATTAACCAATCCAGATAGGTGACCAATCCTAAGAAATTACTGTGGAATAACAAAAAAAATTAAATCAAATCTTTATTCATTTGCAATATTTTTAATTCAATTAAATAAAATTGTTTGTTTTTTACTAAACTGTAAACTTTTATATTTCAATTTACGTTCTTTCCCGGTGGCCGGATCTTTACGTGAATCATAACGACAATGTACAATTCGTTGACATATTTTCCGGAAACTACTTTCACGCGGTACCACAAACAATGGTGTATCAAAAAATGGATGATTTTCACGTAAATCCTCTTCATGTTGATTACGACGCATTTCCGCCTGTTGTCTCTTTGCCTGCAACAATTTTATATCCAAATCATGTGGACGTGCCCGTGACGATGTAACACGAGAGGCTGCACCAATATCACCATTTTCCATTAAATGCTCATAGGTTTGCTTGAGTTTTATCGAACCACTGCGTACGCTACGTCGTATTGAACGCGAACCAAATCTAACAGATTAACAGGTTTCATTCTAAATAAATGTATTTGATATGTGATAACTAACTTTTTTTGATCGACTCTCCATTGTTTTTGATGTGATATTGTCCCTTGAGGTTTTAATGCACATCCTGTACCACCTGTTCCACCACCAGAACCACCACCTTGTCCACCTTGACCACCACCACCACCACCGCCGCCTTTACCACCAGCTACCGGCAATATCGATGAATCACCCAACATTAATCGTTGATTATTTGAATCACTATCCGTATATTTATATATATAGTTAACGATTTGATAAATATATAGTATAATTAATTTAAAATTGTCCATGTGTACTCACTTAATTATATGTGTTATCGCTAATTTTCTTAAACTACTACCAACCGATCGTACTTTAGCCGTTTTATTCATAATTCGTACCGGTTTATGTTTACGATAGACAACATTCGATTCCCAACATTCGGACATTGACGGTTTTCCACTGTCCATCGTTAACGTTTGATCCGTATCATTTTCAAAATCAATAACAAATTGTTTCATAAATGATTCGCGAACTTTTGGCAATGAAAAATCATTTGGTATTTTATGTAAAATTGTCATTTGTGGTGAATGTGGAAATTTTTCAAATACACGTAAACGAAATGGTAATGTCTCTTTTATCTCAGCACTTTGTTCACGAAATTTTAATTGTTTCAATTTTTTTATATCTTCATCCAATTCCAAATTATCCAAAATAACCGCCACGAATAAACTCAATACAATTAACGTTACAAATAGATGATACAGTATAAAGTACATGGCAACGAACGGCGTCAACGAACGACTGGTACGAAACATTGTTTCGTCCATAACCTCTACCCATGCCTCTTGCGTTAATATCTGAAACATAGACATGAATGCATCCGGAAATGTTTCGAATTTCGGAAAATCACAATGAAAACAAAACAATTGCATTGATATACTTGAACTGATGACCAACAAACATATGGTAAACATAATGAGTGAACCTAATTTTTTACCAGGTCCAAATATTTTATAAACAAAACCTTCGAGCATCGGTGATGCTTTGATTAGCCGAACGATTCGTAACACTTGAAAATATGTTAAAAATGTTAGATAAAAAAATGGTATTATGTGAATGGTTGTGACGACGGCCAATAACAATTCAAATTTATGAATGGAATGTTTAAAATAGGAACGATAACCCAAACAATAGATTTTAAATGCTGTTTCCAAATTTAAGAATGCCGTAAAACCACATTCTATATAGTAATATTTTTTATAGAATGTACATCGTTGACGTCCGTCATGCTTAAAGGTCATACTGGCATTCACAATGCCATTCGCCAATATTACCGTCATTATAAGCATTCGAAAATATGATGATTTTAAAACTCGATGAAATGTTTCCGGTGCATAACCCGTTGTCTTATTTTCATCGATACGCACCAATTTCCAACCGCTATCATCACCATTCAATATTTGTGAAGCTGAACTATTATGGATTTGACCGCGTGCACCCCACATCTGTTGAAATTGCACCCGAATCTCATTGAACGTTTCGGTGATCACCGCAATGAAAACATTTTTCACCAACCATGCCAAAAAGAATATCATTGTACTGGAATTTTAAAATTTATTTTCACTTAAAGAATAACAATAACAAAAAAAAACACATCTCCATTAAAATCCATATAATATATACATACCTGAAATAAAATGCTGCTCGCCATCCAGGCAATGAATCAATTGCACGATACATAATAAATACCCAACCTTCTTGTGAAGCCGCCTGATATACCGTAAATATACTTGTTGCTATATCTTCAAATCCATTAAAACCCATAACATAATTTGTTAGAAAATCCATTTTCATACATTTCATTCCGGGTGGACATTGATAACCTGAATCGGGATCCGTTGAACAAAATGTATCGGGAATCGCTAATGAATTTATCGTTAATGTACTGTCGCATTAAAATATAGAAATAATTATTACGATATATTAACCACATAATATAAATATTTTATTTATGAATTACTTAAATTTCGTTGTATTTAAAACACAATGATTTTTTAATTCACCGAAAAATTGAACACCCAAAAACCCATATAATGACATAAAAAATATAAAAAATAATGTTACATTATAGATTTGTTGACTTGATCGCCTATATATAAAAAACAAATGAAAAAATATAATAAAATGATTATAAAAATGTTAATTAATTCCCCCATATATTATATTAATTACTTAAAAATTTGATTGATTCGACTTTTTGGCATTGAAAATTTTAAAAATACACGTAAAAAACGTATCATAATTAATGGACGTGGAGCTCGCATTACGGCCAACGGTGAAAATCGCGGTACAATTCCTAATAATTCAAATATATGCAATATAATTGATACCCATAAGAATAATACCATTGATGCATCGAATTGACACCAATGATCACGAAAATATGGTACATCACTTTGGATTGTTTTCTATATATATATATATGAACAATGAAAATAGATTATTATTTTTTATACAAATGTTTATTAATTTTTATTTTTACCTTAAACACTCCACGTATCCGCATTTTGGCAATCATTTCAGCTGTAAATAAAATGGCACACGTACAATCCAATACAAAGGTTGCAATTTGTAACCATGGATATTTTTCAAATGTTTTTGGTGTATTCAAGGAAACGGATGCAAGTGCCACCAATGCACAACCACGTAAAATATGTCTTACCCAATTCTAAATAAATATAATCACAAAATAGAAACCAAATAAAAGAAATTAATACAAATCGAACGACGAAAGGAAAGTGTTTTTTAACAATAATTTAACATAAATTGAAAGATTGTCTTTCAGATATAAATACAAAAAAAAAACTTAAGATATAGAGGTATGTCTTATCATACCCCGATCTCCTTATTATTATCAAAAACTTTTAAAACCCCCATAAACGATTCTTAAAATCTATAGAATTGTACTCATATTAACTTAAAATAAGCAATATTTATTATAATACATATTTCTATTATTATACATAAACATTCATTATGGCGACAAGGCTGGGAAATTGTTAGTCATATTTCCAAAAATATATAGGATATTCTAAAGTTATTTCTAAAGATATAAAAAACCGTCCTGTTGGTTCACAAGATATATTCGATTTTCCATTGGATGTCTGTGAAAATTTACTGTAAAACTGTAAAGGTATTTTTTTGTTTCACATGCTTAAAGATATATCGGCAAGCAATTTCGCAATTTCGCGAGTTGTCGAACCTTTCGCACAAAAAGAGAATTTCATTACATTTCATGGATAAGAGATTTCAAATTATTTACAAGTCTATTAATCCACAACTTCGGAAAATATACGAATAACTTTGATTCTTAAATTATCTCTTATCAATAATTAAATAGAATCTATAGATCTATTGCAAAAATGATACGTTTCTTTTTTTTGAATCTTTGAGGTAGTTTTTTTTCTCGTATATATCATTTTTATGATTTCTATATCATATCCTTTTCATAACATATTTGTATTCACTGCCATTATAGATCAATACGAAAAGTATAATATTATTGCATTTATACATTCTTAAATATTTCATTTTTAAATCTATAACAATTGTATAGAGGTTCTTTTATTGGGAAATCGAACGAAAATTGACTCTTATAACCACTTATAAAGAGCCAATTACACCCACTTCCAATGAAATTATATTAATTTCCATGATAAATAGAAAAATGTATATACAATTTCATCTAACGATTTCATTTTCTCACGATATAATAACATGGAAAATAAAATATAATCAGCCTTCAATTCATTCTTTAATTCATATCTGACCTCAATAAATATTTCAATATCTAAACTGATATGAAAATGCGTGACATGCTGTATTTGATCAAAAAAAAACAACCCGATAGTTTAAAATCATCGGTTCGAATCCTTCTGAAGACATATTAAATATGTTTTGTGTTTTTCCGGTTATTTTCAAATTGGAATTTTCACACAAAATTTCATATTTCAATGGGGTTGTTGATCGTCCGTCTATTTTATATATACCAAATATAAAATTTTTGTTTACATCGGCGATATAGTACCGCGTGCAATACGGTATGGAATCAATAAATTAAACAAAAAACATGTGATGTGATGAAAGTGAAAAAAAAGATCAACAATTTTCAATCAATAAAAAAATATAAATTGAGGAAAATTTTTCAAAAATTCTGCATGCGCACAAAATTCCAATGAATTTTTTTTTTTTTGTAAAATGATAAGGGAAAAATCAATAAATAAAATCGTAATGTTCAAAGGACATGTTAAAAAATTTTCCGATATATTTATATAAGAAAATAGAATTTACGTAATCTGTAAATTTTTCTTTTTTTACATAACATTTTCATGTCTATTTATTTTCGTTATCTATAGATGTTTTTTTTAAATTATAAGTAATTAATTAATTAATATTATTTTTTAATTACCAAATTAACCCATTCGATATCAGCACTTTCATTTAGACTTTCTTCTGGTCCATAATCAGCCAGTACTGGTTCACCCTTTAGGCTTTGTTTTCGACCTAACATTTTCATTTTATGGACGGTATTTTTTGTTTTTTTTTTTGTTTTTATATAACACTTAAATTTATTTTATTTATTTTAAATAAGTTTTAAAAAAAAAGGATTAAATTTTCACATTTTGGAATAGGGATTTTTTTTATATTTTTAATGTTAAAATTATAAATAATATCCTATCCTTTTTTTTTGTTATTATTCTTCCTAAGAAGGATATATTGATTTTTTCAACTTGCAATTATGTTAAAAACTAAACTAAATTATGATTCGACATGGACGAATATAAAATGGAAACTGAAAATCACGGATTTCATCTAGAAATTTTCATCTTTTTCATCTTAAATTGTATTTAAATCAAATTTTCATCGAAAATGAATTTTCTTTATATATTCAATTTTGTTTTCCCTGTTCTCATTTTCCTTGTATTATTTTTTACTTTTTCAATGAATTCTCTAATGTCCTTTATGGTATTGCGCTTACATATTTTGTGAATCAACAGGTCGTTATGTTGTTATTGTTTACATACGAATGCAAATAGCAAACAGTTGATTAACTGGTATTTATGGAATTCTGTATACATTATATACCAAAAAATAGTTTTCCCTTTCATTTTTTTTCACAATATTCGAATAGAATCTCGACCATAGAACTCTTTCTCATAGCATAACGAGCAAAAATAAAACCAAAAATCCATTAAACAAATGATAAATTGCATCATTTTGGAATAAATCAATGAATGAACGGCACCGCAACAAAATTTCTTTTAAGTAAAGTGACCAGAGTTTTTCTCTGGAAAAAGCACAAAAGGCACATTTTTCAATAGCCATTATGTTTGCATTTTGTATCTGACAGATGATCTTAAGATGAATAAGAAAAATTCCCCATTCTCGTATAAATGAAATACAAGAGAACTTTAGCATTTTCAGTATAATAAGTATACTGGACAATCAGTAATTTTGATTTGGGCTCACATCAGAAATATAAAAATTCATGTATTTTTTTTTTGTTTTGATGTTTGTCTTGTGTTTAGACATCAATCAATATATATTTATTATAAAGTATATAAAAGTTATATAAACAATTTAACTTACCACCTACCTACCTAAATCACTTTTTAATATTATTTTATTTTTTTATTTGATACAATGGCAAAACATCGTGGCGATACCACAGGATCAAATAATTTTATTAAATATGAATTCGTATAGTTACATTCATGTAAATATAATAAACGATCTAATAGGATAATTGTTTCAATGGTGCCCGCCAATGATTGTCGTAATAAATAAAATAATTTCATTTGCATTTGTTGTGCTTGGAATTTTACAGAGAAATTTTCTATTTCATCATCACTTAATTGTAATAATTGTTGAATATTTAATCGTTTTGCAGCCATTCGCGTATACTCAATAAAATTGTGACAATTTTTTATTTTACCAATTTGTATTGATTTTGAATTTGCTTGTAATTCGGTTGAGGTTGCCTGTATTGCGGCCGTTACATATTGATGATATAACATTTCAAAAACAGCACGATACCATAACATTTCATTTGGTGTTATTCTCTGTTTAATTGTACGTGCTATTGATTGTGATGAAAGCATTCGTGCATTTCTACCTAGAGTAAATTTTTGTTCACACAAGTATTTACTTATTGGAAAACCAAATGCATCCTTGGAGCATTCTTCGTCATTATCACCGTCGATATGGTTAATGTCTGTTGTTGTTGTTGTACCAACTCCAGTCCCACCTCCACAGCTCTTATGAATATTTGAATGGGGAAATTTATTTTCATAACTATTGTATTGGTCCGGGGTGGCGAATTCTTCTTTTAATAAATGATAACAACATCCGATGTTACAAAGTAATTGACATTCATCATTGTTTGTGTACAATTTTAAACTTGTCGGTGCTAAATTACCACATGTATGTAAACCGCATAAGAAAATTGATGGTGTTTTATCATTTGAATTATCTTCTTTTTCATTGTCAACTTCAACAGCATATATTTTACAATTTTCAATTAAATCCAAAAGATTTGTATCCGATTTTATGTAATGCGTTAATGTTTTATAGTGCGTATTATTATTATTATTAATTTCCATTGTACTTTCGGGCTTTACATTTGACGATTGTTTTGTTAAATTTTTCCATATTTTCTAGAAATAGAAAAATTGAAAATAAATAATTAAATAGAAATAAAGCAATTCCTAAAAGTAGGTTCCCAAATTAGATTTTAGATTTTCTTTCCTGTAAAATTGTTTACTTACATTTAATTTAACATTTCGTTGTTGTGCACTAATTGAATTATTTTGATTGGCATCAATACCGATAACATTACGTTGATATTCCATGGCTAAACGTGATGATAGATAACCTTTACCATCACCAGCATCAATAATTAATAATTTTTTATCCATTTTTTGTTGGGTTTCATAAGTTTGGGCAATTTTATGAATTAATTCTGATGTTATTTCAACCTGAAATTAGATAATAACCACTCCAATCAATAAACGTTTACACACAATCAATTAATCTATATATTTTTTTGAAAATTTACCTCATGATTTTTTTTAATTGATATAAATTCTTTAATAGAAATTCGTTTTGGATTGTTATCATCTATCATTGAATTTGATTCACTCGGAGATAATTTACCATTTAACTGTTCATAATATTCTGGTAATGTTAACCATACATTGGATAAATTATCAATTGAATGTTGATAGAATTCAATTAGATATTTATTCATATATTTAAATGTATCCAATTCTATGCAATTCTCAATTGTCTCTGATGTTGTTTGAGGATCTCTTGATTCTTTATTTAAAATAGCCGCATTCCATACTTTCCAATAATTCTCAATAGCAATTTCATAATTTTGTTTGTTAATTTCCGTACGTACATCATTTGGAATATATTTTAACCATAGATTATCTTTAAAATAATTAACCATATGACAATTTGCAAAATCCAAATGTGGTGTTATAAATTTAATTAAATTTTCTAAATGTATTGTTATTCGTGATATTTTATTTATGTCCATTTTTTATTTTGGTTTTGGTTTATTTTGATGATGATTAAAATTTAAAGTTGCGTTTTCTTCTATACTAATAAATACCGTTACCTTTTATTGTTATCTTTTTTTGAATATATTTTTGTAATATTGAATTTTTTTTAAATTCCATACGAATATTTTCCAATTCATTTATTATATCAAATTGTTCGCTATTATCTACCGGAAATCTTTCGATTAATTCCTTTAATTGTTTACACTTTTCTATAGATGGTATATTATTATTTGTACTTGGCGTATTATTCGATTTTAAATATTCCGATAGAATACCATAATAATATCCTAATTCTGAAGCAATTTCTGTACCACGATGATATCCTAAATGATATGCATTTGTATTACCCAAATTTACACCATCCTCATAACCATTTTCATAACTTTTTTCGGATAATTTTTCTTCATACAATAGTAAATCATCAAATATATCATTTATATCCGGTTCTGTTTGTTGTGATGGTATTTCTGTAGATTTTTCGGCTTCTTCTGCTTTCGTTATTGATTTAACATTAGCAGGTAACGGATTGTCGGTCATTGTTTTGTTACTAATGAAAAAAATTGATAAGATAATAAAAAAATAAATACGATTAGGTTTTTGAAACACAAATGTTTTAGACACAAAGAGATAATGAAGGTGGGTTTAAAATATTAATACGGGATTTCTGGACCAGGTTCTAACTATTCTGGTGTCCAATTGAATAAATGTTCGTCGTTAAGTATCCCGAATCAGCAACGAAGACACGCGATGCGGTTAATTTTAACTATCCAATGAATAGGTTTAAATTCAATATGATTATCTCTAGGAAATTAGTTGGCAATTCTGTAGGAAATTCTGTATAATTTTCTGTAGGAATTTTTGTATAATTTTCGCTGTAGGAATCGCAACGGGCGATTTGTATACCGATATAGCGAACCTTTTGTAATCTTGGTAGTTGGTATGTTGATGGATTATGTACAATTATAACAAATTATTAACGCTTTATAAAAATACTTACAAAAAAAAAACAAAATTACTACGGCCGCCGCATGGCAATCAATATTTTTCTGAATATTTTGTTTTATCTTTTTCTTTTGATCACGATTATATTTATTTATATTTATTGTCTTGAGTGTCTTTTATAAATTTTGTGGAATTAATTTTTATTAATATTAATAATTATTATGATTATTAATTTATTAATTTTATTTTAATCAAAATAAACAAATGAAAACAAAAAAGCTTTGACCATAAAAACAAATCTTATGAAATTCACTGCTAAAAAAAATAATAATAAATTGAAAAAAAAATTTATGTAAAATCAAAAAAAAAAAAAAAAATATTCCTTTTGACATTTTCTCTCACACCACACAAATTTTTTAATTTTTAACAGTGTTTCATTATATAAATTCTCTTTTTGTTCAAAAAAACCCTCACATCTGTTGTACATTAGCTGAACTAAAATTTGCAACATTACAAATGTTTTTAATTTATCAAAAAAAAAAGGTATTGAATATGAATTAAATTTATTTAAAAAATCATTTCCAATCATAAATATAATAATTAAAATAAACAATATTGATGATAAAACTTTTTTTATTGTGCAATTGTTTTTTTTTTTTTAATTAAATTCAATAAATTTAAAATATACATTTATTTAAATTAATAATAAAAAAAATAAAACTTAATTTAAATAACAAAAAAAATTGCTAAATAACACAGGAAATATAATTATTTTTTTTTTGATTAAATATTAAGTTAAAATTTAAAACTTATTGATAATAATAATAATCATAATTGTTTTTTTAATTTTTAAATCTAATTAAATTACATTGAATTAAAATACATACCATATCTATATATAATAATAAAAAGTATTTATAAATATTTTAGAATAAAAAAACAATTTTTAAGATATGTAATAATAATCCGAAAAAAATATTTTCTGATTAATTAATAAAAAAAAAAAAAGGGAAAAATTAAACGATTTTGTTTTTTGACTGAAATAAATTAATTGCTTGTGCTCTCTCTATATATATATATATTTTATATTAAATTTATAATAATATTAATAATGATAATAAAATTAATATCATTTAAATTTTACTTAAAATAATTAATTATATAATTAAATAAAGTAAAAATTTAAAAAAAAAATTCCTTCATGTGTTAAAATTAAATTTTAAAAAAAATCAATAGTTTTACTTAAACTATATAAATATAATAATAAAAAATGTGCGTTTAAAATATTCGTTTTTTTATTATTTTTGGTAATTATTTTATAATAATTATTAATAATAATTCTATAATTAATTAATAAATTTTCTTCATCGTCGTTTATCGCTTCTTTTTCTTTTCTTTTTTTATGATTGTGTCGCAAATTCTTTTTCTTTTTTATTTTGTCTATTATATTATATTGTGAAAATCATAAGACCAATTTTACTATTATTATATTTACTATTATTTTTAGCTCTTTTTTAAATAATTAAATTAATTCAAAATGTATTAATCATTTATTATTCAACTCAACACAACATTTTCTATAATTATTTTAATATATACACACCAAACCAACAATAAATTGTATAATTATTATTATTATTATTATTAAAAATTGGTTTAATTAATATAATAATTCTATTTCAAATTCAAAATTTATTATAATAATAATATCGTGTTATCGTAAATTTTGATTTCATTTTTATCTATCTAAATATATATTATGTTTAATTTTTACGTGGAATAAATTTTTGTTTATCTAATATTCGTTATATTATTATTATTATTTAAATTGTTTGGTATTTATATGCTTATTATATATTTCGGTTAATTTACGATTTCGATTAATTTTAATTATTATCATCACACACACACACACAAAAAACGTTTAGAAAATTAAATTAAAAATCCAATAATAAAAAAAATTTTAAATTAATCTAATCATTATTTTATTCTTTACAAATTATTTCAATATTTACCAATTAAACCAATTTAAACCAATTAAACCAATTTAAACCAAACGAAAAAACATAAATAATATAAAAATTCGATATTTTTAAATGTAAATTGACAAAAATTTTAATTCGGAATTAATTTTTTGCTTGTTTTGTTTCGTTTGATTTCTTTTTATTGTGTTTAATTTCTATTTTAAATGAATGATTATAAATGATTATAATCTTGTTTATTTTATAACTTAAAAATGTTGTGCTTAAAATTAATTTTTTGAATAAAATTTTTTGGTTTTTGATTTTCGTGTGCCGTCGCGTTTTTTATGTTTATTTATTATTATGATAAATATTTTTTGTGTTTGTAATTAATTTAATATGTTAACTATAATTTTATTTTTATATTTTTTGAAAAAAAAAAAAATTATCTTTTTTACTTCAGTCTTCAGGGGAAAAAAAAGGTTAAGTTTTATTTTTTCTTTTCTTTTTAAAATCTTTTTTTAATTAATTTATCGTGTTTTTTATTTATTTGTTATTTGTTATTATTATATCGTGCGATATTATTTAAAATTAAAATCTTTCTTTTACTATTCATTTTAAATTGTATTTTATATGTACAGTGAATTTGTTTTTTTTTTGCTCAATTGTTTTAAATCAGGCTTTTAAATTGTTTTTTTTTTTTTTTTTTTGGCTGACCGTTTTTTGATGATGACACGATGATGAATAATTATTAAAAATATTTAATTTCTATGAGTGTTCTTTAAGTTTCTTGTTAATTTACTGTGAATTTTCTTTAGTTAATTGAATTCCATTTCGTACTGGAATTGAATTCCAATGGAATTTACTTTACGTTCTTAATATTTAATTTATAATTCAAATTTGTTTAGTTCTTTTACGTGAATTTTAATGTTATGAATTTATAAAAAATTTTTTCAATCCAATTTGTTTTGTATTTTTTCTTATTCAAATAAATTTTTATTTAATGATTTACTTATATTTTTAATTAATTAATCATCATCATCATCAAATAAAATTGTTTTTAATATATTAATATATTTGATTCGTTAATTAAAATGTATTCGTTTGAATTTTGCCAACATTTTTTTTTTACTATAATTTTATTCATTTTAATTAATTTAATTATTAACCGAACGGTTGTATTGATAATGTTGTATTTGTATTTGTAAACACAAATATTTATATATGAATTATTTCGATTGATCTGAACTGACAAAATTATGATTATTTTAATTATTTAATGCTATTTAACGGGGGGCAGTGTTTTGGCAAAAAAAAAATCCAATCTATTATTTATAAATTATCCAATTATTTAACTTTATAATTTTTAATAAATCAATTCCATTTTTTTGCCAAATAAAAATACTTAAAATTTTATTATAATAATAATAATAAATGGTTTTTTGGCTATTTTCACTTTTTTTTACTAATACTCCATTTTTAAAATTATTGATTACCTCTTGTGAATTTAAACGGTGCACGAAGTGAAACAATAAAATATGTTTAAAATAATTTATATACGAACATTTTTTTGTTATTGCCGTGTTTGGTTTTTGTAAACTACAGACACAAATTAGTTTTCTCTCTACTGTATATATATATATATTATACATTTATATATGTACTATGACGACGATTGTGTTGATAATGTGCATGATTCATTTTGATCGTTATCATTATTTTGATTATTATTCGGTTGGTTATTAATATCAGTTGCTGTTGCGGTTGCCGTCGATGTGAAACCTTTATGTTTGGCAAATAATTTTAACAACTCAATTGCGTATAAAGCCTCTCGTTTTTCATACAAGATTCTGTAAAGAAAAAAATAATATTTAGAAAATTACTTTTGAATCATACAAAAACAAACAAAAAAACTATTAAATAAATTGAACAAAAAAATAAGTAGTTTTGATAAAATAGGAAGAAAATGATTTGTATTTATCGTACGGTATTATTTTTTTTTCATTAAATGAATTTCTTTTTTTATTGCAAAATTTTGTTAGTTGGATATTAGTTTTTTTTTTTTTATAAATACAAAATTCTCTTCCCATCTAACCTGCCTGATGCCTCCTTCAATTGTTCCATAAAATCCCGTCCCGTGATATCGGCCACCGAATTTGGATCCATATTCGATAATAATTCTAAATCGGGTTCACTCAATACCGTAACATTACATAAATTATTTTTTAATTGTCCAACGATACTTTTTAAATGTTTCACTTTTGTTTGTGAATGGTCGCCATCATCGCCGCCGCCACCACCAGTTAAAATCGATAAATTATCATTTAAATATTTTTCTGTTGATATTGTTGTTGCCGTTGTTGTTGTTGTCATGTCGGTTGTATCATTCGATATATTATTATTATTATTATTTTGTCTTGATGTTGTTATTGTTACATATTGTGTTGGCTATATATGTTTATGGATGGGGAGTGCAAAAGAAAAACAAAAAAACAAAAATAGCTCATTAGTAAATATTAAATATTTACAATTTAAAAACTAATTAAGATAATCTTACATCTGTCCATTGTTCACCAGAAAATACAGCTATTAAATCTACATTTGGTTCTAATGTTTGAAAATAATCTTCATCATCGATTTCCGTTCCATCACAATCTAAATGGATGGCTGGTAAATCGGCGGCCATCGTTGATTTACCAAATTTTTCCGCTGATTTTAATTTAATTTCTTCTAATGTTGCGGCAACCAATGATTTTTTTATATTTCTTGTAACATCTTTAATCTGGATATGGAGAGGAAAACGTGAAAATACGGGCAATTGAAATGTTAATTATCAAAATTATATTAATTAATTATAGCATCAATCCGGTTGTTTATTTAAATGTTTTATAATAAATCGCGTACCCTTTCGCAGTAAGGTACAATTTTAGAAAAAATATTCAATGATATTTTTTAATCATTTTTCTCAACTGATTGGAACTTTTTATTGTGAATAATCGAATAAAAATATGTTTCCGTTATCATTCTCGGTTTTTAATACTTTTTCTCGGAAACTACTCGACTGTTTTCTGTTCCCCACCCCACCCGCAGGAGTTCCCATTCAATTGGAATGACTACAGACAAATTCAAGGGATAATTGTTTGGATGCTTCTTTTTGTGAAAAGTTTGACATTTTCAAAAGATGAATTATGAATTATGAATATATAATTATAATTTAATATTTACATCTTGTGAAAATGTCAATTTAAATTTAAACCTCCATCATACCACAAACAGACACTTCTTTTTTTTTTTATTCTATGGATTTTATCTATACATATCTTATGCGAATACAGAATAGAATAAAATACTTTTTAAAACATTTAAATTCTTAATATATATATATATATGGTATAGTGTTCATGATGATGATTTTGTGGTAGGTATATAGATATACATAAAAGAATAAAAAATCATTAATAAATAAATGTATATTCTATATATATATAATGAAGATGAATATCGTTTTTAGTTGTTATTTATATCATTAATATTTGTATCTTGTATGTATGTAGGTACGAAAACATTTCGCCATATATTAAATATTAATAAAGTTTTATTAGAGAAAATTGCATATTATATAAAATTCATATATGCCATTTATTTCTGTATACGTTTAAAGAGAACCAATAATAATAATAATAACACTGGAAAAAGATAAACTACCAACATACACGCCGCGATCTCCTCTTGGGAGATGATTACATATTCAAAAGTGTTTTTTTTTTTGGTTTTAAGAGGGTGGTTTGATAAATTTCCTTTGTAACATTTATATTTATAGTTGGTTATCTTTATTTTAAATTTATATGGTTTACATTTTAGGAACATAAAGTTCGTGCTCTTCCATATCTAGCTTATAGTCCTACACTTCTCCTAGTGAATTTTTCCTATTTCCAAATCCAATAAAAAAAAAGCAATTGCTAGAAAAGGAGATTTACGTTCACGATGAAATGGTTAATATCTTCTTCAGAAACTGCGAAGCATATATTTTGTGAACGTTTTGAATTGTAAAACCACCCTCGTTTAAACGATTTAAAAAATTTATATACCAACAACGATACCAATTTAGTTTCAGCTAATGTATTATATCGCAAAAATATGTACAGAGAGATACATAAAATATATAGAAATAAAATAATGTTTTATATTTTTTGTTTATTTATTCATGGCATTTGCTTATTTATATCTTTTCTAATCATCCATAAAGTTGAATATATAAATTCTTTGAATTTAATGAATATTTTATTATACATTTTCATTATTATTATTAGCATGGACAGCTAATAATAATAATAAATACACAACAGCACAAAACTCTTTGATAATTCTAACGATATATTATTTAAATATCATCTGTGAGGATCGTTAATTTGAAGTTATTTAACAGTTTTTCTATATATAGTTTAGATAAATATCACAAAAATAAGTTATATTTCTATAGAAAAATGAAATCAAACGATTTTATAGATTGTAAACCCAAATTACAGATCTAATTAAAAAAATAATAGATGATTTTCTACGCAGTCGATTCAAATTCCTTATAGTACAATATATGATAAATTCAATTTCAATTGCTAAATGGAAGTTAAAATATATATTACATTCGTCGATGCGTCTTTCAATTCAATGTAATCGATACTGAATATGAATATCATTGTTTAAATCAAAAATTTGCAATGCAACGAATCAGAACAATGAAATATTATATATAGAATATACGCTATATATAATGTACTTAAAATAAAAAGAATTATATCTATTATATGATGATTATCCTTTTATAATATTTGCATTTGGGTTTTTGTTTTTATACGAAATAATAATATCAAAAGAAGATTAACTCCACACACACACACACACACATCTAAATAATAAAATACTTTAATATTGAATACGATAATAGATATATATGGTAAAAATGTCTACAGAAGAGGATTTGTTTGTTTGTTTGGTTTTTCTTTTTATCTATATATATATATATGGATGGATGGATATATATATATATATGGATGGATGGATACATATATAATGAAAAGTGGGTGAAGTGGAATACGGTATTTATATGATATCTATATATTTATTTATATATAGTCTATTATATATACTGAAGTGGTTTTGGTTTATTATATATAAATATATAGTAATCCCATTGTTTGTTTTAGATTTTGGTTTAAATTTTATAAATTAATAGATGAAGACGAAAAAAAGCAAAAAAAAAAAAAAAAAAAGATAGGTCAAATATGTGGGTATTGATTGCCTATGTAATAAAAATCCATTCCATTCGAATGTATTTTCTTTTTGTTTTATTTTATTAAAAAGGAGATATTTAGTTATGCTATAGCTTTTTATATTACATGTTTATAGAAACTCATGGGATTTCTTTGTGTTTTTTTTTGTTTATTTGTCATTTAACACAATCCTTTTATTTTTTTGTTTTGTTTTGTCATGTCAAAAACATCCCATGTGGATTATAACAACATGTGTATATATATATATATAGGATTTATTATATTTGATTTAAATGCCAATTTTTCAAATACCAATTTTCCAAATCCTAATTTAAGTTGATGTAATATTTTAATATGATATGATATAATGTTAGAGAAAACATACCTTATATGGTTTACTTTTATCAGAATTCATGTTACTGGTCATTGACGACACATCAGTATTTGAATTATTCGTTGTTGTTGTTGTTGTTGAATCCTCCATAATATTTTCCAATTATATTAAACGATATTTATTACTTTTTTTTTTATGTATATATAAACTATAAAATATATAATTAAATTAAATATAATGTTCGATGGATAATCACACTCTAATATATATATTTATATACAATATAATATTCAATTCACTTCACTTACTGTTACTCTTGTGTCTGTTGGTGGACTACGCCAAAGATGAGTTTTCACAATAAACTGAAGATAAAAAACAAAACAAAAAAAAGTTGTCTACAGTGTTTTTTTTTTTTTTTATTTTTTGATCCTTTTTTCTATTTTATTTTATTTTTACTGTTATGTCTGCATTTTATATACCATAAATGGGTGGTGGTTGATGATTTTTTTTCTGTTTTGTTATCCTTTTTTTAATTCAGGATCATGCTCAGTTTTCATTTATCATGAAGACGATGCAAAGGATGAAATTATTTTTTTATATATACAACAATTTAAATTTCGTTGACCTTTTTTTTTTTTTTTGGTCGATTGACGATTGTTTGTAATTTTTTTTGTTTTTGTTATTGTGTACAAAACAAATTAGAAAAAAAATATAAAATAAAAATAACAAAATAAAAAAACCTCAAATTAATTCTCACACGATTGACGTCATAGTTTTTTGTTTTTCGTTAAAATCGATCAGAGGGGAACGATAAGTTATGAGAATAAAGTTTTAAATAAATTTGACAGTGTTATAAAATTTTAACTTTTATAGGGGTTTATTTTAAATTTTTTGTAACACTTGAAATGTTATTTTGAATATTCAAAAAAACAAATAGCAATTCAATGATAATGGAAAATTCAAATAAAAAGGTTTTAGCAGACAAATTGTAAAGTATTTTTTAATTATTTTTTTGATTTCCCGACCAATAGAAGATTATTTCCGTGTTCCATAAGAATAAAATAACACATTAGATTAGCATTCAAAACAAAATCACCATGAAAAATTCAATACTTTGAAAAATAACCGTCTGAAACCTATGGATTTTCCCAAGAAAAAACTTTTATTACTTATATTTTATTAGATAAGATCATGAACATTTATTATACATATCTTTACATCACTTATTACGGGCTTTTATTTAAATTTTCCGAGATTTTTCAGTATTTTTTTAATATAAAATACAAAAGTTTTATTTTTAGTTCATTTATTTTAAGAATAATTATACCTATAAAACCATTTAGTAATATTTTTATTCTTTTTAATCAAATGTATAGATAATTGAACTTTGTTGAATGACTAAATTGAAGGAGATTCCGTTTGGAAATCAAAATTGAATGAAACGATATAGCAAAAATTCATCTTAGCATATTTCGTATTCCAACTGAAATGTCAACGGATCGTAACATTTCTTACCGAAATGAAATGTATTTTGTATAACTTTTGTATCCAACTAGGACCAGAGGTACAACGAAATCATGAAAGGATCGTCTGAGATTATCTCTGATAGTGGTGTATGTATTCAATTATAAATTGGAACGAAATATATAGTTGTAACTTGTATATAATTGTAAAACCTTGCTGCAAATCGTCCATATCATAATAGATGTTAAGTGTAATAAACCTAAATCATAATAAATAAAACAAATGATTTAAAAATAAAATTAATACATTCTTTTATTACAAAATTCAATGCAAAATAAATAAAAGTAAAAATTTTTGATGAAAAGGATAAAGAAAATGATAATAAAAATAAAAATTTAATCTATACAAATATATATGTAAAATAAAAATGTTTTTGTATAAACAAATGTTACATAAAAAAGGTTTGAATAAACAAATGTTAAATAAAAAAACCCAAAATCCATACAATTGTTATTTATTTTAAATCACCACCTCACAATAATAAAAATATACGCTTATTTTTTCACTCATTTTTTCCACTTATAATATAATCAAGAAATAAAGCAAAATTTATGTTATGATCTCGTGTACAAATTGGTAGCGAAGCCATCCAAAACATTACAAATTTTCTCAAATCAAATGAAATTTACCACAGTTTTTTTCATATAACATAAATTTGAGCATGAAATGAAATTTTCGGGTGTAAGAAGAGGAAAAAAGCAGCAAAAAAGAAAAATAGAAAAAAAAAAGAGTAGAATTTTAAAATTTTGCTTTTTTTTTTACTAAAATTTGGTTTGAAAAATACAAGAGTTAACTCTTGTATTTTTTTTGATCACCTCGTCCTACGGCCTCCAAATTTTGCATAATTAAAGAGCATCAGTTAATGTAGCACGTCCATAAGTATGAGCCCGGTAGGTCATCCAGGAACACCAGGATCTGACCGAGAAAATCGATTTTTTTCCATTTTCAATCACCTATAACTTTGAAATTTCTTCTGGGATCATTTTCGAAATTACCATGAACCGATAGAGAATTTGATTACCTTTCGATTGGCATTGGTCCCATTATGATATCTAATCGGGTTTGACCAGGGGTCAGTGGAGAAATTGTGGGAATCTCATGCAGACACGTATTCCAGGTCTGATTTCTATATGAAGGAATTACTTCATTTCAAAATTTAGTACACCATTAAAAAGGCCAAAGATTGATCTTTCAAATAAAATTAGTTTCAAAATTTTCCATGGAAAATTGTGGATTTTCCTTTAACATCGAAAATCACCGATTTTTGATGAACTTCAAAGGTTACTTCCAACATGATCCCATGAGATAATGATTTCGGGATTTAAACCACTAAAACTAGTGGATATGACAAGTTGTTTGCCACTGGTCCAGTAATTCTATCGATAACGGTCTACCCACAGTGGTGTCCCAAAGTCGGGTCTACATGAAAATTTCGAAAATATTCAATCCACTGCCCTGGGCGTAATTTTGCAGATATAAAAAAGTGCTAAAACAAAAGTTACATCATTTTATCACCTCTATCACATACCCGAAGTCCAAGGCTGTATCTTTGAAAAAGTCGCATTTTTCCATTTTTCCGATTTTTTGGAAAAAAATTGAATTTTTTTTTTTTCCATTTGGAATCGAAAGGCGTTCAATTTAGTTGCATTTTGGTTATACAACATGATTATTTAGCCTTTATATTTTTGCCAATGGATTTATAATTTTTATGTTTTATCCACAATCGATAATTTTTCGATTATTTTATAAATTATTTTTTTTTAATCACTCAAATCAGTATTATTATATATTAATTCTATAACAAAAACAAAATATTTGATTAAAATTCATTAAATTTAATTTGTATTTTTATCTTTAAAAATTTTCAAATTGATTTTTTATTTTATATGATTATAGATGATTCTTATTTATTTATATATTTATAATTTGACCTAATTAGGTTTAGATTTTAGAATTAGTTTAAAAATTTTTTATTTATTTATTAATATATTATATTATAACAACAATTATATATATATATATAAATAAAGCTTTATTTTATATTTATTTGATTTTAAATTTATTTATATTTATATCGTTGTTGCATCTATTTTACTATAATATATTTTATAGTAGTACGTATGCGAATCATCATATCGTTTATATAATATCAAAAAAAACATCACAATTTTATTCCTTTTATTTATATTATTTTTAAAAATTATTTAAATATTAATAATAATTGATCTATATATAATATTATAATAAATATATCTTATCTATAAAATTGATGATTAGCCTTAATCGAAAATTACTATATATATATATATATATATATATATATATAAATAAAGGTTATTTTAATAATTTGGTCGAAGAAATCCATTAAGAATATTATTATTATTATTATAATTAATATTATTATCTAACAAATTTTGGGATGTACCTCGTGCAATGAATTATTTTTATTTTTATTTATTTTTTTAACTATATAATCCATTTAAATAGACATTCCATTGCCTGTCAGTCAGTCATCATCCATTTTATATTTTTATAATGTTTATATATCCTTATATTTTTATTAAAATTTATTGGATCCCTTGTTGTAGGGATTTATTTAAGTTATTATATAACATTTTAACATTGCCTTTTGTATTGTATTTGTAAATTTTATTAAAAAAAAAACCAATTATATCTTTTACCTATAAATTTCTTAAATAATTTAAGTCAAACTTTTTAATTTTCCGTTGTTTTATAATAAAATTCATTCAAAAATTTTTAAAATACGTATATTGTCACAATACCAAAATAAAAACCCCCCATACACATTAACCAAGAAAATACAAAACAAATAATATTTTCAGTCTTTTCCAATGACAAAAATTCAATTTTTCTTCTGACATAAGAAAGAAAAACTATCTACCATATATATGTAAATCATAGATATATATAGAGAGATAGTTGACCTAATAATTTAAGGCATCTTATTTGTAAAATACAACTGTATAATATAATGCGACCATATATATGTATGTATATTGGCCGACCCTATCCCATCCCATTCTATTTTTTATTTAATTTAAATGCTTATTAATATTTTTTTCATCATCATCATCATCTTAAATTATATAATTAAAAATAATAATAATAATAATCAGTGCATTAATTATTTTATACTAATTTTTTTTTAACTTAATTGACTTAATTTTTTTTTTTTTTATTTTTCACTATTTATATTATTATATAATACAAATAATTTTATATCACCTTGGAGGACGCGGACAATAATAAATTATCAAAAATTTCTTCTTCATCATCATCATCATCATCAACTTTATCACCACCACCACCTTTAATTTCTTTACTATTATTTTTTATATTATCTTGTAATGGATTCTCATCTGATAGACAAATTTGATCATCACTATGACCAACACCATCACCATGATCATCATCATGATCATCATGATCATCATCATCAGCATTAGTTGTATTAGTGGTTTTGGTTGTTTTAATGTAATTGGCCGATTTACGATTATCGGTAAATTTTGATGAATGTCCTTTTTCATATATATCAATTTTTTTATTTAACTCTTGAAAATCTAATGTCCATACATAACAATTATTATTACATGTAAGGCCACTACAACCAGTTGAACCATTATTCATTGTACCATCAGAATTAATTCCATCACCACCACCACCACCACCATTTGAAGACATCCCATTATTATTATTATTATTACAATCACTATGTTGATGATTACAATTTTCATTACCTCTACATTTTTTTAATGTACATGGAAGACTTAACGATGATGGTAACTAATAAATAAATAAATAAATAAACATTTATTATTATATTATAAATTTATGTTTGTAAAGTTATCGAGATTACCTTATCACTTTTTTGTGATTTTATTGTATTACTAGAACTAGTCGAACTTGTACCAACACCACCAACACCATTATCATCATCAATTGAATGATGTTTTGATATTGACATACAACCATTACCGCATCGTATTCGTATTGTATTCGAATTGGTCGACGATTGTTTTTTATGACCATCTTGAATTGAATCTGTATTGATGATTGGTTGTACCACTTCATTTAGTATACGTATTTGTGGTGATTCACCATTACGTTGACATGAGATTACGGATTCAACTGATGATCTTCTTGCATGCTATAATATATATAGAAATAGAATTAATGAAAAAAAAAACAATTAATGAATATTTAATAATTTTTCAAGGGAGAAATATGAATAAAATGGTCTTCTAAATGGTAATTCACAGATAGATCAATAATCAGTGAGAAACTTAATGAAGAATTGTCTATAATAAGATTTTTTTTTATCCGGATCTTTATGATATTTATTTACTTATTTACGAAAGGTATTCACCGAAGGATTCTGATTGTGATTATATTTCAAAAAACGAATGTCTGTATTATTACTGATGAAATTCTGATGTATGCTTTTCTGTGGAAATTCTGTATAGTTTTCTGAAGACATTCTGGACCATATTCTAAAGGAAATTTTGTATAATTTTCTAAAGGAAATTCTGTATAATTGTCTATTGGAAATTTTCAATAATTTTCCAAGGACATTCTGGACCATATTCAAAAGGAAATTCTGGTTAATTTTCAGTGGAAAATTCTCTAATTCTCTAAAGTTTTCCGATGAATTTCTGTATAATTCTCTAAGGAAATTCTTGATCTTATTAGAAATTAAATTCTGTATAATATTCTAAGGAAATTTTGAACAATATTCTAAAAAGGAAATCTTACTTACCTCCGGATGATCCAATTGTATAATATATGTTGGACTAACACTTCGGGTACGCATACGATCCCTATGATGGGTTACATCAATACGACCAATAGTTGTACCACCATTAATACCACTAAGGCCACCAATTCCAAGACCCGCGCCACCACCACCACCACCACCACCACCGCCGCCGCTTCTACCAATATCATTATCTTCACCATCTTCTGTATCCATATCCAATTGTAGTATACTTTCTTGACTTCCAGTAAACTATTTTTTTTTTTGTTATATTTTATTAACAATTATGTTTTTTTTATTACAATTATTTTGTTTTTGTTTTTATAAGGACGAATTTATATTATTTTTAATAGAAAAGAAATTATTTATAATCATATCCATAATCCAATAATAATAAAAAAAAAAAAAAACACAACCAAGAAGAAAAAGAAAAAAAAAATCATTTTATAATATTGTATAAAAATAAAATATAAATAAGAAAATTGAAAATTAAACTATATCGGAATATATAAATAAATAATTTGATAACTTTAAAGCATTTTGGCGATAGCTTTTTCGTGTAATAAATTTAAAAAAAAATATGTATAATATATACAAAAAGTGTATTATAATAATTTGGCGTGTAATCTGTACCTTTTTTTTTTGCAGCAGTGATTATGTATTTATGATGATGGATGTATATAAAAATAATAATAATAAAAAATAAATGCATGCAATTTATCATCTATGTGTTGTGTTTATTTGGATTTTTTATATTTTATATTTTGTGTGATTATATAACAATAATATAATAGTAATAAAATTAAATGTGATTGGATTTTTTCTAAAACAAATAAAAAATAAAATAAAAATAAAACATAAACATAAAAAAAAATTCATTATTATTAATAAATTATATATAACAAAACGGAAAATGCTTGAAAATAATGAGTTAATAATCCTTTTTTTTTTAAATAAAGTCCTTTCAAAACAATTTTCTATATATGTAGATGAAATAAATTCATTAATCAATTGATTGGTTGGTTGGATTTCGATATTTGTAAGAGGACCTTTTTTAATAAATGCCACATATAGATAGGGCGAATCTTGATTCTTATCATGATGATGTATTTAGGGGGAAGAACATTCATGATTTTCACTTAATCGTAAATAGATATTCTTTAACAACAACAACATTTTTGTTTAGCAAATAATCATAAAAATAACTTAAAATAAAATTATGATAATTTTTCTAAGAAATATCATAATTTTGTCTTTTGGTTATTAACCATAAAGATTGGAAACTAAACGAAGCGATTGCGGAAACGAATAAACGATTAAAAAAACCCTTGACTAGTATAGGATTATGCATTATGGGAATGTGTCCGTTACAAACAATTTTATAGTTTTTTTTTAATTCATTCCTTCAAAGTATTCTTATGTTTTATTATATTAAATTAATTCTACATTTTTACAATCGCTTAACTGTACACAGACCGCCTTCTTGTTGACCTCTAAATCATTAGATTTTTGTTGTTTTTGTTTGATGAGGACATACATGATCCTGATTAAAAAAAAAACCATAAATTTTCTATATCCTTTTATATAAAACAAAACAACACCTTTAAGACATTATTAATTATTCTTTGCTTTGTGCTGAGAATGTATATATGTCGAAATCTGTTACGCGATGGTTTAATGAACAAATGAAAAAAAATATTTATAATGTTGACACAATTAAAATAAAATTAAAAACAAAAAAAAAAACCAGATTATAAAATTAATTTATAAATTTTAATTATACATAAAAATAAAAATATATGAAATATTTTTTTTTTGGTTTCACAAAAAAAACAAAATGGTTATTTAAAAATTTCATTTTATATACAAATACAATTAATTAATATATATATAATAATATTAATAATAATAATGATAAAAAAAAAGTTAAAAAATAAATTTCATTTATTGCACTTTTATTTTCTTTTAAATCAAATGAATTTAAAAATTTTTTTATATACTAAATAGTTTTTTATCAATTCGCGGATTCTGCCGGTTATTTTTTTTCAATAAAAATTATTATTATATTTAATATCAAATTCCATTTTATCACGAAAAAAATTTTAGATTATATGACAAAAATTTAAACACTTGCATACAACAAAAATATATTGCGAAGTTTTTCACGAATAAAAATTCAAATTATATCATAGGTGATTGAAGGTCCCCAAAACAAAAATAAAAAAAAATACACGAATTTTATGTTTTATTTTCTTTTTGATCTGCCGCTAATTTTTCAATATACAACAAAATATTGATTGTATATTGATTAATTTTCAACTGTTTTTTGTTTTATAAAATAAAAACAAAAAAAAATTCCTTCCACTTAGCGTTTCATTAACCAAAAATTGGAAAAGAAACATCAAAAACGCCCCAATGGTAATATTCTAATTGTACCTAAAAAAAAATAAATTTATTTATTTTAAAATATTGGTATCACCGCATCATACAATATATGCAAATAAAAAAATCAAATGATATTACGTGAAAATCAATAATATTATAAATGGGAAAGATATAGATAGCTATAGATAACTTGCAAACTTGATGTCTACTGATATGAGTGGTAATAATTGGAAATTTATATTATAAGTATAGATTAAAGTTTAAGAAGAGAAATTATTAGATTAAATTATATAGAAGAAGACAAATCATTAGATGCGATTTTTCGATAGACAATTTTCAAAATATTATTAACACATATAAATGTTTTATTAAAGATATATTTGGTAATATGCACAAAAGAAAAACCAAAATAACCCGCAGAAATAGCTGTGAAAAAGAGCTCCAACATCCTTATTTATCTTCATCACAATATAAATAGATTTCAGTGGCGGGACGTGAGAAAATCTGTCTCGCCACTACCAAAACGGTTCAGAAACGGTTTCTTATTATTATTAAGCACTCTAAAAAGATAAAAATAAATTAATTATATTTTTTTCGACCAAAAATTTTGCCGGGGAAAATCCAATTTTCCAAATATTGAGTTTTATAAATAAATATAGTCACAACTCGATCTTTTCATCATATTTTCATTTTCTTCAATCATAACTATAGAAACTCAATAAAAAAATGAATTTTATAAAAAATTGAACACCTTTTTCTATTCTCCATAAAGAGTACCTTTCCTAATTTTCCCAAAATCCTTCGTATTATTTTCTTATCACGCTTAAAGCTTATTTTCGTATCACGCTCATTGCGATTGTTTTGGTTTTAGCAATTGGGAAATTCTGTATAATTTTCTAATGAAATTGCGTAAAATTTTCTGGGCGAAAATTCTACCTAATATTATCTAAAGGAAATTTTGGATAATTTCAAAATCTATTCATTTTTCAAAACCTCATTATTTTTCCGCTTGGTTCTTTTTATGTTTGAAAATGTTCAACATTTTCTGATGCATCATAACAAGAGAAATTCAACAAATGAATTTCATTAAAAAGCTAACATTGATTTTCGATCGCACATCAAAAGGAATTCTCCTAATTTTCCATATTTCTTCTTCTTATTATTATTAAGCACTTAAAACCCCAACGATTGGTTTTAGCGTCCGACAACAGGTCTTGCCTATTTACTTAGTACTTTGGGTTATAAAAAATATAAGAATTTTCAAAATCATAATATTTTTTGTCCAATTGAACATTTTTCCTATCGTTTGTATATATGAAAATATATTCATAATTTTTATGTTGGGGCGCTTCATAACTTAAAATCCAGTCCAGATGAATTTGTATTTTTTTTTACCAAAATTCATTATATCAGTAATTGAATGGATTTCAAGTTATGATCCGTTTATCTTGCAATTACAATGCACTGTAAATTTACCATGCAAAGGATTGATATAGAATTGAATTACCCTCAATTAATATTAGGTTGTCTAAAAACTATTGTTAATTTTTTTTACAAAATTCAAACGATTTTTTTATATATTTCAAATGAACTTTATTAAACCAAATATGCGCCGTTTTGATCGATGACCCTTTGCCATTTTTCTGGTAAAGACATTATCCCATCACTGTAGAACTTCTGTGTTTTCTGCGCAAAAAACTGATCCAAGTGCATTTTGCAGTCCTCTGCGGAATTTAATTTTAAACCATTAAGGGAGTTCTGCAGAGACCGGAACAAATGATAATCTGAAGGAGCAAGGTCCGGGCTATATGGTGGATGCATTAAAACTTCCAAACTCTCTCAGTTTCTGCCGAGTCATCAAAGATGTGTGTGGTCTGGCGTTGTCATGATGGAACACAACACCCTTTCGATTGATTAATTCTGGACGTTTTTTTTAATCTCGTGCTTCAATCTTGTTAATTGTTGACAATAGAGATCGGAATCAATAGTTTGACCGGGTGCTAGTAATTCATAATGAATGATTCCTTTCCAATCCCACCAAACAGACAGCATTACCTTTCTTGGTGTTAATCCAGGTTTTGCTACTGTTTTAGGAGCTTCACCCTTCTTGGACCACTATCTTTTTCGTACATTATTATCGTATTTTTCATCACCTGTAATCATTCGCTTTAAAAACGACTCGATTTCGTTCCTTTTAAACAGCGTTTCGCAAATGGAAATTCGGTTCATTAAATTGTTTTGTGTTAATTCATGTGGTACCCAAACATCGAGCTTTTTCTTGTATCCATCCTTTGTCAAATGGTTTAAAACTGTTTGGTGATGGATGTAAACTGCACAAATTTGTTCATGTGCCTGCGTTGCATTTTCACCTTTTTCATAATAAAATTGTAAAATGTATCGAATTTTTTCACTAATTTAGCTCATCTTTAATGCACTACAACTTTTAAATGACTAAACAAATTTAATTTTTTTTTTTTTTATCTACGAAATGTCATCTTTCGAACATATGTTAGTGTTACCTGATCAGATTAGTACTACTTGAAATATTCAATTATAATGACACCTATTTATAAAAATTAACAATACTTTTTCGACAACCTAATATTTATCTTTAAATTCGGGAAAAATCTCACTATATATTTTTTTATGGAAATATAATTGATTTTAAACAATTATCATATTATTAATGATTATATGCGAAAATAAAATACTAAATTTTAAATAGTTAAAATATAAAATAAATGTAAAATATATATTGTGTGAATTTACTTATGTCCGCCCTCCGATAAGATGCTAAACAAAACACCACACAAATTTAATAGAAATTAAATTTTTGTTATTATACATAAAAAAAATAAAAAAAAAATAAAAGTGCAATAAATGAATTATATTTTTGTTGGTTGATTTTCATTTTTGTTTGGTTTTGTTTGGAAAACAACATTTTTTTTTATTTTTAAGTAAATTATAATTTCAAAACAAAAAAAATATATTAAAAATTTTAAATAAAACACACAAAATATTAATAAAAAAACAAAATGAATTTTGTGCTAATGTGAGGATAAAATTTTGTGTATAGATAAACATAATAAAAAAAATGTAAAGTGATTTTTGTTTTTTTAATTATTTAATTTTTTTTTTTTAATAATAACAATAATAATGTATATAGTTTTTTAATTTTGTTTTTTGTTTCCTTTTTCAATTTATGTGGACCGGGGGTTTTATACAAATTTTAAAATTATCCACAACATAATTTTTATATCTCCTATATCTTATATGTAATATTTTTCTATTTATATTTATTTATATATCATCAATTTACAATTTACTGATAAATGATTCTTTTTTATGTTTAAAATAAAAATTAAATTTTTAAAAAATTTTCAATATTAATAATTCCAATTAAAATTATATATAAATCAAAAAAAAAATGCATTTAATTAAAAATACTCTTTATACAGTTTATATGATTTAAAAATGATTTTATCAGCATTGTAATTAATTTTGGTTAAACGTTTTATTTTTTAACATTTTTGATGATAAACAAAAAATACTTTTTTTTTTTTTTAGATTCATCAACATTTAATAAAAAAAATTGTTTTCTTTTTTTTTAAATTTATCTCTCTCTATCACAGATCGCAATGTTGATGATAAAAAAAAAATATCTTTCTTTATTAAAGATTGGAAAAAAAAAATAATTAAAATAAATCTCAATTTTAATTCCGTTTCTATATATTAAATGGTTTCTAAACATTTTGATTGGTTTTTTTTTTTTACTAAATTAAATAATAATTACGATTAATACAAAATGTTTAAAAAATAAAAAAAAATAATTATATATCATTTCGTTGTTTATATATACATTTTTTTTTCAATGGGTTTTCCTCGACTAGAGATTATACAGTACAACAATAACAATACAAATAAATGATGTTAGCTTTTTCTATTAATTTTTCAATTTTTATCTACAAATTTTACTAATTTATTTATTAGCTATATATATTAATCAAAAGCTTTAAAAAAAAAAAAAAAAGATGCAATAATTCATATTTAATTGATTTGACGATTGATTGACAAAAATTTTTGATCTTAAATGATGGGATTTGATTCATAATGCAATATCACTCAAAATGAAAATGATGGAAATCATGCAAACAACATTTTAAATTTGACGAATTCTATGGATTATTCTATGGATGACTATGAATTTTGCCAAATATATTATTAAATGATTTAGTGTATGTTTTAAGAAATTGAATGATAATAATCGATAGTTGCAGAAGAATGTGTTCAATTATTCATTCGTATTAATATGAAAATAAAATCAATTAGCATTTAATGAGCATCCAAAATAAGATTTAATTGATTAGACAAATGAAAACCTATCATTATGGAATAAAAACAAACAAATAAGAAGGTTCAGATAAATATAAAGAATGTGAAATGCAATATGTAAATATATTAGAAAATTTATCATTTTCACTGATGAATTTAATATGATTCGTTTATTATTTTTATTTAATTATGAATTATATCGAATTCATCGTTATCATTTTCCATTGATTTTTTTTTTTTTTAATTTGTTAAAATATTGCTCTGTATGATTTTTATTTCATTTTCTGAGAGACCCACAAAATATGTTTAGCTGTTTTATTTGTATATATAAGCAAAAGGATAACAAATTCGCATCCTTTTAATCAATTTACTGCTTATTTTTTTTATAAAAGGCCGCATAACTACAAAGTTTTCGGCTTATCTATTGTACAATCTTAATTACACATATATACATATTTTTTTCTACATTCTACTTTTTATTAGCACATCTAATCTGAATAAGTTTAAATTATTTTGTTTAAACTTGTTTAACGTTTGTTGGTGACCCCCGTTTAAGCGATGGCGAGACTGAAATTTTCTTTTGTCATATAACCAAAAGGATAGGATATTCTGAATAAAGACTTTTAACGAAAAACAATCAATTTGTGATATTTCATATAGAAGAAACGTTTGAATATCGCCCAATGAGTTCAAAATATATGGTAGATTTTTCAAAATCGATTACGTAAAATTTTGTTCCATTTTTGACGTACTGAAAATGAAATGTTTGTCCACTTATACAGTATCACAAATTTCTTTGAATTCCCAATGAATTCGAATGGAAAATCTGCTATATCTTTTTAATCAATTATATCTTCTATGATGAAGATTAAATTTTCAAATTATGTTAATAAAAAGAAAAATTTAAGAAACTCCCGAGTTGTAATTAAAAAAAAAGAAATTTTTTTTTATCTAATTAGATATGTGTCTTTCAGAATATTCTATCCTCTGGGAAATCTGGATAACAATTTTCCAGTTCCACTCCCATGAACTCAAGTAATAATAATAAATCAATATTTTTGGATAAATATTGACCAATTATCATTAATAAATTACAGATTATAAAAGAGCATACTGACTGTACTGACAACGGGAAAATAAGGAAAATGTATGGGGCGGAACATTGGGAAAAACTATGCGAATCTTAATCGTATTCACAGACAGCACCTTCAATCATGATTTGGAAGGTCAACCCGTTGATTTATTTTACTTGAAAAATAAAAACCCAAGTTTTGGATATCTTTCATAAAAAGTATCTTTGTATAACTGATTAAATATCAGCATTTTTCACAATCTCAATATTTTTTTTTGTATCTATACAGTTGGTTTTTATTGGAAAATTTTCATTGTTCTTTGATCAAACTTAAGGATAAAACTTTCTTCGTATTTTACCTTAAGTATTTCTAATCCTCTTAACTGGTTAGTTTTTTCACTTTAACCTTCTTTCAAGTGTAGTTACATTCAGATTTTTTATATATAAAAAAAAATGAATAATTTTCTTTATTAAAGAATTCAATTTTTTTACAATCAAAATATTAAATTCATAGTTCTGTAATTTTGTCGTTCAAAACTTCAAAAGTAACCTTTTATTTTATTCATTGAGTTTAGCATGTTTATACGCTCATGGATGTCTGATTCCTATATAGATTTAACAACAGATATATATCAGGGTAATTAAATAGTGTATAATGACCACATATATATGGTAAAGTCAACAATCTCTACCCGTAAAACAGACAAAAACAAATTGCCATTGTGTTATAATCAATATAAATATATGACATATGTAAAATTGTATATTAAGTAATTATTTTTTTCATATAATAAGTTTTATTTATATATTACATATTAATATATATATATATATATATTTAGTGTTAGCATTTAAAATAGTAGAAAAAAAAACTCCCTTTTAATCCCAAAAAAATAAAATTTATGGAATACAATATTTGGAATAATTTTTTGTTTTTTTTTCATACAAATATATTAAAGGTAAAATTGCGATTCCACAACCATAGGATTATATATACAATATTCATGTAAAAATATATATATAATACACGCATGCAGGTGTATTACTAATTATGAAGATGAAGAAAATGAAGAAGTATAGAAGAAGAAGAAGAAGAAGAACAGGAAGATTTTATTAGACATCTGTAATTTGTCGACTTTCAGTCAGTCTGATATTATTATTATTATTATTATTATTAATTAAATTATTATTATCAGTAGGTGATTCGGTAACAGCAGAAGATATAGGAGATGTTGGTGGTAATTCACGGCCAGCTAATCGACAATAAGCAGTCGATAGAATTTGCCAATTTGTACGATTATTATTATTATTATTATTATTACTACTATTGCCACTATTTCCACTACTATTATTATTATGATTATTATTATGACTATTGCTATTGTGATTATTACTACTATTATTATTATTAACATTATTATTATTATTATTATTATGATTTATTATAGTGTCATCACTATTACTATTATTTGTATTTACAATAATAGTATGTGATTGCTGTGAACCCACCACAAAACCATAATGTTTTAATATGTCCATTTTACACATTGGACATGTTCGATGCTCCAATAGCCATGGATCAATACAACTTTTATGAAAGTCATGCCTATTGGAAAAAAAAAATTAATTTATCATAGATTAAAAATAGATTAAAATAAATACAAGATTATTTATTAAAAAAATAAAGAAGTAGAAAATCCAAAAAATTAATCCTAATAAAATTAAAAAAAATAAAATACCTGCACGGTAACATTCGAATAATATCAGTTACTTTATATGGTTCAATACAAATGGCACAACAATCATTTTCAATTTCTTTATCATCTGATTTAATACTTTTTGTTGGAATTTTTGATATAATTCGTTTTGCAACGCTACACATCTGACGCTATATATAGTTTATAGAAATAATTTAAAGATTAATAAATACTTTTAAATACTTTTAAATTATTAAATTGCAACAAATAAATAAATATATAAATTCGAAACTTACCGATTTTCTATCTTTTGTTTGCAAATATCGAAATCTTTGTACATAATAAAATATTAACCAAATTAATGATATTATCATTAATACAATAAATGAAATTGATACAAATAGTACAGATGTTCTGAAATGAAAATATAGACTTTTATTGAATTTTTTTTTAATTTTATTGATCCTATATCAGATTTGATAACCGAAAAATTAATATAGACTTAAAATCCTTTCTGTTTTTTTTAAATAAATTGTTTATTATCCTTTGTCGATATTTTTGGGAGTTTGGTCATCTCAATTACATATTTTTAAACCATAATTACTATATACATTACTCGTATTGCATATCATCATATACATATAGAATAATCATTAAAAATTATTAAGAATGTCGTTGAGGGCGACTTTTATGAATGGTTTTCATATTAATTTTCCCGAGATTTTTCCGGTTTATACAAAATTATAAAATATATTTTTTATATACAAGAACAAATTAGTGATAAACGATATTAAAAGAATTATGTGATTTTGCTAATGATCTAACGAATCAAAACCAACATCGATAGAAATGTATTATATTTATGACTTATAAGTATGTATTAAAATAACGATCGATTGGTTTTCAGAAAAAAATCTTAAAGATAAATGCTTAAAGATTGGAAAAAGTCGTTCTTATATACTCATAGAAGTTCGATGAATGAAAAGAATATTTATATAGAATTTAAAAATTATTATATATAGATCTAGATCTTTTGATATCACATTTTTTGATTTTCATATATGAATTTTCCGAGATTTTTCCGGTTTAAACAAAATTAGTGTAAAAAAACGATATATTTATGTTATTAAAATTTTCTTAACTATAGTAAATTAATCTGAACGGATTGAACATCAATATAGAAAGGTATTGAACATCAATATAGAAAAGTAAATCGCAGTTTAGCATTCTGAAAAATGAATCATACACATATAGAAAGGTATTTCCATACGTTCTTTAAGAACAAAAAATTGCAAAGTTGTAAAGAAGAAATATTCAAGTGATAATAGCAAATGTGATAATAGCAAAAATGTGCTCTATTTCGTATAGCAATTTCACAAACAAAAAAAAAATTAAAACAATTCGTAAAGAATAATCTAAATATACAATATCTTATATAATATATGGAGCAAAATCAAACCTCTAAGTTTTTATTTAAGTCGACGCACACACACACAACAAACATTTTTAATTTTATTATAATATTATTAATAATTTGTTTTATTAAATATAAAAGGTGCACCTTGATTTTTTTTTCTGTTTTTGCTCTGAAATTAATATATTCATATTCATATATTATATGAAATTAATATAATATATATAGTATATAAAAGATGTCTAAATACTTTTTTTTATATAAAATTGTTAATACAATTTTTATAAACACATACAAATATTGTGGTATATATATAGAGACCTATAAACGTAGTATATATAATATAAAATTGTTTAACCTTAAATACAGATGAAATTAATTATGGTATTAATATATAATGAAATATTATTTATAATTAATAAATAATATAAGTTTATATATAAAAACAAAAAAAATTTTATAATGATGTTATTTAACATTTTTTTTTTGTTTAAGAATTATTTATATTTATATATATATATATATATAAGGTAAATAAAAGTACTTAAGTTTGCAAAAGGACAACAACTATTTATGGATATTTGTTAAATTATTATTGTTTATATTGCTTTATTGAATATATTAATATATATTTTTTATATAAATTTTATTCAATTATAGATTTTGCATTAATTTTATTAAATTTATATATTAATTTGTTTATCATCAATCAAATATTTTGATACATCCGTAATGCATTAGGGAGAAGATTTATATTATTTTTTTTTTAAATTGCTAAATAATGATGTGTATTAAACAGATATTTCGTACATATATCAATTATTATATAGGCCGATCAAAACTGATATTTATATCCGTGAAATATAGATTTAAATATATTTCATTGAATTTTCTTATACGCAGGGTAAGTCAGGTTATTTGTAAGTATATAGTATAAATAAAACTATATAGTATACAGGCAAATAAAAATATTATTGGGTTTGGTTGCTTTCTACTATTCTATTATATTATAAAAAAAACAACCATAAATCAATTTTCAATATGACCATGACCATTATACATACTTTATATAATTTCCTTGACACGATACAAAAATATATCTCATTTAGACGACACTCGATTGGAAAAGCGTTACATTTTCTATTACCAAATGTTTTTTTCAGCTATTCCAAAGTAGTTTGTGCTTGTAAGAACAAATCTTACTATCTAAAAAAATCCAAATATTCAAGCAGAGTACAAGAGGTCCAATGAATAAAGATACGGAGAATTCGATGATCAATGTTCATAAAGAACTCTCCAAACCCTGGAACATTTTTTCCCAACAAATCAGTTGGTTTTTTTTACTCCATCAGTTGTTTTTTTTTTGCTCTATCAGCAGGGGGTGAGTCTTGTTGAAATGTCCATGTCTGATTTTTTATCATGGCTACAAATAACCCACCATACCACGATTTATGTATTCATCTTTATGAATATTAACACCAAGCGGTAAATTTACTATATCGGGGTATTTCCATTGTGCGGGTTATTCTACGAAAGGGTTATTCAAATTATCATTATATACTGCTGATGAAAAGTAAATTTATTTTTAGAATTCTAAACCCAAAATCGCATATGAATTAATTCAAGGCAATAGAATTATCAACAATATCATCAGCCAAACCAAAATATCCAGTATTCAGAATTGTTTAATTGTCTTTATATATATAGATATATAAAATAGGATGATTATCATATACATATAGATGGGTATTCATAGAAAATTCTATGATTAATGTGAATTATTTAATAAATGATTGTTTTTTTATTGAACTTCAATCTTTATATAAATTAAATTATACTCATCAATCGAATTTAGAATCATTTTTGAAGAAAAAACCTACCTAAAATTCTCTTTTGTAATGTGATATAATAATACTGATTAAATTGTATCAGACCCTTATTACATCGCCTAAAATATATAATTCATTAGTGTTTTAGTTCGTATATCGTATTGTATATAAAATTTGCATATTTAAATAAAATTACTAGAACATAACGACTATATAAACCGTATTTAATTTCCATATAAAAAATATGTGTTTTATTATGAGTTTTCACAATATATTTTCATGTTTTTTTTTATATTTATTTAATCTACGAGTATGTATCATACGCTTTTTCATACCAAAGATACATTATACCAAAAAAATAAATATCCTATGGATATACCATATATGTAAAAAAAAAAAAAAAAAAACTACATACCTATTTACAGTTCCCGTAGGTTTAGCGTGTCTACCTTCTGATATTGAAACAAATAATTCATGTCCATCTTCGACAATGTCAGCCATTTGTGTGCCCAACCATTTATGAGTAAATATTGCTGTAATATTTCCTATATATATATGAAAATAAAAATAATTTTTGAATAAGAAAATTAATTTTTTTTGTTTGTGTTTTTTAAATAAATAAAAAAAAAAACAACTTATTAATTATATCATTTTATTTTGTAAACAGAAATTACATTAAAAAAAAATAAAACTATATTATTAATGTTGTTGTCTATATACTCTATATCTATATATTAGGTTGTCGAAAAAGTATTGATAATTTTTATAAATAGATGTCATTATAATTGAATATTTCAAGTAGTACTAATCTGATCAGGTAACACTAACATATGTTCGAAAGATGACATTTCGTAGATAAAAAAAAAAAATTAAATTTGTTTAGTCATTTAAAAGTTGTAGTGCATTAAAGATGACCGAAATTAGTGAAAAAATTCGATACATTTTACAATTTTATTATGAAAAAGGTGAAAATGCAATGCAGGCTCTTGAACAAATTTGTGCAGTTTACGGTGAAGGAACTTTATCAAAATTAACAGCCTATAGATGGTTTGATCGATTTCGTTCCGGTAATTTTGATGTCAAAGATGCACCTCGTTCTGGTCGACCAATCACTGAAAAAGTCGATGAAATCATATCAAAAATTGAAGAAAATCGACACGTAAGCAGTCATGATATCGCTAAAGAACTAAACATCCATCACCAAACAGTTTTAAACCATTTGACAAAGGCTGGATACAAGAAAAAGCTCGATGTTTGGGTACCACATGAATTAACACAAAACAATTTAATGAACCGAATTTCCATTTGCGAAACGCTGTTTAAAAGGAACGAAATCGAGTCATTTTTAAAGCGAATGAAATGAAAAATGGATCACATTCGATAATAATGTACGAAAAAGATCGTGGTCCAAGAAGGGTGAAGCTCCGTAAGCAGTAGCAAAACCTGGATTAACACCAAGAAAGGTAATGCTGTCTGTTTGGTGGGATTGGAAAGGAATCGTTCATTATGAATTACTAGCACCCGGTCAAACCATTGATTCCGATCTCTATTGTCAACAATTAACAAGATTGAAGCACGATATTAAAAAAAAACGTCCAGAATTAATCAATCGAAAGGGTGTTGTGTTCCATCATGACAACGCCAGACCACACACATCTTTGATGACTCGGCAGAAACTGAGAGAGTTTGGCTGGGAAGTTTTAATGCATCCACCATATAGCCCGGACCTTGCACCTTCAGTTCATCATTTGTTCCGGTCTCTGCAGTACTCCCTTAATGGTTTAAAATTAAATTCCGCAGAGGACTGCAAAATGCACTTGGATCAGTTTTTTGCCCAGAAAACACAGAAGTTCTACAGTGATGGGATAATGTCTTTACCAGAAAAATGGCAAAGGGTCATCGATCAAAACGGCGCATATTTGGTTTAATAAAGTTCATTTGAAAAAATTATCAATACTTTTTAGACAACCTAATATATATATAGATATAGCATAGTATACATTAATATATAGAAACTTTTTAATATATAACTCGTATAATGTATGCATATAGAAAATACAATATTAATATAATTAATTATATACATTTAATTTACTATTATACATATATAATTTAATGTTTTATTCTTGTTTTTTTTTGTATTTATATTTATATGTATTCAAATTCAAACCAGAAATTAAAACAAACAAGGACAGTGACTCTTTTTAATTGTATATATATGTATATCTGCAATATATTTTAATAATAATATATACATTTTATAGTATAATAAAATCTAAACTAAACTAGAATATATATTTTCATTATTTTTATATATATTTTAGATTGTTGCTGCATATTTAATGAATGAATTAATGAATATATTGCAGATTTCAAATATATTTTTAGAATATAATGGTATTTGAATATCGCGTATATGCATACAAAATTAAATAAATTAATGTATGGTAAAGGATATTATATAGAGAAAAATGTGTTAATAAAATATTGTGTTTATTTTTCAAGAAGCAATTTTATGGAAATTGTCTATTCAAATATAAATAATTTGTAGATATAGATTTATAATTCTAGAAAATGATCTAAAAATGAATTCGTTCTATTTGGATCTATATTAAAAATTGCAATTTTGCTAAATTTTGACGTCGTTTTGTTCGAATCATATTGAGAACACATAAAATATGTTTTGGGTTTATTTTCATCCCTAGTGGGACATTTTTCCACTCGTTTGGCCGTACGGTTAATTAACAACGCACTGTAACATATATAACCAACAAACTATGAAATCAACATCAGAAGGATTCTGTCGGAGCTAAAACCAATCATCGGTTGTACTTTCAAATAAATTTCTTTTCATTCAATATGGGATTGATAAATTTAATATATATATAAATTATGCTGTTAAATAATCGATAGGATGTGTTTTATAATTTGAATTCGAGAATTCAAAAGGCTAATATCGCCTTTTGAACCTTTTTTCCTATATATTTAGAATTTATTAATCTTCCTTAAGATTGAACAAAAGTTTAATGATTGCAATTTTTCATGAATTTCATAATAAGATCAATTAAACTGTAAAAAAAAAACACTTCCATTTTCCAAATGAATATTGTGAAAAATAATGGAAATAGGATATTGGATAGTGTGATGCTTGGTAATGGCATTTCACTAAATGGTTTTGTTTCGTACTGATTTAAAAATGTTTTGTCAACTCATCAGGCTATAGCGACAAAACCGAGTGATAACATAACGAGTGGTATCCACACTATCCAATATCCTATTTCCATTATCAATTTTAGGTAATAAAAATTTATCTTTGATGTTCAACATCATAAATGTTGATTTATAAGTTTTAGTGTTGTTACCTTCATGATTATATATAAGATCGCACGATCAAATTAATCATTTGTTTGGGTAATTAATGGCACGTATATAAACTTATATATTTAATTCAAAATTTTTCCATATTGTGAAAAATATCATATTAAATTTAAACTACTTTGTATAGTATACATATACGCATCTTAATTATATTGCTTATGAGATTGTACGATAGAAAATATTGATATTTTTCCGCATATAGCTGCTAACTAAGTACAATATAGGAAAGATTATTTGTTTTTTTTTACGTTTTCTATTGTAAGTCAAATCTTAATCGTCGCGCTGCTGTCGTCTCTTTATCAAAACAAAAATGATAAAGCTTTTAATAATATTTTCGAAATAATAAATAATAGAAAATAAATTGTAATAAAGTAATTAATAATTGACGTGCGGGTGTAGATATACATAAAACAATATGAAATTTATTGGGCAATTAATACACATATACGGGGTATTTCAAATGTACCCTGCGTGTAAAGATTTCGATTTGATTTTTGTTTATCTATCTACTTTGAAGAAGGTAATATATATTGTAATTATATGTTGATAAAGTAAATGGTGGAATGTGGTTGATGTTAAAGAACATATGGTTATTGCATAAAAGTGGACTTTAGGAATAATGATTTGGAACTTTAGGAATAACCATTCAATATTTTTTTTTATACTATAATCAAATAATCATAAATTGTTTATATGCGGAGAGAAAGATAAAATGCAATAAAATTAATATACAATTGTAAAAAAAATTGTATGATAATTTATAATAATAAATATTATAGTAAAATTGTCATAAATATATATAGCTTATAAATAAGTACCATAATATATAAATTTTTTACCAATTTTTTCCGTCATTATTTTATCTCACAATATATTATTGTAATATAAATTTATTACTAAAACGTAAAATTTTTATTATGATATATACTATACACAGTACTAGTTCTCTTTCCCGATGATTCCATTTTTCCGATATGTTCTACTTTTGGATATTTTTTTCGGTCCCTTCATTTTTACATATATACAAATTGCTTTCTACTCAAAGATCCGTTCGGTGGGAGGTGGTTAGAAGGAAGGTGGTTAGGTGTTAGGAAGATGAACAACTTCGAATTAACAAATATAATTTCAATTATAAAACTTTCGTAACAATGCAAATGTAAAGATTCTACATGTCAATTCATTCTAATTATCGCAATTTTTTTCGGTCCATTCAAAAAAATCGACCAGTAGAACTAGTACTGTATATAATTTTTGATGATTGTGTAAATAAATACTCGAATGATAATTTATAATAATTTGATTAGATTATATTATATTTGAATAATTAACAACAACTAAAAAAAAAAATCAATCATTCCATATAGACATTATGGATGTATATTCATGAAAGTTCATTCAATGTATATTCAATAAACGAAAATACTTAACTATAACCATATTACCATTCGTAATATTATATTCGTATTCAAAAATCTATCAAAAATACAAATAATTTCAAAAAATTTATTTATCACCTTTTATATTATTAAAATTGTCAATATTATAAATAAATTTATTTATAAATTAAATTAACTTCTTCTTTTTTTTTTTTTAATATTATACCTATTATGAAATTTTGTTTATAAAATAAACATTATATATATTTTGTTTAAAATATTCGCTTATATATAAAAAAATAAAATTTCATATTGTATACAAATCATCATTGAATTGCACATAATATATATATATATATATAATTTCCGATTCAATTTAGAGGTATATTATTGAAAAAAAACGACGTACGATTGATATAATTTATAATAATATACCGTGTATTATATATTTTATAATGATATTCCACATTACAAAACACAAATTTTCAAGAGTAGAAGGGTCTTACGACGTCTAACCTTTATAAACATATTTGACAAAATATTTGAAGGTATATAAATGAAATACAATACCAAAAAAAAAAAAAAATTATATTGATTTTAAATTACACTAATGTATATATTTTATTATAGAGGAATGGAAATAGAGTGAACGTTTTAACAGTAGTAGTAATAGTAGTGGCTATAGTAGAAGTGGGTTGTACGCCCGTACGTACGTAAGACGATGGATATGACCTCTGTGATTATTATATAAATATTAATATATTCATATATATATATATATACACAGTGCGACAATTAATATTCCGGACTCAACCCATATCTCAATAAGCAGTGGGACGATCTATGCGATGGAACATACGTTTTGATTGATGTTTTCTCTATCGTCTGTAAAAATTTCAATGCATTTGGTTGACAAATAAAAAAGTTATGACATTTCTTGTGCAACAATATTTTAGTTAAAGTAGAAATTTTAACATGGAACAAAGAGCAGCCATTAAATTCAACGCAAAGATTGGTAAATCTGCAACAGAAACGTTCAAATCGATGCAGCCAGTTAATGGCGATAATTGTATGGGTAGAACACAAGTTTTTGGTTTAATGTTTCGGATATGGCTAAAACGCAGGCTAAAAAAACAAGAAAAGTTCCATCGAAAATCAAGACAATGCTCGTAACATTTTTCGATAGCAAGGGAATTATCCATAAAGAATTCGTTCCAAATGGTCAAACAGTCAGTGGCGCGTATTATATCGAAGTTTTGAAGCATTTGATGGGCAGGATTCGTCGTATTCGACCTGAATATCGTAAATCAGATAGTTGGTGTTTGTTGCACGATAATGGACCAAGTCACACTTCACTTATTGTTCTTCAGTTTATAGAACCATGTGACTTCTCCTTTTTCCCAAAACTTAAAACTGAAATTGAAAGGATATTTTTTTGAGGATATTAAAACCATTCAAATATAGCATCTAAACGCGCACTAGAGGCAATACCACAAAATGAGCTGGAACACGCATTTGAATCATTATTAAATCGATGTAACAGTTGTATTGAGTCAGGAGGAGAATATTTTGAATAAATGAAAAAAAAATTTCAAAAATCGTGTTTTTAATGTATTGCCTAGGACCAGTCCGGAATATTAATTGTCGCACTGTGTACATAAATGTGAAAAGCAAATTCAAAAAAATTTATAAAAGTATAAATGAAATATTTTAGTTAATATAATTTAAATATTTATGTCTATTGTTTTGTTTTGTTTTGTTTTTTTTTTAGTATTTATATCTGCATAGAAATATTTTTATTCTTTGGTATTTTACAAAAAATTGAAATGAATATTCAAAATTAAATGGTTCTATATATAAATATAGTTAAATTTTTCATTGATAGAAAAATATAATAGTTTTTTTTCTATAAATTTTTGATATATGATTAATTTCACAACATGAAAAACTATAAATATATTGATTATATGTCCGTAAAAATTCAACAACAAAAAAAAATCTTTAAATTTTCTTAAGTGTCTTAAGTAATTCATATTATACAAAATTAATCTCTTCACTTCATATTATACAAAGTTTTGAATGAAATAAAAAAAAATATAAAAACCATTTATTTTACTGTGAATTTCCCACAGTCGCTTATTTAATGCAAAATGGATTGGATAAAAGTTAACAATTGAACGTGTTTATAACTTTTTGCTTGGTTAGGGGTTTTTTTTGTTTGTTTGTTTGTTCATTGTATACGTTGAAAATAAAACTGAATATATTCTTGGTAGATTAATTATATGATGTCTTGGTTCCAGTCACATTCATAAATTGGTTTTTTAGTTATGGCCTCTGGCAAAGATTTCCCCAGTGTAAGTATCCCGAGGTTATCAGGCCATAACTCAAAAACCAATGAATGAATCTGGCTGGAACCAAGATAATAGGATTCAGTGAGCGTTAATCTATAAGTATGCACATTTTCAGCAAGATTCATTCATTGGTTTATGAGTTATTCAAGATTTTCCAAAAACTAACGACTACCATCTAATTTAATCAAACATAACTATCACTACTACTCATAAAACAATTTTTTGTCACAACTCATAAACCAATGGATGAATCTAGCTGAAAATGTGCATAGTTATAGATTAAGGGGCGCTAAGTTCGATCCGATCCAATCAGATTAATACATTGATTTTTGAGTTATGGCCACTGGCAAAGATTTCCCAATATAAGAATCCGGTTATCAGGCAGTAACTCATAAAAACCAATGAATTAATCTGGCAACCAAGATAATCAGAAGATAATAACATGTTCCAAATGTAAATGGTTTTTGAAGTTCATTTATACATATTATAATATCATAGAAATTGCATTATATCCTATTCCGCATAAATAACTATATATATATCAATACCACATATTTCCGTCGTATATAATCGAATAATATAATATGGTAATATTATACAAAATTTTATATGATTTCTTATTGATGATTCAACAATATAGTTTTAGTGCTGTACATGAAAAAAAAAACCATTTATTATACGCACATATATCATATTTAGTAAATTATTTTCCAAATATTCATATCATTTATTCCTATACATAATAAATTATATGAATTAGTATATAAAACCTTTATATCAAATATCAACAATATATGAATAATCTTCGGTTTCAACGATCAAGTCATGTGATTTTTTTTTTTTTTTTTTTTTACAAAAATTTACGTGCGATATTTAAAGATTATTATTAACTAATATGAATCTATATATAATAAAAATAATAATAATAAATCAATTGAAATCAAAATATAAATAATATAAATTTAATTATTATTCACGCGTTTTGATTAATTTTATTGAATTTGAATTTAATTTATTGAGTTTGGGTTTGATTATGGTTTACGGCGGTAAAATTGTATAATATAAATTATATTTTTTAAATGTTTATCAATAAATTATTATATATAGTATATATTAATTAAATATACAAATAAAAGAAAATAAAATCCCAAAAATTATAAGCGTAGATGAAATTTTTGGCAAAAAAAAATGTGTTATAGATAAGCATTAAATTTGTACGGTGACTTCAATTTTATGTATTATTATTATTATTGCATTTTCACGATAACATACAATCTATACCATCTACTCGATTGATAAGATATAAACGTCGCAGTATTATAAATATATCGAGTGTTATAAGCACTTGTTATATATATTATATATCAAAAACAAAAACAAAAAAAAAATTAATGCAATTTCTCTTCTAATTTTTCTGTATATTTTATATGTGGGACGTGGGAGGTTAGTCATTGCGGTATTGAGTTCATTTGAAAAATATATATATAGTACATTATAGATTCATTATAGATTCATTATAGATTGATTTGTGTTTTAAACATTGTAAAGAAAAGTCAACCGCATTATTATCCTTTATTAATGGTAAATTAAATTATTTTCCAGGAATTCCAAGCACATTCTCCAGGCTTTTATTAACAAATTTGTCTTTACGCCAATATACGGACACATTCAAAATCTGTCGTTGTCGGACACATTAAATATATATATATACAATATACATACTGGTAGACTTCAATTTATATCGCATGCAAATGTATTTATTACGGAAATAAACTTTCATTTTATAAATAAATAATCGTTGTATTAATATGCAACTTTAAAAACGTATATATAACGTATGGAGATTGTCTATTGCATTTAAATATATATTGTATATGAATTTATATTGATATTTTGTATATTCATAATATTTATTCGTATGGTTACCGCATATTTACTATATGTATTACAAAATATAATTGGTTTTTTGTTTTTTATTTATGCAACAGAATTACATATATATGTATGTATGAATGGGATATAAAAGTAAATTTTTTTGATAAGAAATAAATATATGTTAATTTGTTATAATCAGTAGTCGTCATTCGTCAGCCAGTTTAGTTTTATGGTATAATATTACAATATATATATAAAAGAAATTATTTATTATTTATGATAAAATTAATATATAATTATTTATAATAAAATACAAAAACCAACTACAACCACAGATGTGTGTTTTATAAATTAACATTTTATCTATATCTGTATATGTATATTGTGTGGGAGCAGGACTATATGTATATTGTTTTATATGATGAGTTGGGGGAGTTTAAACGCATTAATTATAAATAAAGAAAGATAGGAAAATCATATATATATATATATATATATATATATAATATATGGAAAATGTATAAAAGATAAAGATTTTTTTTTTTTTTTACTTACGGTCTTTATCTTTAATTCTCATTTTATCCAATGAACCGGATTCTCGATCATTATAAATGATAACACCGACAGCATTTAATGCATACACATTTCGTACTTTAACTTCAAAATTACATGCACCCCGTTGAATTAATGCTATCCATTTTTCTGGTGGTTCTGGTAAACGGTTACCGTTTGTACCCGTTAAACACGGTGAACATCCAGTGTGATTTGATGGATCCTTTTTATCCGTTATATGAACAAGTGTACCATTTACATTTAATATTTTTCCTTCACCATATTTACCCTTTTCTTCGGAAAATTCAACTGTATGACCAAGATGATTTATAAATGTATAATTTATATAGGCCAACACAAAATTTTCAATGGTCGGTTGTTGTGTATTAACATTTTCCGATGAACTTATTGATACTTCATTAACCATATTATTATATGGATAATTATAATTATTATTATTATTGTTATTATTATTATTTTCAATACTACTAACACTATTCTGTTTGATATTGGATAAATACAATGTAGGCGCTAAAAGATTTGGTTTTCCAATGTGTTTAATATTAAAATATCTATTTTCGTCGGAATCACTATCGATGGTTGTCGAATCCTCAATACGATGATGACCGTCATCGTTGTTGTTGTTGTCGTTATCGTCGTCGTCGTTGTCCCCATCATCGCCATTACCGGCGACATTCACTGTTATATCTGATGATGATACATCTGGCGGAGGAATGGCTGCATATCGACCACGAAAATTAATATCATTAACAGCCACACTAATTAGGCTATTATCCATATTATTATTATTATTATTATTATTATTATTATTATTATTATTATTATCAATAATACTTTGTTCAGCAATGATATTGCTGTATTTTGACGAAAGTGGACGTACTTCATAACATTTAACAATTATTGATTGTGAAATCATCAATAATGTTAATGATAAATAAATATAATTCGTTATAATTGACATTTTTTTTTAAATTATATACAAACACGACAATATTAAATATAATGAAAAATCATCACAAATAAAAAAAAAACACTTTTATTATATTTTTTTTTTTAACTTTACGATTTTACTTTTTTTTTTAAAAAATACTATAAACACATATTAATTTTATTTAAATTCTGATTGTTTGCGTTCATATAATTGACCATAATAGTTATATACAACAATATGATGAATATATAATTAAAATAAAAACAATAATAATAATAATAATATATTTTTTTTTAAAACACGTTTGACATGTATATAGACTTTTGACGTTTTTTTATTATTTGTATACAAGTTCAAGTGTATATATGAGTATATATCTATATTATTTTATATGACTTTTATTTTTATCTTATCTTTTAATAAATACATATGATGATATTTATAGATATATATATATTTTATTATTAAAATTTTTCTTTATATTATAGTATCATTACCATAAATTTAATATAAATATATATTTCATGTTAAAATTATGTCATTCTATATATATATTGAGTGACAAACACACACACACAATAGACAAAAAAAAACTAAAATCTTATATATCTATATTTATTATTGAAAATATATATGACGAATTTTATAAATAGTATTTATTGTTTTCATTTTCATTTAGTAGATTAGCATATTTTTTAAAACACAACCAATTTTTTTTTTATTTATTTAAAAAAATATATTTAAATTAATTTATCACAAAACACAAAGCAAAAAAACAATTTAAAAATTGATTCATTTTCTATTCTATTTTCTATTTTCAATATACACTTTAATTTGATTACATTTGATTTATTGCAAAACGTATCAGTTCTCACGATAAAAAAAAAACACAATAATATCTTAGAAAAAATTATATGAAATTGAAGAAAGAAAAAAAAAATTAAAATATTATCATTATTAATTTAAAAAAAAAAATCATTGAAATTAATAAAAATTGATTTTTTCCATTTTTTCAAAAATAAAAACCCAAACGATCACAAACAAGCACGCACTAACTCAACACACACGTTGACGACAATTATTGAAATGATAAAATAAAATAACCAAATAAAATAGAAATAATAAATAAAAAAATAAATTATTGATAAAATTTTATATATGATAATTACAATATCAAAGAAAATAAAATAACAAAAATCATTATCAAAATTTGTCAAAAAACCATTTTTTAAGTGTTTTTCAATCCTTTTTTTTTGTTTTTTTTGTTTTTATTTGCTTTTGCAAAAATGATTGAATTTTTATATTTTGTTATCTTTTAATTTTCACTTTATATAAATTGCCAAAAATATATATAATTGGAATTTATTTATTTGTTTGTTTGTTTTTGTTGGTTTATTGTTCTTCAAGCGGGTATCTTTAAATTATATTTATTCGATTTATTGATAAAAACAAAAAAAAAAAAAAAACAAAAATTTATAAAAAAAAAAACTAATAAACTATCGCATTTTAATTATACAATTCAATGTATATTTATTTATTTATTTAATACAAAATGCGAATTGTTATATATTTATTGTGTTGCTGCATAATCGAAATACGATGATTATAAATCTGTAATGAAATAAAATTAAAAAAAAAATATTTTATTATTTAGATTTTTAATGTATTTTTAAAAGATTTTATATACAAATGGAATAAATATTTTTTTTTTTGTTATAAAGAGATGAAGAAGAAATTCGATGAGTCAACTACTTTACTGAAATATATTTACTATATATACTGAAAATTTATGTATTAATTGGAAAAGGTATGATTAAGATGTAAATTATATATAAATATACAAATAGTTTGTGTGATGATTTAATTTTTTGTAATACAATGAAATTATATTGATTATAATATTTTTGTTTTGAAAAATCATATTATGCATTTTTCCGCATAAAGATTTTCCGCATAAAGGTTAAAATAAAATGTATCCTAATCGGACAGAGTGCTTTTGATTTCTGTAGGTGGTTGGAATGTATTTTTTTATGGTTCATTTTTATATAACATATCTATATATTATATATATAACATTTTCCCAGTGAAAACTCTATTCAAATCTAATAAAATTTACACTAAACATTAAAATTGATTGTATTTCTCATAACCATCAAAAATGAATATCTATAAAAATCTTTCATCATTTTGTTATGAAACAAAAATTTTATAAATTTATTTATTCTTCTAGACATGCGGATGCGATTTGTTTGAATTATTTTGATTAATTGTTTTGTTTAAATAAAAATCATAACTTATAATATTATAATGCCAGAAAATAATGATATCAAGAGGATTATACAATTAGGATGGGATTTCTTCCTATATAAAATCCCATTAATTTTATTGCCCATTAAATTCAATCTGAAATAATTCAATAGTTAGAAATCTATAGTTTTCCCACGAAAAAAAAAGAATTTATATGCAGGTAATTTTTGGCATAATCTAAATTCTAAATATTTATTTGCGTATTGACAGAAAATCCTAATGCAATTTTACCTAAATCATTTGGTAAACAGCGCTATTTCCCATGATCTATGCGGGGTTCCCGCAATGAAATTACATCAAATGTGATTTGCCTATTTATAGAATATTCATTAAATTAAAAACACTTTAAATTACAGTCTATAAAATGATTGTATGCGGTTTTTGTTCAATGTGATATGACCTGATATTTTCCAAGTTAAAATTGATTATATATGCAGTAAGATACAGATAAAATTATGATGGAAATTTGGTATAACCACTTAGAAAACGAATCTATAGTATATTTATCATATGGAAAAGATATATTTCTATGATCTTTAATGTTCTTATAAACAATAATAAAATATAACATAAGGTTTTTGTATCCGAAAATCATAATTATATCTCTATAATTCTCCAATTTTCGCTTAACAAAACCGACCAATTGCTTTTTTATTGTCTGACAACAGTCTTCTGTTGTTGGCTGCATAATTTATTGCAGAAATTCATTTAAAAACTGATGAATTGATATCATCAAATTCCAAATTTATCATCTATATATAGTTTTTCCGATTTTATATTTATAAAAAAATATACTATTTACATTTCTGGAACTTAATTCGATATTAAACAGTATGAAGATCTCATTTTCTAGGATAACAATGATGTGGAAATATACAGCGATTTATAATAACATAATAATAAATAAAAAATAACGGCAACGGTCAATAGACCAGGCCGTTTAGAACGGTTTTGTTTTCTTGTGTTTTTTGTTTTTTGTGTGTGTAGTGTATATATATTGAAATATATTGTATTATTTAAGTTTAGATATTAAGAATGTAAATATTTTGAAATTAAAAAAAGAAATAAAACTAATAAAAAAAAAAAAAAAAAAAAAAAAAAAAATAAAAAGGTGTTTTTAAAAGGGTATTTCTGTTACATTTTTACAAATAAAATTGAATGAGGTTTTTTTTTAAATAGCAATTCATCATCATCATAATTTCTGGTTTAATTTGGTAAAAATCCCATGCTTTCTTTGCAATTTAGTTAATTTCTTTCCTGAAGTAAATACAGAGGATTCTGGATATTTTTCAGGAAATTTACAAAATAAATATATACGATTTTATATTTTGGGAGACTAAACAAATTCGGGTCTGTTAACGAATGAATGAATGAATGAATGAACGTTTAATTACCTTTTAGAAATGTAAAGCAATATGTCAGGTGTAAAAAAAAATGTCAACTCTAAATAAGTGTAATTATTAAATTACTATATTGTATTTTAAAAGTATGTCATCATGGAATATCGCATATGTATCGACACATTGCAGGCGCTGACTGACCTATAGGTCATTTAAAAAGAATATACATACATGATATCGGATTAAAATTTTTAATTTACTGGTTATTTGACCTCAATTTTAATGTATATATATTTTATTATTTATATATTATTTTTCAAAAAAAGATAAAAATATTTATTATTTTCGATGCGTTTTGTATTTTTAATTTATTTTTAAACCGATTAAATAATAAATCACAAAAGTTATATACAAATAAATATCAGTTTTCTCTCTCTATAGGTTTTTTTTTGCAAATTTTTTTTATTTTTTACATACAATTTTATTTTTATAATAAATTGCATTCTCTTGTAAATTAAAACTGCTAAAAATAAATAAATATCAATGCAATGTAAAGTATATACGTATAGTATATAGATAACATAAAACAATTCATCGTGGTGCATCATTAATGAGTGCGATTGCATTACACACTTGTAAAATATTTTTATTATTTAAACAAAAAATCATCCACATATATATAAATATTTATTTTTTATATGCAAAATATTCTGTTGTATGTTATTTTTGGATAATTACTCATCATCATCCAAATCCCAACACAAAATAAATATACTAAAGATTTTAAATTAAAAAAAGTTTGTTATTTTTTTTTTTTTGTTCACAATGTCAAGGTAAAAAAATAAACAAATATCGTACTCGTCGTTAAATGTTTAATTGTTTTTTTTTTAATTTTATTTATAAACAAATGTCTTTTTTTTTATATAAGTATTTATATGCATAGTTAAATTTTTATTATTGAAGCGGTTGTATACTAATTTGTATTTTAATGTTTTTTTTTGTTTTTTGCATACATTTTTTGATTATCTCACTCACTAAATATACAAAATAAATACAAATAACATATAGGAAGAAAAAACCGCCACTTAAATGTTGTTTTTTTTTTCTTGAAAAGTTCATCAAAAGATCAAACAGGCATTTAATTTGTGTGTTTTTTTTTATTTTGCAAATATACAAATTTTAAATAAATTATCAAATATATTTATACATATAATAAATATACCGAATAATAATATTAATAATTATGTATATGTAATTTTACTTTATTTTATCTGTTTTATTTTATATAGAAATTAGAATAAAAAATTGAATTGAAAAAGTATAAATGATTATTATTATTAGGCTCAATTGTGTTGTAAACGAACCATATAATATTTATTACAATAATTGAATTATTTTTAATCTCATATGGTTTATTGTATATGAGAATTGAATGGAAATTTCCTTTGACTTTATCAATTAATATTTTTATTTTAAAGTAAAATTTTATATATTTCTTTAGTACTTCATCAAATATTAATGGATTGTTTTTTTTTTAATTTTATGTCTTATCAATTTACATATACTTTTTAATATATTTATGAAAAAAAAAATGAAATATATATTCAAAGATTAATGGCAAAGTTTTAAGTGTATTTGTCAAGATATTTAAAATCGTATGAGTTTCTTTTTTTCAATTTATCTATACGATGTCCTTATTGTATACAATTTGGGTATATAGGATATCAATCTGTTGTTTATAAACAATAAATTGAAAAACATAACTCAATGAATTCGTTTTGACAAATATTTAAATGTAAAAAAAAAAAATAAATGAAAAATATAAGGTAATAAATATGTATACAAAAATAATCCAAAACAAGTTTCATTTAAAAACAATACGTTGTGTCGTTATCATTGCTATATATAATTTTATTTACATGCTATCGATCATGTGACGTGATAAGATTGATCGAAGTATGATATTTTAGTGTGATGTATCAATAATATATACCTAAAAATATTTCAGTTCATAAGACAACAATTTGATTACGATATTTTGTAATCATAATGTCAAAACACTTGGTCATCTAAATTATTTAAAACAATTCTATAGTACTAATAATTACAGAATTGCATGCGAGCTTCTATATTGACAATTCTTTATTTGCAATTTAATATCAGAATATCGATCTTTAAACTGAAATTTAATTTATTATCAACTGGGGATTTTAATTGATTTTTTTTAGCATTTTCAGTTTAGATTAGATTGGATTCGATTTGATTAAATTAATGTTGTGCAGTTTATTTTGTAGATGTATAAAATTGTGCCTCACTTTATTATGCCAGTTTTATATATTTCATATCACCTTTACGATTCGAAATCCTTTAAAAAACATATTAAGAAGAGGATTCTGTATTGGCAGTTTGCCGTATAATAACAAATATCTACCGTTTTCTTTTAGTAATAATCCCATTGGGCAATAAATTGGCATTCTTTTAACTATTCCGCGATATCATATTTATAAATTCATCTGAAATTCAATAAAACTATGATATTTTCTTTACGATTGCTCTATATTTAAATTTAGTATCTTATTTATCACTCGAAATTTTTACAATTTATGTTTTTTTAAACGATTGATCTATTTGGTATTTAAAAAATTTCATATCAAATTCAAATTTGATATGTATAAAAATTTACAAATCCCGCAATTAAACCACCATCTATCTATACAAAGAAAGCTTTTAAAATTTTATCACATTCTATTCATATATATATATAGATTAATTTTATCTATAGAATATATAGAAAATATAATTTATTTAACAACATTTTCCATAAATTGCGGTTTACAAAACCTCCATCCCCCCGCACCACCAACCATACAATTACAATATCCATATAGCCATATATATATATCTAAACTAAATATATAAATATACAACAAATTCTTATATTGAAATGTTATTGTTTTTTTTTTTGGTTTATATATATAACATGAACAATAATAAAGAATTGGGGCGCCTGTAATATAGTTTCTCTCTCTATATATATATATAATATGCGATATACTATATGTATGTTAAATATGTAAGAATTTCAAATATACTTATTGTAATAAAACTCAATTACAGAAGAAGAAATAATATAAAAACATATACAAAAAAAAACCTTATATCCAAAATAAAAAAAAAAACAACATAAAATAAATGCTGACGAATGAATCATTTTATTTATAGGCAGACAAAAACAAACAAACACACATATATATGATATTCACAATCGCAGTAAATAATTAATTCAAATTCTTAAAAAATTTGTTTCACAAAATATACATATATATATAATGTTGTGAAATACAAAAAAGACGAAAAAAACCAACATATAGTTAGTGTTATTATATATTTTTTTTTTGCTTTGAAAACAGAAGATATATCAAGAAAAATTATATAAAGGCCATCAAAAAAAAATGTAATATACAATTTTTATATATAACATACATTATAGTACACGCACGCAGAAGATGAAAACATAAATTTCGTAAAAAAATATATTTGATGAAATTTTCTCCAAATCTTTTGAATTTTTATTATGTATGTATATTTTTTTTTTAACAAAATGTTTAGATACATTTCATTATATGAATATGTATATGAAAATTAAAATTAATCCAAATTTATTTATATAGGTAAGAAGTTAAAAACGTTTATCAATCGGTAACTGAACTAAAAAATAATAAGATACAGAAAAAACTATGAATGATTTGTTCGACGAATATTTAAATTAAAATACATTATAAAAAAAGTAGCATAATATTTATTGATTCATGTTAATAATTGCTAAAGAACCCAAGAGGGTTAAATTAAATTTAAAAATGCATATACATTTTGAAAATAAAATTCTCGGGATTAGACAGGATCTTAATTAAAGTGTTGGGGTTGTTAAGAATTTTCAAAAAAGAATTTAATTTTATTTATTTGTTCAAACTTTTTTTAATGATTATAGAATATAATAGAATAGAATATAGAATAAAATTAATTTTGTATGTGTTATCACAAGGAAGTGGATAACAATTATAATGTTTATATAAGTTTTTCCGATGAGATTTTGTCATATTCGGTTAAAATCAATCAGAATTTTTATTTAATAAATGATATTCTATATTGAATACGAGAAATATAATAAGAATAATTACATTTTCCCTGATCTTTGATTGGGGTCAACTATAAATCTAAATTACCTTTATTTATTATAATTTGATGTTTCAAGTTACTTATTGACGTACAAGATACTTATATGGTTATTTATAGAATAGAATTTTGTATATCAAAATTAAAATATTTAATTATTTAGAATATAATGAAATTTGAAATTATTGTATATATAAATGCATTTTATTTCAATAATAATACGCGTGAAAGACAATCAGAAGGTGATATACCTTTCAAATAGAAATTGTAGGCTTAACAATCGCAATATTTTCCATAACATCATCTTTTAGTTATCTCCGTTTTTGGGACATTTATATTTTATTTAATACCAAATAGGTTTTATATATAGATATTCGTTCTAAATACATAAAATAGTTCTAAAAATTGGAAACTGTTTTCAATTTTGCCTTTAAATTGAAAAAAGAGAAAATTTACCAATTGATGGGTTCACTTCACAAAAGACGATTAGACTATATGACCCTTCTAGTCAAGGTTCTTAGTAGTTATATTATCCGATTAAAATTGAAGAACAAAATTTCATCAATCATCAATTTCAAAATTTCAATCAGAGCTTTCTTTTGAGAATTATTGGGTTTAAGTTCCATACAAATGGATTTTAAATGCTTAAATTATTTGCTGGTCATATATAGAAATTATAGTTTTTATGTTTATCCTTTCTCAGGGAAATCATTATTGGATATAAATTCCAAAATGTCCGTTTGTTAATCGAATAATTTCATTATAAAAATTGGCAAATATGCTAAATATTGTATAGATATCGGGATGTTTTTATTATTTGATAAACCAAAGAAAGTATTTGAATAAAAAACCGTATCCTTTACATTGAATATTTTAAGTGCTTACTAGTGAATTAAGTAAGAAAGCGTGTATAAAAGAGATACATTCGTGTTTTAACAATACTTCATACTCCTAGACAGACCTATAATCGGTCAAAATTGATATACTGCCGACTGGACAATAAGTCTGAAGACTAATTAATCTGTCGTATATAGTAAAATCAAAATGGATTGTTTCGATAACTGGATGTGTTTGCTATTATGTAATAACAAATTTTCACATATTTATAAACAAATTCCACACAAATCTCACTACAGGACACCTCGTAAAACTTGTAAGAAAAGTATAATTTAATATTCATATACAAAAAAAAAACACAATTTCTTGTAACATTATCCGTATACTATTCAGTATTATATATAATAAAAATTTATTATTATTATACTATTTTGGGTATAGTAAATATGAAAAAAAAAAAATGTTAATTCTTTTCAAAAATAATACATATTTTATATATTTTCAAATGCGATTTGGGCAGTTTTTTTTGTTTGTTTGTTTGTTTACAAATGTGCTATATTTGCATTATTATATATGATTAGTATATATAATAATATATAAATATTTATTTTTTCAATGTCACCAAAAATTATATAAATATAAAAATGAAAAATTATAGAAAACGAATTTTCATTTTAACAGGATTATTTTTACTATACCCTAGAAAATAATATTTTCCACTTTTTGTTGTATAACCGCATATTTGAAATTTTTGATATTTTCTTTTTGTTAAATGAATTTCGGTCGGTTTGAATAAAATTATAATAAATTAATGGTGGAAGGAATGTGCCTTTTGTCGCCTTTTTTTAACATTTGAATTTTGATTTGGTAAAAGAAATTTTAAATTTTATCTAATTCCCAAAACAGCACAAAGATATAATATTTATTATTATTTATTTATATACATAAATATAGTAAAATTATTTGTATAGTTTAACACAAAAAATATTTGAAAATCCAATTATCATTTCAATAATACACACTGTACATATTAATTTAGTTGACATTTTCGCATTCGCATTAAATACAAAATGTTTTATTTATTATCTGAATCATCATAGTATATAAACACACAATTTACCGCCGTATAATAAATTAAAAAAATTAATATAATACTATTTATGGTTAAAATGCCAGATTTTTTTTTTTTGTTTTTTTCTTTTTTTTGGTTTTGTTTTAAATTTATAAAATTGTCTATTATTATTTTTTCCTTATTTTATATTCATAGATTTGTTGTTAACACACACCATATATAAATAAATATAATAGATATAGAATATATATAAAGACTTGTGTGTATGATGAAATAATGTTGACATTAAACATGGGAAAATTACAAGTAGTTTAATATAATATAAAAAATAGCTAGAAAAGATATTTAAAAAAAAAAAATATATATATATATATCTAAGAAATGAATGTATATGACATTTAATAATGTTGTTTTAAGTGCATATGCGGGGGAGAGTTTTGCAGAATATATATGTATAAATACAATCGTATAGACACTTATAATAAATTGTAATTATAACTATAAATAAAGAACGCAGAGCAGTTGATAATGAAAGTTTATTGCATTATATTCTTCTTTTGTATATACATACATACTCATGTCATACTTAATTTACATATAAATTGTATATATATATATATATATATATATATAAAAAAAATAAATAAGAAAAAAAAATAATATATGCCTTGAAACCTTGAAAATTATATCGTTTATTTAGTCATAAAAATATCCGTATTTTTTTTTTGCTTTCTGTTTTAGTCTGTTCAAATACTAAATATACCACAATCAATAAAGTGTTATTTATTTTTTATTTTTTAATTAGCATCTACTAGCATCGATAAGTTATGCAGATAATTATTAAAAATTAATTCCTTATATATTCTTATACATTTTGTTGTTAATAAACAATCAATAACATATTAAATATATATTTATTTATTTATAGATTAATATTTCTGTCTATGGGGGAAAAGGGTAAAATGAATGATGAATGATGTTCACATGGGGTATATTTGTTTTTAAATATGTTTTGATTTCGATTATGTTTTATTTTTTCTTATTATAGGAAAATAAAATTATTAATTACCATCATATATTTGGTTAATATATGATATGGTGGGGAATATTCTATTCTATGTCACAGTCACATTTATAAGAATATAAGAATTTTGGTAAACATCTCTTTCATCAATCATAATTTAATCTATTTTACATCATTGTCCTGATGTTTTACATCCAGAAGCAGAGTAAAGGGGATGTGTGTGTTGAAGTTTCATCAAATAATTGATGAAATAATTCAAATGTGATTAATGAAAATTTGCCATTAAAATTGTTATACAAATATTGAAATCATTATTTTTTTTATATTAATTCTGGCTATTTATTAAATTATCCGGAGGACAGTTTGCATCCTGATATCTGATGTACGGGGGAAAAGGTTTAAAAAAGATTGAGAAAGAATGACTTTTGAGCAAGAATTCCAAAGTGATGTATGAACATTTCCCATTCAAATCATTATATAAAAATATTATATCATATACTAAATTATAATGTGTTGTTTTGAAATTGCCATAAATAATATTATGGTTTAATTGAAATATTTCAGTATTTGAAAATGAATGTCTCACAATTAAGCGACAGCGACTAATCCGAGAAATTATCACACCTTATAATACCTCAAATAATCAATTGATTTTTTATTTATATATCACTTTTTAACAAATTACTATAAAAGCGGAAAAGCTATAATCCGTTTAGTTTTAACTTAAATATACACTATTTTTTATACTATATATATATATATATATATATATGTAATATATTGCACATAGGGTGAATTAATTTGTGATAATCCAATTATACGTTTACAATATATATATACAATGTATACAAAAATATAGCTCATATATATATGGACAAATTACGCGAACCACTACCGATGATGGTATATAAAATATACACATGTTAGGAATATATATTAGGACAGGTTGCCGGGATCTTCATGTCTTCTTGTATCTTATTAATTGTAACTCGTTAATATTCAATAATATAATGTTAATTCAATTCGAGGGTTATTCAAAAAAAAAATAATAACTAACATCAGAAATCAGCAATAGAAAAATTATCAGCAATTAATTTTAACTTGAAATTAATTAATTGAAAACATTTTAGATGTGTATATTGAATATGTTTTAAGGGTGATTTTTGAATGAAGAAGAATATCGTATTTGAATGTGTATAAGAACAAAAACTTATCATTTACCTTGTCCTTTACTTTTGAATCAGTTAAAATACCGATCAAGATTAAGATTTGTACAACAGAAAGTGAGTAAATTGAGTGAGTTAAGTAAAGTGTAAATTCGATGTAAAGTGATTTCTTTATCCTTTATTTGATTAATTCCATTTATATATGCGTGCCTTTTCCAGCACATAAATATAAATAAAAAAAAGAATTATTTAATCAAATTTGAATAATATGTATTGTCTGAGGCAAGTTACAATAAAATTTTACTCAATATATTTATTTTTAAATTAAACTATTCATGTATAAATTTTATTTTTATTTTTGTATATATACGCACTTATTATAAATGATCAATAATTAAAATTCATTGCAGGTGAAAATTATAAATTAAATATTATTTTAACTCTGAACAGACGACGGCGGCGGTGGTGTCTTCCGCATATGTAATATAAATACTCTTTGTGTTGTTTTCTTTCATATACAATTTAAAAAAAAAATTAGTTATTGTTTGTGCGTGGTAAAGTTATTTTTTATTACTATTTACTATTATATTATTATTATTCCTTTCCTACATCAATTTATATATTGAAAATATTAACAAATTTATAATAACAACAACAACAACAAAATATTCATATATACATACCTACATATATATTAATTTGTATACAAAACATTGTGTTTTTGTGTATTAAAAATAGTATAGATATATAAGAAGTTATATCGTTTGAATTATTACTATTTTTTTTTATTTAAATATATAAATTACAAATTTACGATTTATAGAGAGGTACACACTATTATTATTATTATTATGTGATTATACCATATAAATTCTGCATGAATAAATATAATTGTTTCTATATTATGAATTCGAATAATAAAATATATGTATAGTTTTAAAAGTTAACCTTGTTGCAAAAAAAAACTGATTTTTTATTATAAATATAAATATAATAAATTATTGTATATTAATTTATAACAATTATTTATTAAAATTATATTTTAAAAAAAAAATTGGGATATTAATCTGAAACTGTCAGTTTTTTTTTTTTTTTTTTGATACCAACAAAACACTAAAGAACATCTTGGAATATTCTTGGAGAAAATCTTGGAATATTCTCAATTCTGAATCTGAATACAAAACAAATGAAACCTAGTCCAAATATGTCATCATTATATTAATAATATAACATTTGATATGATTTTTCATATAAAATGAATTGAAACTCGTCAAAAATCTTGGAAAACACTGAATTATATGAAAGAATTGTAACAAGAAAACATATTTAAATATTTAAATATTTTTGTGAAAATCTTGGAAGATTCTCAATTCTGAATGTGTAATATATTGTCCGAAAGAAATCAAGTCTGAAATTTTACAGAAATCATTTAAAAACGATATGGTAACATTATCAAAACTCAATTGCTTAATCAATTTCATGAATTGTCATTAGAAATTCAATGAAAAACATTTTTTATATATTAAAAATATAATAAAGACCTAGTTTCCATAGTGTATTTCCAAATATACAATACTTTGGAGAAATCTCAATTATTGAAAGAATCATCCCCACAGGGAAACTTAGTTCAAGGATTTAAAAAGATCATAACTACATTATAAAAAAATAGCTTCAGAGCACTTATAAATCCATCATAAATATCCAAATCTGCCAAATCATCGCAAGTAAATGTATAGTTCAATATTTTATAGAGATCTAATAATCAATTCAAAAAAACATCTGATCAAACCGATTAGTTAAAAAATATTTCAAGAACTAATCGATCTTTTGATTCACTAAATTCAGAATTTCAGAAAATCAGTCTATAAATAAAATTTATTCATTCAACTCTCATATATTTATACATAACAATTTTTCCAACTATATACAACACACGATAATAATAAAATAATAATAAATACCTACATGCATATAAAATTAATTGAATATACCTATTAAAATTAAAAAAAATATAACAATGAAATTATGAAAATAAAAAAAAGTGAAAACTTGGTCACAGTATTTTTTTTTTCAATTTATAGAAATATACAAAACATTGTCTATTGTTTAAAAAAAATAAAATAAAATAATCACAACATTTTTGCAATCTAATTAAAAATTGCTCTATAGTCTTTATACCTATATATCGAATCGATCTAATCTATACCTCGCTGCTATTATGAACTAATTTTATTTACTATATATAGTATATACGAACTTTGATTGTTTTATTTATATAGAAATTATTTTTTTTTTTTTTTATGAATCGAGTTCACACACAGCTATATAATTATTATTATTATTTACACCTATATATATATTTCAAAAAAAAAAAATCAATTTGATTTCATAAGACGATTATATCAATTATATCATATTGATTTTATAACATATACAAAATAATTTCAATTGACAATTGTGGAATATTATAATTTTATTTGTAAGTCGTATTTTTATATAGTTTATATACTTGTATATAAAATGAATTAAACATTTGTTTTTGCTTTATTTATTATGTTATTTATAATTGTAAATTATTTCAATATCATTTATATTCAAAATTAGTCAATTAATTTTGCAATTCACTCAATATATATATATATATAAATATACTGGATGTTCGAATAAATGTTAGTCGCTGACCTAGTAAGGTAATAATTACAATTTTGATAATCCATTACATAAGGATTTACATTGTGAAGCATTCTAATAGGGAAATAATTTGATAAATTTAATGATAGAAACAATGTGCTTTATGAACTCTGAGGTGTAGTTACATAAGTTTCCCAAACTAAAATTCTTACAAAATTTTAGGATCATGGGTTCGAATCATTAATCACTATATGAAGACAGAAATTATGTTTTGTGTATTTTGCGGTTATTTTCGAATCTGGATTTTCATACACACACAGAGTTTCACACGTAAAAAGCAACAAATAATCAAACCAACAACGCTGTTGGTTGTTTTCGGGGTCGTCAAGAATCAATCATCGATTGCATCGCCGACAATTAGATATAGGTTATTTAAAATATTTTCGTCTTATAATAACTATAAAAGACTCAATATTCGTATAGTTTGAAAGTGAAACATTGAAACACCATGTATCGCACAATATGTATAATAAAATAGAAAAAATTGTGAATGTAAATCGTTCAGGATTTTGGAATGACTAATGTAAATTACACATTTAAGAATATATAAATGCGGATATAATTTATTTATTAATAATGTATTTTATAGAATTTATACCGCAAAATATGGTTTTTTAATTTTATTTTTGGTTGGTTGATCGCATCAAATTCTATTCGCATACTGAATTAATTTTTAATTGATTGAAGATTAAAATGTTCAAAGATATTTTGTATATAAGGTTAAAACCTCATATTTTTAATTTGGAAATGCAAAATAATATGGATTTTACCTTGACATTGATCAAAAATAGAATTATTCATTGTTCACAGTCATTACTTATCATAATTTTTTCGATTTTTCGAGTTATTTTTGGTTTTTGAGTTTATCTTATTTATTCGTTTATCATTTTGAGCATTAAAAAAACTATAAAACGGGCGATAATAATAAATAAAAAATTAATTTTTCGCTATACAAACAACAATCTGGTTTTAGCGTCCAACAACAGCAGCCTTCTGTTGTTAGTTTCTTAATTTGTGGCCTTTACGGTGTCGGTAATTAGCCGTACGACCAACCGCCAGCGGAAAATACAACTCTGTGTTCAAGTTCAGATTCGAAAAATAACCGAAAACACAAAACATATTTTATGCATTCAGTAGGATCGAACCCACGACCCCAAAATTTCGTTAAAATTTTAGGTTGGCATTTTTAACATTTACACCACAGAGTTATATAAACGGGCGATAATACCAATTGTAATACTACGAAAATCAATATCTAAATGAATGAGGAAATGGATGATATAAAGTATTCTATTCTAAAAGTCCGCATATAATCTATATATATTATGATATTATACAGTAAAAGTTCTACTTCTCGAACAGTTAACCCGTTGATTTATTATACTTATTATGATGTTTTATTTGACCACTTGATTCTTATATGAAATACATAACTTTAACTATACTATAACCCATAGATTATTTCTGCTTATCGACCTTTTTTCTTGATCCCTTGAAAACTCGTCGACAAACGGAACTTTCTCTGTATTATATTTTATCTTTTTCATATAAATTTAAATTGAGGGTGGATAAAAAAAGTACAAAACCAACAAAACCAACTCATATGATAACAATTTTATATGGAAATTCTTCTTTTTTTTTATCTAAATTTAATATTGTTTTTTTATTCATATATATTAAGTATATATTTCAGATTCACTTAATCATTTCTACCACTTCTATAGGATTTCCTTTTTTTATACCATATATAACAAAAAATGTATTACAATAATTAAATACATTTTGATCTAATTTATTATTATTATTTTTATTTGTTTCGATTTTTCTTTTTCAAATTTATTGATATATAAATTAATTATTTATTGATTGTGTGAGTGTGTGTTTGTCTATTATTTTATATTTTTATGTATTCAACTTCAAATATATGTGTCATTTATTTTTTATTTAAATTAAATGAGGTCGATATATTTTGAAATATGTAAGTAAGAAGTCTTATGTTTATATGTAAGTATATATATATAGATCATAGTAATAAATAATTATAATGAAAATTGAAAACCAAATAAGAGTATTTAAAAATGTTGTGTATATATTCAAGTTGGGTATATCTTAATAAGAATTGCGTTCTCAATAATGTAACCTTTTGGAATTTTTTGATTAGTCGTTTACTTTAGGAGACCTCACCCACTAAGAACGGAAGAGACCTTTTGCGATCTTGTAATACCTCGAATAACTGGGGTTATGAGAAGCGATAACGTTGTATCAGAACTTGTAAGTTGATATAAACGATAAAATTCTGTAACATATTAAAATTATTTTCGAGTTCATTATTTTTATTGATATGTTTTTAAATTACAAAAAAAAACTTGACAAAACTAAAAAGCAAAAAAAATAAAAAGAAAAGAAATTCTTAAAATAACATAAAAAAGAAAAGAAATTCTTAAACAGCATGAATTTAAAAAAAAATTAAAATAAAAGCCAAAAATTCACAATCAAAATTAAAACATTAAATTAAATCAAAAAAAAAAAACGCGATCGAAAAGCGGATGAATTCATTAATTATACAAATGTGGGGGATTTTCCCATTCCTCAGCAAATTGTAGGTAAATTTTCATAACCGTTTGAGCATCTTCCACAGAATTATGTTCACCAGTTTGTATTTCAATGCCCAGTATGATTTTGGCTAATGATTTTAAACTGGGACTTGAACGACACCCAACGAACCGCTTTAACCGTTTGTATTTTGATGTATCACGAATTAATGACTTTGGATGAGTTAAATGTAAAACTTTGAAATCATGTGAAAGGGAATGTCCAATGATAATACGATCTTTTATTATATCAGCCACCTCCTTTTGTACCTTATGAAAATTTTCACCATTTGCAATGTCTGACGGTCGAATTCCACTGACGGCCGTTCGATAATCAATAACCTTTTGATATGGCAAAACAAATTTATCCAAAATTACATCACCCAATTGATTGACAATTGAGACCCGGGCGAGCATATGCTCGAAACCCATATGACCAACGCCAACCATTTCACAATCGATGGCCAAACAATTTGTTAATTGTCCAGTACCGCAAACTGGTTTCTTTTTCTTTTTATTTTTCTTTTTTCGTTTCTCACCACTTTGTATTTTATTATTTGATTTTAATACATCATCATCTTTATCCACCATTCGTCCTATCACTGCTGTCACCGATGAAATGGTCAAATCTTCCATTTGATCTTGTAGAATAACACTATTATTATTTTTTTGTATATTTTCATTACTCTGAGATGAATTTAAAACATCAGCGGCACTCGATGAAAATGATGTGTCTTGTAATTGTGGAACATTTGAATTTGTCCAATTGATTCCGGCCAAACGACGATTTATAATATTTTGTGATTTTTGTTTTGGTTTGTCATTTTCTTTTGATTTCCCCGTTGATATCAATTGTCCGGTTCGTTCAGTCATATTATTTTTTTTCTTATTAATAATAGTATTTTGTGCCATTTTCTTATAATGTGTTACTCTTGAACTTATATCACATATGATGACACTGCTGTTGCAGCTGATGTTCACGATGACAATGCTGAAATATCAATTGATAGTTTTGTTTTTAGCTATTCTTTATTTAGATGATTTGGTGGATGTGGATGGATCGACGTTGACGTCATTATATTAATAGATTTGTTATATTTAATTTTATATCCTTTTTGAATTGTTTAAATTGCCAATTCATCAGTTATTATCAGTGTAATAAAATTGTAATACGATATATGTAAAATTAGTTAATTTTTGAACATTATTAAACAATATTAAATTTAAAAAAATAATGAATTCATCAATAATCCACCATGAACGCGATAATTTATTCCGATTCCGATGATTCAGAGGGCATTTTTATTTGTTCTTGTTGATATTGTGGTTATTTCTGCATAGTCGTCAAGTTCGATTTCTTATCAATTGGTCAACATTTTTTATTTGATTTTATTTCAAAGACCTAACCAGATATTTATAATCCATTGTAGATAATCTCGGTGAAATATTGAACTGAATTTGGGAAACTCAATTAATCTCTTTATACTCTTACCGGCAAAATTGGTATCGTTAAAGGAAATCAAATTAGTCGGTAGAAGTGAACTCAGTTGTTTCTGGGTTTGGATGAGATAACATTTTTTAATTATATTTATTTAAAAAAACTTTTCCGTCACTTTCCTCTGCCAATCACAATAAAACTTGGCAATTTTACGTTTGAATCCATAGGTAGAATTCGATGCTTAATAGGAATTATTTTCCAATATTGTTATGGATATGTATGTATCAATATTATTATGGACTAATAAACGATATATAATTGTAAATATAATAACATATTATTGCAATATCTATCTATATATATAATATGACAAATATGTCGATAAACAATTGTTTTTGTGAAAATAAAATAAATTTTTATAAATGTGTGTCTGCCTGCGTGATTGTGGATTATCCATATATATATAAATATATTTATTTCAATATGGATAAACCACAATTTAAAATTGGTTTTATTTTTTTTTTATTTATATAATTGTCACGTTTTATTTATTGGTGTTCGTTTTTTGTTTTCCGTATATTTTATTAGATATCCATTTTAGTTTAAAAACTATGTGTATATATATAATAAATGCGGAATGTTCATATATAATTGAACAGGCAGAATTTTATCATCGATAAACAATAAATATAATTTATTTATTATTAATACTATAGTAATAATAATTATTTATTGATTATTTGTATTATTATTATAAGTTTGCATTTCTAAAAAAAAAATGTTGTTGTTATTGCATTTATAACAACTATAAATGAGTTTTAAACTTACTAAATAACCAATATGCAGTTGAACTCATTTAATTTACTGACCATGGTTAATTTTTAAAGTTTTAAGTTAATGGAATTAAATAGCCTAAAATATTAATAAGATATTACTCTGTATATCTATCTATTAACTTTTTTTGAACCAATAGATTTGGAAATTCATTTTTTCCAAGAACATCAATTCTATGGAATAGTCTACCGCGATATTATTTCCCTTTTCTAATGACTATCAATCATGTAAATCAAGCATTTCTTCTTATCTAAGAACTCATGTACCGACATGAGACAATTTAATCACCAAACAATAAGAATTCTCCAAGATAATCAAAAATCTTGGTTTATTGTATATTTTAATTGAAATAAACTTTTAACTATTTCTGGTTTAATTTTTCAATACACATTTAATTTTATTTAAAAACAATATATGATTTTAAATTAGAAATCTCTTTTTTTTTGTATTCATATTATATATTCAAATGTAAATACACGAGCTAAAAATATAAAAGAGATAATAATATGTTCTGGCTGGCAATGTGCATTATATATACATAAAATAATCGACAAATTAATTGTTTGTTTATATAAAAAATAATTAACAATAATAATAAAACATTTAAAAATGTATTTTTAACATAAACATTTATTTATTTTTATTATTTTTATATATTCATTGATTCGCATTCATTCAATTCAATGCGGGTCTAAATTAACGGGGAGGAAAAAATATATTATACATTGTTTATATTTAAATTTTATTGTTAGAATACTTTCCGAATTCCGAACTTTAAATAAATCATAATTATTTAGGTGACAATCAGCAATTATTCGGGCAATTGAAGATGATTCGTGTCTGTGATTTATGATTTTATAATTTAATAATAAATTGTGATACAAAAAGAATGGATTAAAGAATATAAAAAAACATACAAAAAAAAATGTATTAACAGACATTTTCCCAAACATTTTTTTCGATTATTTTTTTTGTATATCAATCTTTAATTAAAGGTATCCCTACTGTACTGTATCAATCTTTAATTAAAGGTATCCCTGTACTGTACTGTATCAAAAACAAAAATATATATAACACCAGAAATACAAAAAAATATTACAAAACAAAACAAATAAAATAAACCACTTAAGAAATAAAAAACAAAACATGAAATAGAAAATATATGAAAATTTTCTTTTAATAATAGTTTTTCAAGTTTATCCTCTTCTCTATATATGTATACAAACAAAATATACAAGAAATATATAAACGATTTGGCAACAACTACACTATTTTTAAACATTAATTATTTTAGTTATTGTTGTTGTTTTTCGTATTTATTTTTTTGTTTTTTTTGTTCATGTTGTTATTGAAATTAAAAATAGAATTATCTTTTTTTATTCACTACCTCACACACTTACTTTACAGGTATTTTCTATACTATAGTATAGACTATTATGGCTTTTTGAAAATATGCTGTTTTATTTTTTTTTTGTTTTAATTATAAATGTATACCTGCGAACCGCAAGAGTATATATCTTTATAAAGCAAAAAATTATAGGTATGTATATAGTTAACGCGAATTGCAATTGTATACGGACCAGGGAAATAATTGTGTCTGCGTATATATAAATGAATAAAACTCTCATGGATTTTCTTGCCATATAAATTTTTTTAATTAATCCCATATTTTATAAAAATGTATGTAAAATTGTTTGGAAACATAATTGGAAAACATTTTAAAACAATCAACAATATTGGAATACGATTTTTTCAAGTTACAAGTTAAAAATCAAGTTGATAAATTTATGATATTAAATTCATATGTGATAAAACGGATTATGATGATCGATATAAAACGATTTTGTCCAAATTACAATTGATTCGAATGTAATATATTTCACGAAATCAAAAATTATTACTATATTCTTATCGAATCAATCATCAATTAATTAAAATTGACTCCGTTATCGGTGAAAAATAATCAAAATATACCAGAGCTTTGGATTAAATTATAATCACGTGATGGGAAAAGTGAATATACTATAACTCTTGTTTACAGTTTAGTTTAAAAATACTGTCTCAAAATGCAAGACAAATAGTATAGAATATATGTAAAGTAAATTTAAATTTAGATTGTGTGTGATATAAAATGATTAGAATAAATCTTTTTTTTTATACAAGATATATTCGATTTAAAAACAAAATATATGGATTTTAATTTTTAAGAAATATTAAAATAGGACATATATAAATAAGAAATATTAAAATAAATTAAATAATAATAATTAAATAATAATAATAATAATAAAAAATAACTATGTACATACATTTATTTGTGTGTTTTTTTCACTGCTTTTTCTTGATCTGTATTTATTAATTTGGTTGTTGTTTTTCGGCTGCCGGTGAGGTGATAAACTCACAAATATCCACTGTGTATTGTTTTTTTTTATTATAAATTATTTCGTGTCGATGTCACTTTTATCTTTAATGTTATCATTTAACTATCATACATATTTTTATGATGCGATTTAAAATAAACAAAAAAATTTTATTATTATATTATTTATTTTGTCTGATTTGAATAACAAAATGATATAACACACACACAAGAAAAAACAACAAAATCAATTTTTTACTATTCTTTTTTTTTTTTAATTTTTACAATGTCGTGTATGTTCTGAATTTGAGTGGCACAATTAATATATTATAGAACACAAGCAATATTAAAAAATATAACAAAAAAACACGGCTGAATTGTACTTTACGGGCGAAGCCCGTAAAGTGCAATTTAGCCCCCCTAACTTGAAGGGGGGGCTCCCCCGACAAACTTTTGTTCTAGCGTTTTTGGGGGAGGCGCCCCGTTTGCCCAGGAGGGGGGGACAAAGTTTGTATGGAAAAAATTTTTTTTTCCCCTCTAGGGGGGAAATTTTTATCGGAAGGGGTAAAGGACCACCCCTCATGAAACTTTTGTTCGGGACTTAGGCTCCCCCCCTATACGTGGGGCGGGGGGGGGACTGAATTTTTCACTCGATGGAAAAGCTGCAGACAGAAGCTATTTATTTCCTATCAGATTGCATTCCTTAAGCAAATTTGTCAAAAAAAAAAACTGCGGATGGGGTTTGCTCGGTGGATAACAGAAAGAGAGTAATAATCTTTAAAGGCGCCGAAGGCGCTGCAGACAGAAGCTATTTATTTCCTATCAGATTGCATTCCTTAAGCAAATTTGTCAAAAAAAAAAACTGCGGATGGGGTTTGCTCGGTGGATAACAGAAAGGGAGTAATAATCTTTAAAGGCGCCGAAGGCGCTGCAGACAGAAGCTATTTATTTCCTATCAGATTGCATTCCTTAAGCAAATTTGTCAAAAAAAAAAACTGCGGATGGGGTTTGCTCGGTGGATAACAGAAAGGGAGTAATAATCTTTAAAGGCGCCGAAGGCGCTGCAGACAGAAGCTATTTATTTCCTATCAGATTGCATTCCTTAAGCAAATTTGTCAAAAAAAAAACTGCGGATGGGGTTTGCTCGGTGGATAACAGAAAGAGAGTAATAATCTTTAAAGGCGCCGAAGGCGCTGCAGACAGAAGCTATTTATTTCCTATCAGATTGCATTCCTTAAGCAAATTTGTCAAAAAAAAAAACTGCGGATGGGGTTTGCTCGGTGGATAACAGAAAGGGAGTAATAATCTTTAAAGGCGCCGAAGGCGCTGCAGACAGAAGCTATTTATTTCCTATCAGATTGCATTCCTTAAGCAAATTTGTCAAAAAAAAAAACTGCGGATGGGGTTTGCTCGGTGGATAACAGAAAGGGAGTAATAATCTTTAAAGGCGCCGAAGGCGCTGCAGACAGAAGCTATTTATTTCCTATCAGATTGCATTCCTTAAGCAAATTTGTCAAAAAAAAAAACTGCGGATGGGGTTTGCTCGGTGGATAACAGAAAGGGAGTAATAATCTTTAAAGGCGCCGAAGGCGCTGCAGACAGAAGCTATTTATTTCGCTAAATTTGAGCCCAAAAATGTAAATTTGTAAATTTTTAAACACCCCCTGTCCCTCGTATTAGGGGGGAGGCCTTAGTGCTGAACAAAATTTTCAGGGGGGGGTGGCCCCTTGCCCCTTTCAGTATCAATTTTCCTTTTAGAAATGAAAAAAAAAAAAATTTCATACAAACTTTGCGCCCCCCTCCTGGACGAAGGGGTTCGGGCGCCACCTAGTCCCGGAACTAAAGTTGCTTGGTTTGGGCCTCCCCTCCATTTCAGGTACTAAAATTTAAAATCGGAGGGGGGGAACACTTTTACTTTTTGGGAATTTTGAAATTTTCAAAACTCCCCCCTGCCCCACGTATAGGGGGGGGAGCCTAAGTCCCGAACAAAAGTTTCATGAGGGGTGGTCCTTTACCCCTTCCGATAAAAATTTCCCCCCTAGGGGGGAAAAAAAAATTTTTTCCATACAAACTTTGCCCCCCCCTCCTGGCCAAACGGGGCGCCTCCCCCAAAAACGCTAGAACAAAAGTTTGTCGGGGGGGTATTCCCCTTGATTTTCCCACCCTAAAATTAAATTTCGTGTCTTCGCCCGTAAAGTACAATTTAGCCAAAAACACTACTTTTATTACCTTACCATCGCTTATTATGCAAATAACAAACTTATAATTTATAATCCAAAGGCACACAAATAATTGAAAAACAATTATATTAAAATCGATATTTGTTTTTTTTTTATGTTTTTGTTGTTGTTGATAAAACAAAAATATTCATATACAACAACAACAATTATAACAACAACAAAATGTCTAGTAGTGGTAATAGCTGCAGCAGTTGTAGCACATAAAGAAAAAATTTAATTTTAAAAATGTATTAAATTTTCTAAGCACTTTTCATTATACGAACAAAAACGTCGAAGAAAATTGGGAAAACACCACAAACTTTGAACAATACAAAAATACAACAACAACAAACAGTACAATAACAAATATAATAACAAAACAATAGAAATAGAACAACAACAACAACAACACAAACAATACAAAATAAAGTAAATACCAAAAAACCTCGCACCTTTTGCGAATTTTGTTTTTTGTGTGTTTCGGATTGCCTGCTGATTTTTGTTTTTGTTTTTTTTTTTTATTACATTACATTTATAAAAATTTTCCCGTTCAAAAGTATTTTGATGTTTTCCAAGAAGCAGCTAAAACTCAACTAAATAAAAAAAAAAAAATATGAAATACAAAAAATATAAATAAAATAAATAATAATTTTATTATTAAACATTTAAATAAATATTTTCTTCACCTCCTCTATCTATCTGCTGAGTGCTGAGTGTTAATTTAAATATATAAAAAAAAATGTTTTTGTTGTTTATTGTTTTTGTTTTTTTTTTTTTCGAGTGCCTATATAATTCTATATACACAAAACACAAACAACATACAATGTTGTTGTATAAATAAATAAATAAATAATCATACGAAAACCGTACAAAAACAAAACTGTAAATTATAATATTATTATTTTTTTTTCTCTTCTCTTGTTGTACAATTTTTTGCTAACGCATTCATTCAATATCTATTATGCGCATGCGATTTCTGAATTGTTGGATGTTTTTTTTTGTTTAGTTTGTTCTTTTAATAATTCTTTTTAGAAGAAATGCAATATAAAATATCTATTTTCTTTTTGCTTTTTTAATTATCATCGCCAAATTTGTACAAACAATACCATAATTTTTTTTAAATTGATAAGAAACACTCAACACATACAAATGCATACAAATATTATTAAATAAATACAAAAAAAAACAATGAAAGAACTTAACAAATATTAAAAATCAATGGGAATTCTTAAATTGCATTACTTTTTGGGGGGGGGGGGGGGGGGGATGCACGCACTCAATGCATGCAACTTACAACTACAAGAGCGATATAAAAAAAAAACAACATCAACTACACCAACAAAACAAAAACACTGCAATAAAGAAAACACACAAAATACATACTATACTAACGATACCGAACATTCACACAAATTTCTATAAGGAAAAACTTAATTTTATTTATTGGTTTATTATATTGGATTAAAAATATTGTATTCACTCCTGCGGCGTATAATTTTGATGTTTATCACATAATTTTTTAAAAATAATACCATAAATAAAAACTAAAAATAGAATAGAAAATTTTAATATACAAGTGTATCAACAATAGTGCATTGACTTCGTGTTATTTTACTTTATAATAAATTTTGCATTTTATTCTAGTCATTCGCACGCACCCACACACAACGACAAAGTCGACCGACACACACGACGTGTGAGTGAAATGAATGGAATGGAATGGTGATAAAGAAAACAGCTCAAATGAAAATTCATAAAGAGAAATAATTTTCATTTTATATTTGAAATGTATACAAAATTTGTCACTTTGTCCGCATTTAACGTTCGTTAAATAAGGTTATTAAGGTGTTTATTCAGCTTTTGATTATTTTTTCCATTTAAAAAAAATTATATTATACAAATAAAATTGAAATTCGTCAACAATTAACAATTATTAATCAACTAAACTATTTTCAACTAAACAAATTATGTATAATAAAACGATTGTAAATTTATTTTAAACATTCAATTAATCATTTTACCAATCTTTGCGTTTGATATTTTCAAATAAAACTTTTGATTTGTGTATTTGATACTTTCTAATGTTATTACTATAGTTAATATAGAGCATTTAAAAATCTATGTTTCATAATACCGCTTAACGTCAGATGGCACTTCTAAACATAAACATTATTTATAACAAATGTTTTTCTTTTGTTAATTTGATAAGAAACATTGTTACGTTACAGCGTAACGAAAAAAACACAGATCCAATATAATAAATGCATAGTTTGTTTTGTTTTTGATAATTAAAATATTATTTGCAATTGTTCAACAGCTATTTTTTAAGATACCTGATGTGGATGGGATTTATGATAATAAAAAGGAATACTTTTCAATTCAATTTAACAAAATCTTTTTTCAATCATGGGAATATTTTACGGTGGTTTTAATTCCTTCACCTTTCAATTCCTGCGTAACGTAAAATTGTTATTTTTTAATATAAAAAAAACGTCCAATTGTTGAAAGAAATACCGCTTCATAGAAATACTTGCATTTTTTACATGTGCGCAATTAAACAAAATATTCTTTCCTATTTGCGTTTTAACTTTTTTTTTAAATATGGCTGATTTTATTAGAAACGTTGTTGGAAAAATGATGGGGGTCGGTGATGATCAAATATGTATTTAAATTAAAAACAAAATCTTTTATAAACCATGGGAAATACGGTTATACGGTGCGAGGTTCAATATTATATTCATTTGTTAATTTATTTGTTTAATATATATATATATATAATCATATTAAACCTTATTCCAATGATAAATTGAATAATTTGTGAATGTTATTACTATTTAAAAAAAAACAACAGTGCAAAACAATGTACATTTTTATAGTTAGTGATTTTTTTTTTTTGATTGAATTTTATTCCCATTTTACAACAATTGCAAAGATATAAGTTTGATTAAATCATAGTTAAATGTTTTAAAAGTGTGTTGTTATATTGAATTCTGATGATAAAATGCATCGTTTACCAGAAAATGACCAAATAATGTTAATCATGCATGACAACATAAAAATTTACTCGTATGGGGAGAACAATATTTTACATTATTGCGTATGGGGAGAATTACATACAAATTGTATAAAGGTGTTTTTAAGATATGTGATTTTTGTTATGAAAAGATTTAAATATATTAAAATGGTATATGTAATTACATGAAAAATAATCAAAATTTGAAGGAATAATCAAACAGGATACAAGGAAACATTGATTATCTAAGCTTTATAAAACATATAAGGTACGTAGTTTATTTATTATAGAATATAAAATTGGGTTTTGCTTGCTTTTAATTTAAAATATATTATAAGTCTATTATTATTCGATTAATCTTTTCCCTGCGTAAACAAAATATATATTTAAATCATTGAAAATGCAATATGATGATGAATTACTACATAAACGACTGGAAATCTTTTATATTTATTAATTTAACTTGATATTTGGGCTGCTTAAAACTGAATGAATGTATAGTGTAAAACTTTCAAAATAAAGACTCAATTTATCCTATCTCAAAGTAATTGAATGAATATTTCCTTTAAAAAATCAAGTTATTTATGCTAATGATGTTTGAACCTCATTGTTTACCCCGCAGATTCATAAGTATTTCATACACGAAATGGGAAACACTCAGATTTGTATCTTTGAACTATAATAGATTTACTATACGTGCGTATATAAATCAAAATATACATAGATTGGAAATACCCAATGTATTGATTTGGTATAGACAAATTAGCTTTTATTATTTTCGATAATATTCCTTCCTATATATATGGACAAATCCCCATCGTAATTTTTCAATCGACCAACTCCCAGTTCTTATTTATAATTTCATAATTCGCGTAGGGTTTCTTTAAAAATTAAAAATATCTCAAAAAAAGTTTTTATTTTATATATGATTTTTATTATTCAAATTTTCGTTTTATCTTGGTTTTTTTTTTTATTGCAATTTTATTTAATTAAATTTGTTTGTCATTTATTGTTTATTATATTATATAAGAATGACAATATAATATATTTTATTAAGAATAATGATAATAATAATAATAATAATAATTCTTAATTAATTATAAATAATGTATATTTATATTTATTTAATTTTCATTTCATTCGCCCCTTCTTTTTTTGTTTAAATATATTTTATTTTATTTTTTTTTTGCCTTATTATTTATTAATTTATTTATTCATCTAATAACAAATTACACACACATTTATTTATAAATTATTAATAATTAATTTAATTTAAACTTTTTATTGTTTGTTGGTTTTATTTAATTATTATTATTATTTTTTTACATATAATTTCCATTTTTTTTTTTTTTTTTTTTTGCACAATTTCCCCAATTCTTTCTTTTCAAATCAACATTTATAATTAATTCTAAATTGTTAAATAATAATTTTATACCAATTTACGAAGAAAAAATATATATATAAATAAATAAATAAAAATAAAAGTATTAATTTTATATGTTATATCATGGGTGATTAATTGGTTTTTTTTGTCACAAATTGATCTAAATATAATTATTAAAGAAGAATTTCTTTTTATTATACAAAATGTTTTAATTTTCTTATATTTTAATAAATAATAAAAATAATAATTTTATTTTGATTGTTTTTTTTTGTATTTTCTTCCATTATTATAATTGATAAAATTGGAATAAATATTTTAATTGTTTTTTGAGTATAATTTTCCAAATATTTGAAGTAAAAAATAAAACAATTTTTTTTTTTTTTTTTTTGCCATTTATATATACGAATTTATTTTACATTTTTATTTTGTATTTGGTTTTACAAACTATATATTTTTAATTATATCTGTATTATTTAATAATAATATTTACTCGTGTGTGTGTGTGTGTGTGTTTATACCTGAATTAAAGTTTAATTATTTATTATAATTAATTTTCCGATATCATTCAGATTAATATATATCAATGAATTATTTTTTTTTGTGTTTTCCAAAAAGTGATGCCAATAATACTTTTTTTTAATTTTTTTTCTATAAATATTCGAGATGTATTTTTTTTTTAAATATCGGGGGTTTTTTGTTTTTAATTATTAAATTTTATTTCTTAAAAATATATTTTATTATTATTATATTGTTTTGTTGGGTTGTATTTTTTTATATATAAAAAAAAAATTACTTAAACAAAATAGTAATAATAAATAAATAGAAAATTTAGTAGTTTGTATTTATTTGTTTTATTAATATTTATTAATATTTATTACATGCTGTTATATTTATTGTTTATTATTTAAAAAGAAAAAAAAAATTAAAAAAAAAAACAAACAAAAAAAATTACCCTGTTGTTATTGTTGTTGTTGTTGTTTTTTTTTTATTATTATGTTTGTAATTTTTTTAAGTTTCTTTTTAATGTTGAAAAATGTTTCTGGAGGAAAAGAGGTTATTTTTTATTTATTTTTATTGATATTTGTTATAAAATATTGTTTAATTCTTTATTAGATTTATTTATTTATTTTTTAAATATTTATTTTTTTTTCTTTTATATATTTATTTATTAAATTGAGTGATTGAAATTTTCTGTTTTTAATATTAAGACTGCATTTCTTTGTTGTTTTTATTGGGATTTATTATATAGTAAATTAATTTTGTACATTTAGTTTTACATTTAGTGCGTACGTACGTATACTGATTTGATGTTTCATTTTATTTTGATTTTTTTTTCCTTTTCAAATTCTATATGTTTAAGGATTTAATTTTCAATAATTCTTTTTTCTAATATATATATATATATATATTATATATAGAGTAGTTCAGTTTCTGCTTAAAGTATTGCATATAGCGTTTTATGATGATACAATAAATTGTTTTAAGAACTATCAAATTGAAAAGACTAGGTTTTTTTAAATTTTCTGGGTTTATAATTATAGTTGGTAACATTTTTTTTCGTTCAGAAGTGATCATTTAATGAAATATTTTACTGCATTGTATATAGATTGGTTTACAAAATTGTTTTATAGTGAACAAACCCCCCTTTTTTTATTGGGAATTAACTGTAAGCTACATTTTGGTTATTTTAAAAAGAATCTTAATAGAAATTTAAAATAAAATTAATAAAAAAAAAACGACATTTTAGTTTAAAATTGCATGGAACATTTTTGTGGAAATAACTTTTCATTTTAAAATTATTCTTTAACAATCTTGTTAAAAAAAAACCCACTCACATAAAAAGCGTCTTATCATCAAAAATGACACGACTTTAGAACAAATATATAGTGGTTTAAATTTGCATTCACAGTTCATTGCGTATAGGTTTACTTTTAATCGTAGCTATATAGAATCCTATATATATATATAAACCGTTTAATATGGACTAATAATAATAATAATCATGGCCATAGTATCTGATCAGATGTAGAGCATCAAAATTAATCGATGATTAAGTCATTAAATTATATAGAGAGTGATTAATCGTCATGTTAAATGTAATACAGATATTTAAAAAGGAAAAGCATTATCCGCATTATAATTTACTTAATCATACAACAGTGATGAAAATATATTAATCGATTCATATTTCAGTAAATTAATCACAAACTAGGTGTATATTCTGACAATAAATTAAACCTATATCAATTGACATTAAATAGTGAATTTATAACAAACAAAACTCATTTACTATGTGAGATATTGATAAATAAAACCACAACTTTCTATTGCCTTTCTTTTATTTTATGTATTTTTAGGTTTCTTTTTTGCCATTAAAATCCCATTGTAAAAAGTGTTTATCGTGAACTAAAATTAAAAATTAAATAAATGTATGATGTGTAATTTTCGTTTGTTTATATGTTTATTATTATTATAAAATTGATTGATTAATAAAATAATTAATTTACTATATTAATAAAAAAAAAAAAAGGATATTTAAAAGTCACAAAAAAAAAAAAATATTAAAAATATAGAAATATTGAATATTGGCCATATATTTTCTAAACTTTTTATTTATTTCTTAAAATTATTATTTTAATGTTATTTTATAATAGTTTTATTCATCATTAAAATTTTTAATTGTATACAATGTTTTTTTTATTTATATTTCTCTATATTTTATAATATGCTCATATACATTTCGTTTTTATGTGCATTTTATTCATTGTTTTTCATTAAGTATATTTAAAAAAATAATATAATAATTAATATATATATATATATATAAGAAAACGAACGAAACAAAACATATTTTAATATACATATATAGGAAAAAATAATAATTGTACAATATAAATAATAAAAATTGATTCAGTCTTATTTATTTAATAAAAAAAATTAAAAAACAAAGAAACTTAAATTTAAAAAATTGTTTTAATTTCATTTAACAATTTTAATATATGTATATAATATTCTAATGTTCTTGTTTGCGAAAATTTTCTTAATTTTCTTCTATTTTTGTTCTGTGTCTATTTTTTTTTTTATACAATACAAGTTTATAATTTTAATATGGAATTTATTATATTATTCGGTGCGATGATTTATGTTTTTTAACTTTTAAATATTATTTTACTTACAAAAATCGAATTAAAATATTTTGAAAAAACAAATCAAATAAATTAATAAATAATAAAATTTTCTGATTGATTTTATTTCAAAATAATTTTTTTTTTTGTTGGCAGATTTTTTTTTTGGTGGAACTATTCGAAGAAAGAATGGGGCGCGAAAGATTCTTAATTTTTATTTTAATTAATAATGCAAATCTATTGATTTTCATTATATATAGTTAAATAATATATGCGACAAATTAAATTTAAAAAAAAAAAACTGTACGGTGAATTCCTTGAGTTTATATTAAAAAAAATTAATCTGTAAATACAATAATAAAATTTACTCTATCATATTATTATTAAAAATGTATACGCATTTAATTATGAATTATATTTATTTTTGAATTAATAATTAATAATATAATAACTATTTGTTTGTTTGTTAATTTTCTTATTTTTTTTTTTACATTATTTACCCTGTATTTTTGTTGCTGTTTCAATTTGTTATTTAAATATATTTATATTTATATATAGTATTTATTTTTAATCAGGTGTTTGTATATAGGTAGATATTTAGGTATTTATTTTATTCAATAAATTAAAATAAAAAATTAATTGAATTAAAAAAAAAAGAAATGAACGATCAATTCCACATTTCCAATTTTAAAACCAAATCTTTCTCGCTTACAAAATAATGAATCCTTTTTCGCGATTATATTTTATTTGAAAAATATTAATTTATTTGATTTGTTTTTCCATAGATCATCATATTATAAATTTGTTTTTTTTTTAAATATTAATATTATAATGACATTTAAAATAGAATGAAAATGATATTTAATATTATTTCTTAATATAATTATTTAATTTAAAAATTAAAAAAAATAAATAAAAATAGCATCACCTTTTAAAATACTTATATACATAAAAAATCATATTAAATAATAAAACATACCTTTTGATTTTAATTGCATCTTTGCAATAAATAACAGCAACACGAAATACAGATTAAAAAAATATGCAGATTATTCAGTTGTTACTGCATTTAAAATAGAATCATTATTATTATTATTATTTGATGTTGTTGTTGTGGCAATATGGGTATTATTAATTTGATCCAAATCTGTTGGTGTAATGTCAATTTCATTTATTAATGCCTTATTTGAATTGTTATTATTTTTGTTGTTTTCTTTAATATTATTATTATTTTTATGATTATTATTGTTGTTATTATTATTATTATTATTAGCACCACTTAATGGAGATGTCGATGGTGATCTGGTAGACGATAATGGTGATGGATAATTTTGATTTGGTGAATCTGGTGGAGTATTCATTGAATTTACATTTACCATTATACTACTATTATTATTATCTTCCATTGTCGGTGATATTCGATTAACTTTAGATTGATTATGATCACTGTCATTTGAGTGATCACCCATTGATGGTGGCTGTGCTTGTGGTGGTGGTGGTGGTGTTGATGATGATAATGGTAAGGGTGACGAACAACAACTATTATCATTATTTACTGCTGAAATAGTTTGTTCGTCTTTATCATTAATCGATTGTTTTGAATGTTCACTTGTACAATCATCATCATCATTATCATCATTATTATCATCAACATCATCATCATCATCCTCATTTAAATCTTGAGTTTCTTTTAATATTCTATCCTGGTGATTATATTGCTGATTTTGATGGTTTTTAAAATCGAGTTCTTGTCGTTGCGTTTGCGATTCCATATTCGATATAGATGATATTGATGATATAGAATTTGATTGAGGTAATTGTTGAGAGGTTGTCGATGTTTGTGGCAGTGGTGGTGGTGGTGGTGGTGGTGGTTGTAATGATAATGTTGATAAAGATGGTGGTGGTAAATTTGATAATTGTTGTTGATTAGTTGATTGTGATTGTGATGATGTGGATCCTGTTTGTAATATTGATGATTGCGGTGGTGGTGGTGGTGGTGGTGGCAATGGAGGTAATAAATTACTTAACATACCCAATGGTATGGGTAATCCACTAAAACTTGATTGAAATTCAGGATAGAAATTTGGTGCCAATGATAAAAATTGACTTGTGAGTAAATCATTTTCAGCAGCCGCTGCAGCAGCAGCAGCCGCAGCGGCTGATGATGATGTGGATGTACGCATCGATAATGAATGATTATCTAAATTTTTATAATGTTTACTTTTTGTTTCACCTTTATGATTATGACTGGTGTTCGAGCCATTACCATTTGATTGTGGTGATGATGATATAGCACTCATTTGTAATAATTCAATGGGTGGTCCACTCAGACAACCCTTTCGTAATGTTTCCAATCGTAAACTTTTACCATATTTACCGCGAACGTACATCAACAATGAATTATATGGTATACCGAATTTACGTGATGCCTGACTGGTTGTCATCTGTTTATTCCATACACATTGCAATGCCAATGTTAATTCATTGTTTGTCCATGAACGTGGTGGACCACCGCGTGGCGCTGAATGTTGTCCCTTCGGTCGACTTGCTATAATTTGTTTATTTTTTTTTTTTAATAAATAAATGAAATTATTATAAATTATTTTCATTGTCATGCCATATAGGCTAATTTATTTTATGAAATTACAACACAAAGAAACAATTAAAGTGATTTGTAACTCATCATAAATTAATCGTAATGTTACAAATTTTGAGGGATATTTGTTAATAAAATCAATAAATTTATTAAATAATTTATTGATATCATGGTTAGCAAGAATGTTAAGAGAATTATAAAAATGTGGTAGAAGGATATTTATATTTCGCATTGCAAAGATGATTCAAAAGAATATATCTTTATATTGATATCACAGCCAGTAACATTTATTTTTTTCTTTATAAACAATCCAAGTATATTTTTCAATTGCATATTGCTAAACAAAATGTATTTAATATTATATACACCGCAACAATAGAATATATATATAAATATTAGGTATAGAGTTTTGTTATATTAATCTGATTTTTATCATATATTAAATTGACCTTTTATAAAAACATATATATATATATTTCTACTACTCCTCGTATATACATATATCATATTTAAACGAAAAATGCAATAAAAGCAACAAGAAGTCATGAATTATGTGTGCATACGATTAAATTATTATTATTATTAATATAACGATTTATTAATAAAATATTTATATATAAATATATACAACCAGAGAAACAGAAGTTATTTTTGTAGTATTGTTATATATATTTTTGTTTTTCGCTTATCTTCCTATCGAAATAAATGTTAAAAAAAAAATTTAAAAGTTTATATTTTTTATTTTTTTGCAAAAACATAAAATTATTATATTATATTTGTATATATATAACATTATCTGGATGGATTATCTGTGGAGAAATATACATATATATATAGGGTAATCATATATATATAAATAGTTATAATGATTTTATATACGGGATGGTATAAAGTATATGATTAAACATATATTAAAGAAAATATCAATTGCTTGCAAATTTTAATGTGGCTTCATAGCGAATGGCAATAGAAGAATCGTATTGAACGTAATCACTTTTCATTATATCGAAAAATAAAGTATTTGAAGAAAATAGTTTTTTCTGTATTTTTTATAATTTGTTTAACTTTTAAGAGCAGCGCTCAAAGGAATAGAAACTTGTCAGTTTGCCCGCAATGGACCGTATATTCTGTATATATTCAGTACATTCGTGAAGCAAACATGAGGGCTAGAGTGATAGCAGCAAAAAGGGGGTTGTTTTATTTATTAAATACAATCGTTTCGAATCTTCCTGTATATGAGTGCATTAATATTTTTTAATATTTGCTCCAGTTCTAGTAGCAATATTTTACAATAAAAAAAAATTAAATATTAGATAATTTTTTAAACGATAAATCTATATATCGAATCTCGCCACATAATAAATACATGTAGAAATATACATATGTAGAAAAGATCAACAATTCAACAATAAATATGCTTGTTCTTATGGTTCATGGTGGGTAATTTATACTATATTTATATATATATATATAATATAAAGTGAACTAAATCGTGTCTTGTACTTTATTATTGTTATTTAATTTATATATTATTTGAACAATTGCTAGGATCACTTACTTACTGCATATGGTAGCTATATATATATGTTTGTTTTGAAAGTCATATTTGGTATTGTAATATTAAATGTAGATTTAGAAAAATACTTTTGCCACATACTTAACTTATGATTTAGCGTATATGTTAACAACATACGTGCATATCGCGTTTAACTGAATCAACTAAAAAATAACGTATATTTATGTTATATGTATATTTGGAATATATATGAATATATATAGACAGAGTATATATGCAATTGTAAAAGGACAAATTTGTATATGTATAAAATAACCTGAAGATGAAAATAAATATTGGTTTTTTTTTTGTAAAACGTTTCTTAATACTTACGTTTCTTTTTTAAAAATGGTCCATGATGATGATGATGGTGGTGATGTGGATGAGGATGATCCGAATGAATTGATCTTCCATCTTGTTGCATATCAATGATTGGATTAAATATTTTACCTGGATCCAAACCGCTTGCCGATGGAAATAAATTCATTGGATTATCCAAATTGAATACTATACGTTTAAATATAAATTTAAAAAAAATTGTTTTATTTGTGGTTATCATTCAAATTATTGCGTTGTTAAAGAAGATTAATCTATTTCTAATTGAACAGAGCACGGAGATTAGAATGTAATCTTATAGTGGTTTTTATATTCAAAATAGAATTCATTACGTTTATCATAAGGTCTTACGCGTCTATTAGAAAAGTTTTAGTTATAATAAAATTGTCCTTATGGGAGTCTATATAGGTATTTAACCGATTATAAAACCTGAATATCATACATAAAAATCGATTCCAAAGATTCGTAAATGATTGAAAAAATACTTTTATAGATACGTTTAATAATAACTTATAAAAATAGTAAAAACACATACTTTGTGACGGCAATTGTGATGCTATATTGGGAAATTGTAATGGTGACGGTGGATGTGGTAAATCATCACGTGGATTAAAATGCAATGGTAAATTCATTGGTGAACTTGCTGAAAATTCTTTAGCCAAACTATTTTCTAAATCATTTCGAAAATTAATAGCACGTTGATGTTGTTGTTGTTGTTGTTGCTGCTGCTGATGCTGATGTTGTTGCTCCCTTTGCAATTGATCTTGATGGTGTTGCTGCTGTTGTTGAATTAATTGATCTTGTTGTTGATGTTGTTGCTGTTGCTGACTGTGATGTATTTGATGAGATTGTTGATTTGGTTGCTGCTGCTGCTGCTGCTGCTGATGTTGATGATTTTGACGTTGATTTTTTTCATCATCATCTTGTCGTTGATGCATTGAATGTTGATTCGAATTATTATGATCCTTTTGTTGTTGCTGATGATCTTTTTGCTGCTGCTGTTGTTGCTGTTGTTGTTGTTGTTGATGTTTATGAACGGCTGCATTTACATTTGCCAATTGTTGTTCGAAAAACATTTGTTGTTCAATCGATGATAGCATTGCATCGTCACGGCTGGCATTCAATAGCATTTGATTACTGTCATGTGGAAAATTAAAACATTTATTTTGCATATAATGTCGTGTTAATTCTAAATTATCCATTTTTAAATGATTCATTGTGTTTGGCGATAAATCTCGATTTCGATTTCGTATGTCACGTAATAATAATGATGATGGTAATAGAGATAGGGATGCGGCTGATGATCGCTGTACTGGTGATAGATTTCGTGTGGTAATCATTTTTGATGTTGTTTGTGACGTTGTTAGTGAATGGGCCAACGAAGACGATGAATGTATGGGAGAAAATGGAATTGTTGATGATGAAGGTATTGTGACCGGCGGTGTAGATTGTGTAGATTGTAATGTACTTTGCATTGCTGAGGATTGTGATGTTGATGTTTGCGGTAGAGGTGGAGTTGTTGGTGATGTTACCGTGGGAAAAAATGAATGATGTCGATTTGATGGTCGAAAATTTTTTAAACTTGGAATATATGGATTATTAGATGATGATGGTGGTATTGTTGTTGTTGTTGTCGAGTTTTGCATATTTTCATTTTGATTTGTGGAGAAATTATTGCAATCACCATCACTAATTTTATGATTAATATTGCTTGTATCATTATAATCGTTGTTATTATTTGAATTATTACTTTTATTATTATTTTCATTATTATTGTTATTAGTTTTCTTAATATTTTCATTAAGAATATTTTCATTATTTGTATTATCCGGGGTATTCACATTCATATCACTGTTATTATCATGATTTTTAATTGAATTAATACAATTATTATCACTGTTATCGTTGTTATTATTTTCATTATTAGTTTTATAATTATTATTATTATTATTATTACCACAATTATTACTATTATTATTATTATTATTATTATTATTATTGTTGTTATTATTATTATTGCTATTATTATTATTATTACTATTATTATTACCACTATTAATATTATTATTGTAAATATTTGTATTGGGATTCAATTCGTTATTATTGTTGTGCTCGAATGAATGCACAAGATTATTAAGCACTTTTTGATATTTTCTATGTAAACTATTTTTTTTATGAGATTTACCACTTAACTTTATCAATTTCGTATCACTTGTAATTTTATTTATATTTTTTGTACACAGATTTTCCGGACCTTCACTTTCAATTGTCCCGTGGTGATGTGAGATACGATCATTTAAATGACCACCACCAATATCATCATTATTTTCTTCATCATCATCATCAGCATGATCCTGATCATGACATTCATCATTCAGTATTTTATTATTAACACTAACAACTTGAGATTTTATATCATTTATATTTGGAATTGTATTGTCAACAGCGCTAACAACAGTACCAGAAGCGGCTACCGTCGTCATTTGCTCAATGGTGAGTTGATTATTATTATTATTATTATTATTATGATTACTTAATTTACTATTAACAACATTATTTTTCGTATTTAAATTATCCGGCATTTTATTTAAAACACTACCAACTGTAAAATTTGTTTGATTACTTAATTGCACTTTTCTAAGTAAACTATAAATATCACTACCACTACCGGTACTACCACCAGTAGCACCAATAATATAATCACTCCCACATCCATTTAAATCTAATTTTATATTTCGATTTTTATCATGATTATGTTTTTTGATTTTGTTTTTAATACTTTTAGTATTATTATTATCCTGATTAATTAATTCACTATTACCATTATTACTACTATTATTATTATTATTATTATTATTATTATTATTATTATTATTATTATTGTTATTATTATTATTATTATTATTATTATTTTTACTATTATTATTATTATTATTATTGTTATTATTATTATTATTATTATTATTATTATTATTATTATTATTATTATTATTATTATTATTATTATTATTATTATTACTATTATTATTATTATTATTGTTATTATTATTACAATAATCGATGGGTGATAATCGTGATGATTGATGTGATTGTTGTGAATGAATGGATGAACGAGGTGATAGTATCGTAGTTGATGTATTCGGTAAAACACTGATATCTTGTGCGGGTTCACTTTCACCTGAACGCCTTCGTGGTTTTGCCTGTTTTCTACGTGGTAATAACGGAGATGTACACATTAAATCTGCATCCATATGATATCGACTGAGTAAATCCAATTGTTCTTGTTGTTTTGACAAATGTAAACGTTTTGCATTGTATAAACTGGCGGCCAAATATGGTGGTATGGTGGTGGCCGATGACGATGATGTTGTTGATGTTGCGATTCCAATTGTATTATCATAATTAGAATGGATGGGCGGCGGCAGAGGCGGTGGTGATGATGATGATGATCGTGAATCATCATCACCATCATCATCATCAATTTCATCATCGATGTCCGATGATGATGTATTACTATGCGATGATAATATTGATGTACGATGGCGATGATGACGGTGATGATTACCAATACCTGAAATAACATCATTTACTACACCATGATATAATCGTATATTTTGTGGATCATGATTTGGTAATGGGGTGGCTAGCAGTACATCGGCATCCCCATCATCAACATCATCATCGTCATCATCGAATAGGCCACGGTTAACAAGACCGCGTACACCTAATGTTTCGCCAGCATGTATTATTGTTGAAAATCGATCATGTAATACGTTAATTTGTCCAAAATACATAAAATCAACAATACTTTGGATGGCCCACGATGGAAAATCTAATATAATAACTGGATGTTTGCATGGTGTATCGGTCAATACACGATGAAAAAATGGTGAACATGCTGACAGAACAATTTTATGTGCTTTTATTCGACCATCTCGACACACCAATGTCACGTCCACTAATGTACCATCTCTCAGTAATTCACCGAATGTATCTAAAATATGTTGTTGGTAATTATTCCAACATAGTTTAAATGATTCCTTAGTTGTCATTTTCATATATAGTTTTGTTTTTCTTTTTGATATATCCAATATATATTATATGTTATATATATGATAATATTTTGTTTTCCGGTTTGTTTATTTATTTTTTTTTTAATAATTATAGTCTTATCAATATGTGATTTTAATGATTGATAAAGATTTTCTCATTTTAATTATGAAAATTGGATAAATTATCCAAGTGATGTTTTCCATTTCATTTGATGATTTCATATTGTTGTTTAATTTCTCTCTAAAGTACTTGTTGTTTGTCGTGTTACCTTTTTTATGATTTTAAATAAATGCAATCTATAAGACAAAAAAGAAATAAACATTAAAATTCAAAAGTCATCTTTTTTTTGATGTTTTTGTTTGTTTAAATTTTTTTCAGATGTCATGAAATGAATGTTTTCTTGATATGTATGAATCTATATATATATAATATATTTTATGGATATATGTCAGGATGTTGCTTTTGTGAGAATGTAGCGCGCAAATGAATCTTTATTTATATCAACACTTTTTTTATTTTTGACTTTATCTATATGTTTTTTCATAAATAAAAAATAAAAAGGCAAAGGAAACTTTTAACAAACAACAGTTTGGTTTCTTGTACTCTTTATGTATCGTGAAATTCACAAAAAGAAGTTTAATCTGAAGCAACGAATAAAAATACTACCTACAGATTTTGTATATACATATATAGAATATATAAATCGTTCTCATTTTAATATTGAAAAAACTCGAATTCGAATTTTTATTATAAAATTTTTTTTCTTAAACATATCTTTATTACATTCATATACATTGAGGTATAAGAAAATGATATTTTATTACTTTCATTTTGTCTGTTTTTCGTTTGTTTGTTCTGTTTGAAATCTTTTTTTATAAAACCAAAAAAACAATTTTGTTTTTATTATAATGAAAAAATTTGATTTTTTTACGTGAAATTGATAACGTATCATTTTTTCTAATAATTATTCTAATCAAAAGGTAAAGTTTCAAAGCATATTGATATTTTAAAAACAAAAGTATGGGAAGTTACAAGATATTTTGAAATTTTTAAACAAATTTTTTTTAACCCGATAACGTTAACTTATCCTTTATCATCAGTCCTTATATCTATACACATGCATTTATGTATATTAAAAGCCATATATACCAAAAAAAAACAACTTAACAAATTTCACGTATTCTTCTTTTTATTTTAATACATCATCATAAAACATATCAAAATGATGTTTTATTACATATATGAGATGCAGCGAGATTTCCAACATATATTTTTATTTGTTTTGTGAATTTGATTTTATTTTTGTAAAATGAATTGAAATCTGTTTTGTGCATTTTTTTTTTATACGAAATCTGTTATTGCGTTAATATATGATTTATAAAAAAAAAACTTTTGTATTTTTTGGTATATTTATGGTATTTTCGTGTAAAAATATAATTTTTCATTCAATTGAACCAAAGAATGTTTCCTTTTCAATTTAATGTATTGTTTTTAGGTTTAAATTTTTATTCAATTTAAATTATGTTTTTGCTCAAGTTAAAATATATTTTTATTTGTATTTTAAAGACATTTTGGTAACCATTCAAGAATGTCTCCTAGAAGTTTTTTATAGTATATAAAAGTTCGGGTGATAATAAAGACCCGTTTCGGAATCGCTTCCCTAAAATGTTTTCTACAATAGAATATTTCATTGATACGATAGAAAATCCGTCAGGAATTCCTCGTTATGATTTTTCTTTAGTGAGAAGTTTTTCTGTAGATAGCGAAATTTCACTGCTTAAAGATTGTTCGTCAAAAGAATTGAAATGAAGACATATCTTGAATTTTAATATCTTTAATTGGAAATTCTATAGATTAATTTAATCGTATCGGTATTATTCTTTTTAGGATTAAGATTTTTTGGTCTTTAATGCATTTTTTAATCTCATCAATTTGACTTCAAAGTTATTTTAAATAAATTGATCTGGAAATTATGGATAATCATACAATTTTTTTTTGTATTTGAAAACATTTTAAATAATATTAAGAATCATGATACATGAATGAGATTAAAAATTGTATTCACAATTTCACTTGATCATTTTAAATGAAACAAAAAACATATTATCTTATTTTTATATTTTAATTTATATCGGCTATCGGACGTGATAATTTTTTGAGCCGTGTCACAATCTTATCTTATTGTTTAATGTTTATTTGGCGATCTTTTATTTAACTTCATTTTTTTCTGTATATCGCACACACAGATCACAAGAGTTTTTACTTAATTAAACAAAATTAAATAATATACTTTTAAAACTTTCATTAAAAATCTTAATTTTTAATTTATATATGAGAAAGACAAAACTATAAATAAACAAATTCTTTTTTCCCACATATATTTCACTGTCTAATATAACGCTGCATGAGTATTCCAAAAATTGAAATAAAATGTCACTATGTGTAATTGAATTTTAAATTTTTTTAATGAAAAAAAAAAACAGCTTTGTATACAACCGCATTAAAAACTTTTACAGAACAAAAATAAGAAAATATTTACCTGAACATATATATCAATTCATAATAAATTACATATTAAAAATTATAGTTATTTTTTTTATCATAAACTCAAAAATAAGGATCACAATAAATGTTTTCTTTTTCTATTATTAATATTCATATTCACAAAAAAACTGATGTATGTTTTAATTAATTTCTTTTTGTATTTGAATTAATTAAATTTTGTTTTTTTTTCACTGTATTCAATTATTCACTTATTCAATATAAAATTATTCAAATATTTATGACAATTTTATAAAATAATAATAAAAAAAAGTCACATCATTTCACTGTGGGGTTATCAATTTTATTTTTTATTTATAATAATTTCTTTTTTTTTATTTAATTTTTAAACACTTTAAAAATTTCTTAAACAATTTTTTGCTTTTGATAGATTCTTTCAGAAAATTCATTTGTTTATAATCAAATAAAATAATTTTTATCACTATCACAATTTTCTTTTTAAAACACAAACAAACGAAAAATAACGATTATTTTCACAAACCTATTATTCACTAAATATTTTACGTTTAACTGTGCCTTAAAAATCAAATGTTCAACCGCAATTATTAATTGAAAAATATATACACATAAAAAAAAGTATTAAAGAACTTATCACACGCAAAAAAAAAAAAGAGCCGAAATAATTAATAATTTTAAATTGTATTTAAAAAGAATTTATATAAATGTTATTTTATATTTATTTTTTTAATTTGTAATAATTTTCAATTATTTTCTATTATTCTTTTTTTTTTTTTTAAATTCAAATAAATTCCCGATGAAATCTATTCTCAATCATATTTTATATCATATATATGTATACCGACGATATGAGTTTTCTATAAAGACTGATTTGTACAATTTCAACTATTGGTACTATATAAGAATTATAATTCTTATTTCAAGAATATTTATATGATATAAGGATATATGAGTTTGTGTAGGTGTTTATGTAATATATATTTCGCATATATAATTATATCTATATATATATTTCATATGTGCGATTTGATATATATTTTGAAACAAAATTTATATGTTTGTATATGTAAAAAATTTTCCTCTTAAGGATAATTTTATATATGAGCATTTTCTACATATATATTTTTATAAGCTCTCGTTTGGGGATCCCTTTTCCTTTTTTTTTTATTTGATTGTATTGTTTGTGTGTTTTCATTATTAATACTAATATGTATATATAAATATAGAGTGTTTTTCTTATATGTTATGTTATATATATATATTTTAGATATAATTCATGTAAGTTTTATAAGTTAACATTTGTATATTTATGTACATATATAGTTAGTATTTATATATATAAATATATACCTTTTAAAAACAAAACAAAAAAAGGATATATAAATGGAAAAAGGAGAAATATTCATTCTCCTTATACGTGTGTCAATTCTAAAAATGTATAAAAGGATATATGCGCAATTGAAATAATTTAATATAATATTAAATCATTCATATATATTTATTTATATTTTTTAATATATGATATGAAATATGAAATATTTTATTAAAAAAAATTTATGGTCGAACTTCTTTTTTATTTTTTAATATCAATTTTGTTACATTTCTTCAATTTTTTGTCTTTATCATGTGTATTTATAAAAAAAAATTTCAGTAGGATGTAATAAGAAGTTTTTTATTTTCTCTAAAAAATGATTATAAAACAATATATGTATTATATATGTTATATTTCATATTTAAATTTAAATATCAACATTTGATGTACTTGATTTTGAAGTATATCTCTTGTTTCAACTCTAAAAATATAGTATATAAATATAAATTCATACTAATTTCTATAATACATACACGATAAATATTATATATAGTATATGTATATATGGTATATGGAGAGGATAATTAAAAATTAATTACGTTTATTTTCTTGAGTTTTTGATTTAGAAAAAAAGTTATTATATTTATAGCAAATTATATTAAAAGTTTAAAAATGAATGCCCATAAGGCAATTGTACAATTATAAATATATTCAAATTGAATATAAATTTGGTTTTAATTATATATATATATATATAACAATTAATATTAAGTCATTGTACTTAAAAATCGTGTACTTTGCTTGTTATAGTTCAAAGGTTATTTTTAAGACATGGTCTTGAATATGTTTTGATATATAACAAATGTCCGTGAAAATTTAGATTTCTTAAAATATTTTCGATTGGTTTCTATAAACCCCTGTTTAACTCTATCATTTGTCTTACTGAATTTGAAGACTTTTGCAAATTATTCTAATTATATTTTTAGTATTTGAGTTAATTAATTTTCTTAAGCATAAATTGTTAACAAAAATGTAATAATCAAAATCCATCAGAATAATTCCCATAATGTATATAAATAATTGATTCAATTCAGAATTCAGAACGATTTAGATCTTTGATTTTCAAGTTTAAAATCTTACAGCATGAAAACAGAAAATTTATTGATGATTAAAATTAAAAAACCGGATTTACATTAACTAAATTTTTAATTTATATTTAATTTGCATGGATGAATGAACTTTTTTCAAACGCTTTTCAAATATAGTATAAATATAAATGTAAATGTAGTCAAGTGCATATGCACACAATATATAATAATAATACAATAATATTATTAATAAAACCGAGAAGAGAAGAAAATTTAAATTCTACGAATCTTCATCATCTTATATCTAATATGATTTTTATATACAATATAAAATTTTACAACTATATATATATGATATATAAAAAAAAATTGGTAATAATTTTTATCGTGCTTTTATTTTTTTTCCTTTTTTTCTTCTTAATTTTATATTCATTTTACATACATATATGTCGTCCTGTATGTATAAAAAAATAATTATACATATTATAAATATATATATATATAGTTAGATATGTGAATTTAATGTATGTGTTGCGAGAAAATGGTATTGCATTTGTGATACATATCAATTCAGAGTATGAGTATAGATTTTCGGTACATATGAAAATGAATATAAATATAACTCCGTGAAATATGTGGTAATGTTTACATATCTATATATTTATATATATGTATAATTGCAAAGAACGGGAAAATTTCTTTTCTTTTTGTTTTTTTTTTTTGTGTTTCTTTCTTTTATTTGTATTTCTTTTTTTTATAAAAATGTATAAAGAAAAAGGAGACCATCACCACACTGTTTTCTCATACCATTCATTTAACACCGCGCGTATACCAAATATATATATATATGTATATGCAAATATAATATATATATATAGTTGATTATATGCGGTGGATGTGATGTTGCGAAGCTGCCGCTGGCTCTAAATGATATCTATATACATATATATATATATATATATATATATATATATATATATATATATATACATACATAGTATTTAAATTATAAATAGAAGAATGGGTAAGATGGTCTCGAAAGAAAAGGGTGGTAAATTATATATTTATATTTATTTATTTATGTTATATATGTGATGTGATGATGGTTTAAAATTAAGGGTGATTTTAATTTTGTGTTGTTTTTTTTTTTTTTATATACATTTTCATTTGGTTTAAATAAAAGAAAGCAAAAAAGACGCCTATATATGTATATAAACGACGATATTGCCGACAACAACATCAGGAACACTGCAAAACAACAACAATAATAACTTCGACTTTAATTTTAATGATATATTTTATATATTAGTATAGTATATATAGACGATGATGATATAAAGACAAACTTTAAAATTTATTTTATATTATGTATATAGAATATATGTGTGCTATATTTTTATTCTTAATGTGTATATATAAAAATATCGTTATTTGTATATGCAATATTTGTATTTAAAAAGAAAATAACATTTATAATATCCTAATATACATATATATATATATAAGGACAATGAAGGAAATGAATAAAAACTTCATTTAGTTTTATATGCATATATATACTCAAGACATAACTATATATATATATATATATACGTATACAAGACATAATGAGTTTCACATATATGCGGTGGAGGCCGATCGGTATATGGTTGAGATGTCGCAATATTTAATAAGGCATATATCCTAAATATATGTACTATATCAAACATATTTACTTTTATACAGTATTCGCGATATGAATTGCACAATTTATTTTTTTAAAGAATTATACAATCTATGTTAGAATGTTGGAACGACCGTGCAATTCATCCCGCGAACACTGTTTAATATATTGTATATCATAAAATATATGATGAATATACTATACTATATATTGTTAGTTTTAGTTGGTTAACACAATTTTCAAAAAGAGATAAATTACTTTAAATACAATTATGTATATATGAATATTTATAGTTATTATTTTTGAGTAATAATTTTTGACTACATGTTTCCTTTCGCATATTTTTAAAATACCATTTGTTATCAATACATATAGATTTGGGTAAACAAATAATAATACTTCTAAAATATATATACTAAAATTCCCACTATATAATATTGATTGAATTGAATAATAACGAATGTAATTAAAATTAATTTTGATTACAATCAAAGTCAATTGATTTACGTCTGACAACATTCTTCTGTTGTTGATTTCATAATTTGTTGCTTTTTACGGTATCGGTAATTATAGCCGTTCGGTCAACTGGAAAATATCCAACTCTGTGTGTAAAATTCATAATTAGAAAATAACCGAAAAGCATATTTTATGTGTTCAGTTCGATTCGAACCTACAGCCGAGAATTTGTGTTTAGCGTTTTAATTAACTCTATCACGGTTACGAAGACGTTTGGATTAACAAATATATTTCAAATAAATATATTCGTTAATCCAAAATGCCAATGAACATTCGCAAATCGCCGAATTAAGATAATATATATTTTATTTTAAATAAAAAATACTATTATTTTTTTACTCCCATCAGTCTGTTGCACCTCATAAAAAAGTATATGCGGATAATATCCATATCGTACATAAGTATATATGTATAATCGATTAAAATATTTTCATATATAAATTTTTACCATACCAAGTAATATAACTAAAAGTGTAAACAAAGGCGAAGAAACAAATAAAACAAAAATTTAACTGATCCCTTAATTTTCTTCTATTTTTTTCTTTTTTTTTTTATTATGATAAAAAATAATATAAAATGGGTATTTATTGATGCAAGGAAGCAGCCAGCAAACAAGCAACTAAAAAATACATAAATTATATTTGAAAAATAAAAAATTATACAAATCTATATATGGTAGATATATAAATGATATTTTTATTTGATATAAATATAAGCAAGTGAAATAATATAAGAAATAAGAAAAAAAATTAATATTATTATCCATATATATAAGGAATATTGAGTATAGTACCCATTAACAACTCCATATATATACCACCAACACCCCAGAAAAAAAACCATATATCTATAATAATTTACATACACCACCGGCCACCCCCTCATCAAACTATATACATTTATGTTGTTCATAAAAAAAAAATTCATACATCCAAAATAATAAATTCATTTTTCCTTTGGTTTATGGTATATATATATAGGTTTCATATATATATTTTTAAAATAATTATTGCACGGGGCAAATTTTTTCTTTTTTTTTTACTTATATATTCATTCTTCTTATATTCACATTACATTTATTTTACATATATATTTTTTCGAGACATTGTCGCGCGTCTATAAACTAATATAAAAAAATTTATATATACATATATATAGGTATATATACATTTTATTTATCTTAAACATATATTATATATTATGTACAATTAGATAAGCAACATATTTATGTATAGCTATACAGAAAGAAGGATAATAATTTTAGAAGAATATTTATTATTTTTATATATCATATATTGTATATGTAAAATCGAATACATATATAATGGGGTGATGATTTTGTTTTTTTTGTGTTTCTTTCATGAATATATCATTCATTTCCATATGTATGTATGTTATTACTTTTTATTTTTGAGGGTTTAGAAGAATGTTATAAATGAAAATATAGGATATATAAAAGGGTATTTTAATTAATTTTTTTTTGTTTTGTATTTGTATTTTTTTTTGTTTTTTTATTAATCATCAATAAAGTATAATGTTTTTATTTTTTAATGTCCTTTCATATATATATATATATATAGGTTAACACATAGTTTTTTCTTCTTATATTTAAAATGTGTTTTAATGTATACATAAAATAAAAAAAGAAATCGAATTCATTACATACTTCCAAATAAAATATACTAAAAATCTTGAATTTTTTTTTTTGGAGAACTCTCAATTTTTTAAATCAGTTCGTATGAGGAAACTCCATCCAAAAATGTCCAGAAAACATTTAGAAAGAATTCCAAATAGCGTCCAAAAACTTCGAACCCGAATTGTTAAATGCATTATTAAGAAATATCGTTCAGAAGTTTATTTAGTAAAATTTTCCGTATAAAATGTATTAATTATCATGAGTTTTTTGGAATATTTACAATTCTAAATGAGTTTGTGTGAGCCAAATCCACCCAACATTCTTTCACAGACTATTTTGGAAGGAATTAAAAATACTCTGCAACATTTTCAAAACGATTAGTAAACGTAAATCCTTAAAAATGTGTACTCACAAATTGATTTTTGTTAACATTTTCCAGATAAAATATACCAAAAAGAATGACATTTTTTGAAAATTCTCAATTCTGTATCACTTCATCATGGCAATTCAATATTTTTCAGTGAAAATTAAATCAGAAAATGTATATCCATCAAAAATGAAATGTTATTAAATGCGAAACAGTTATACGACGGCCGCCAATATATAAAATATAATACTCACAGAAACATATTTTCCATGCTATCCGTAAAATGCACAATAAAATCCACGTGGTTTTTTTGTTTTTTTTTTTTTGGAAAAATGATAACAAACATGATGTCCTATAAAAGTTAAAAGGATATAAATATATACATATATTTATATAAAACATTTTGTATATATGCATATACATTTATTTTTTCACTATATAAATAAAAATAAAACCATATACAAAATAATATTCAATTTGGTTATTTTATTTATTTTATATATTCACACATCCATATACAGATTACATATACATATACGTAAATATCCTTAATTTCTCCCTTAAATTATAAAGGATAAAATTTCTTCAGCTCAGTTTAATTTTATGTAAAAGTATATGTTTATAATTTAGTATAAAGAGAGCGGAAAATGAATTTTCTTTGAACGCACTCAACAATATGATTCGGGAGGATGATTATGGAAAAATGTTTTCATCATCATTTGCATCATCAAATATATCCTGTTTTTTATTATATGGATTATGTTGTAGAGCTATAAAAGTATATGTTATGAATAATTCTCCTCTCAAAATTCTATATGCGCTTATATAAATGAATTTGTTTTTTTAAATTGCATCAAACTCACTATATATATATATAGATATGTATATGAATTGAACTTGCAATAACATTTATAGTGGATTTATTTTTGGTCAGTTAAAAGAAAGTTTTCATTGAAATACAATCAATTTTCTTTCAATGTATGTATACCGGCGGCTTTTTTGATTTGTTTTTTTTTCGGTGGGAAAAGTATTTTTAGTTCTTAGACAATCTCACATATAAATATTATGATATCATCAAAAAATCCTTGTATTATTATTTTGTTAGAATTTTAAAAATTTATAAGGGATATATTTTTAAAAAAAAAAACATAAAGGACTTATAAAGGATATTACAGAATCAAAATAAACGATTTTTTTATGGTATATCAATAGTAAACATTTTTGATTTCTTGATAAGAATATTACAGATAGATACTTGTATATGTATGGAAAATACTTATTATTATATACAAAATCAACTCGCACATCTACATTTAAATGAATTGTAAAAAAAAGAGTCCTTTTTTGCTCTATATTTATATACCATCAATACATTTTACAATCGTTTTTTTGCCTTCTTTATATAAATGATCCATATATAGACTGTATATATAATATATGTATAGAGATAATTTAATATATGTTTGTGTTTTTCCTTGAGCATATAATTAACACTCTGTATATTTCTTTGGTCCGTTGCGCCCTTATATATATATATATATATATATATTGTTTGTTGTTTTATGAGATTTTTCTTCTTTATATATTTATTTCTTATTTTAATTTCAATTTTTGTATATGTATTAAAGAAGAAAATTTTGTATTAGTTTTTTTTTTCTGTGAAATATATTTTCTCATTAGAGATATATTATTTGTAACAGTTTTTCCTATGAAATGAATTAAATATCCTTATTATATATCTATCTATCTATCTATATATGTATATGTATAATTCAGGAGGCGGTTTCTCTTCCAATACGTGGCGACGATAGATGATTCAGGGCTATTTCTTACATATATGTTTTGTTTTTTTTTTTTATTTTGCCTATATATACACTACATATATGCGATATAATGATTATATTTTCATTCCTCTCCAGTATTTCTTCCAAATACACATTAGGATTTTCTTATATATTTATATATATATAGAAAATAATAATATATGGAAAAATACACAAAAAACAAAACGCAATAACAAAATTATTTATTAATACTTGTTTTTTTTTATTCTACATATATACAATAGATAGATATGTATATATAAAATCGAAAGAAAGAGATAAATGTGAATGGTTTTTCACTTTGGTATATATTGTATATTATTAAAAAAAAAAAATTATTTCATTTTTTTTTTTTGTTAAATGTAACGACGATGGAAAACCCATGTATGTTATTTTTTGCATATACTGTTCTATATTTTATTTTTTTTGTTTTTCTTTTCTTAAATACAATGAAAAATAATTTTCTTTATTTTGGGAAAAATCGCTATCGCAGTAGATAGTGTTATGTATATATATATGTTTAAGTTTAAGATTGAGTCGCTCAAATTTTTACTTATTTTATATGGATATTTAAATTTATATATATGAAAAAGAGGTATTTTTTTAAATATGATAAAAAATATAAGAAGTGTATATTTTATTTATACATAGAAATTTTTTAGATATACTATATAGAAGAATTATAGATTTTTTCTTATATATATATATATATATATACATATATATGGTAAAAAAATATATTTTTTGTTAATAAAGAAAAAGTGAAAGTATAATGAATGTGTAGGAAAAAGAAAAGAAAAGATTATTGTAATGATAAAGAAATATTGAGAATAAAAAACTAAGTAAGTATATATATAGTATATGATGCGGCGGGTATAGGGAAAAAAGAATGATATGTGTTTTTTTTATATTTTGGGGGGTTTAGTTTGGCGGGGGTTTTTCTTTTATATATACATATTCGCTTGTTGTTTTGCATATTTATACAATACATTATTATATTGTATATATACTATAAATGTACTTATTTAAATTTTGTAATTAAATGAAAAGAGAAAATATATATTTGTAAATGTAAATATATATATATATACATATTATGATGGGTAGCGCCATAAATATACATATATGTTTTTATATGAATCCTTCTTGTACAAGGATATAAATATATATATGAAGAGATGAAGGAGTATATTTCTTGTGTGTGCTGTTCTGTGTTTTTTTCTTTTTATATTATTTATTTTGTTTTGTTTAAGAAAAGGATATATATTATAAGATGGTAATGTGTGCAGTACATATACGTATAGTATGTGAGACGATATATATTTATTCATATATGTATGTATGTATGTGAATAAAAAGGAAAATTTTCAGTTAAATATATGGTATATATAATATTTTATTGTTCAATATATTTTTATATATGAATAAAAATTCAACCAATAACTTTGAAGCAAAGGTTTTCTCAATTAATATATGTATATATGGAAGACAAAAAAAAACACGTATATGGGAAAAAAGAAAAACAATTTATCTATATATATATATATATATTATCTATATATAGCTATATAAATATAATGAAAAGAAAAGAATTTATATATTTTGTTTTTCCATGACACAATGAAAGAGTATACATTTTTCTATACATAATTTATATGAATATCATTTCCATATATATACATATAATTATATATATATGTATAATATATAGGGTTTTGTTTCATAAATAATAATAATAATAAAATCATCTACTGTTTTATTTGTATATTTTATTTTTTTCAAAACAAATATTTGACTTTCTTTTTTTTTTAAGGTTTGTTGTCCCTTTGCCTTTTTATATATCCGATAATTTATTTCGCGATCAATATTGATTTAGCTTATTATGCTTATTATTTAATTTAGATTTCATATCAAGAAAAAAACTTACCAAACTTACCAAACTTTTAAGATTTTTTATATACAATTTAAAATCAATAAACATCGTTTTTTTATGGTATATTCTGTCAATATATGTATATCTGAAATAGAAAATAATATTAATCAATATATTTATCAAAAAAAAAAAAAAAAATAGAAAAGGTTTTTTATATTATATATTATTGAAATTATGATTATAATTCGTTTGATTGAAACAACAATTTCAATATACTTCTATTTGGTTATTTTTAAAATATATAATACTTGTTATCAAGTATTGTGATTAAATGGTTTTTGAAGTGCGTGTATAGTGACAATAAATTACTTTTATGCCCTTGTATACTGTGTCAGAATGCAAAATTTTAATAAACATATAAAGAATTTTCAAAAATACAATTAAAATTAGTTCAATATTTCAATTTTATTCCATCGTATTTAAAGTATTATGTCTCAATATAACTGTTTTATCAATTATTTTGGACACAGCCGTTTTATGCGTCAGAATGTTAAACATCGCAGGTCAATCATAATAATATAAAGAACACTCCGCAAAAGTAATTTAGTTGTTTAACATTGTTAGTCATGATATAAATTGAAAAATGTAATCGATCACATTCGAATTGTATCTCGCATTAACTCTATCAATTAATTTGTAACTTCAACACTACATAAGCACATCTCTTAAATGATTTGGAATGTGATACATAAGGACAATTATAATAGTTTTCAAAAGTAATTTAGTAGTTTAACATATTTATATATGAACACATTTTCATCCATCACATTCAAATTATATCTCAAAAATTATTTAGTTCTAATTAGTCAAAGATTTTCCTCGATATATTTCGATAATTTTATAGAATAAATTTTACTGCATTTACTATTCAAGTTCTCCATAAATTTTCTCATTATTCCTTTAATTCCTATAATTTTAGAAAATTGTCGTTAATATATTGAAAAAAGGCATGAGTTGTTTCAAAATTAATTTTATTCTACAATCAAAATCATTGGCCTATGCCATTGCAAATACAAATAGATAAAAACGAAATTAATAATTAAACAACTCTCGCACTATTTAATAGAAAATATAATATACCCGCACACATGCACTATAATAATTTGGTGTGTTTGTTGTTACAACTTTGTCGTCGAAATCTTGTTTTTTTTTCCACTTTAGATATATTATAATCATGTATTGATATATTGCATTGATGTGAATATATACCATATATATAACATTGTATTGCATATATACGCGTGTATATGATCGTATGATGCATATAAATATATATAAAATAATATTTCTACTACGATCCCGTAATTTTTTTGCGGTATATTTTTGTAGAACTCACTCAAAATATACATTTTTATATTGAATATAAATTTATTGTGTATATTATTTTTGCCATATCGACGTGTAATATATTTATTCGTTTTTTTTGTGAACAAATTTTAAGAACTATTTAATTATTAAAAGTGTGTTTTTAATGTGAATTCTATAAGAAAAAAAATCATATGCTGGTTTTATTTGCACAGATTACATTGGAATTAAATTATTTTCCTAAATCATTTGCAAGAAATGTTGGGCTTTCTATCAAGCAGACAGGATTGGAAAATATCGCACCGGTAAGATACTTTTTATGTTGTAGTTAATTAAATGTTAAAAAAATTCGTACATTCATTAAATTAACGTAATTAATTTTTTTAATTTTTGTGAATTTTAGTATGAATAAATGTTTAAATTAAACGAATTCTAAAAGAAAAAATTGTGTGTGCGTGTGTATGGGTGTTTTTTTTTGCTGGTGAAATGGAAAGAAAATTAATTTTCCCATATCTTATGATAGAAATGTTTAAATTTTTATATTGGATTCAAGATAGAACATGATTGGATAATTTCGTGTATTTCTCACAGGTAAATTATTCTGTAATTTATTATTGAAATTTTCACATCGACTTCATGGTAAAAGAACAATTGATTAATTTTCTTTTCTTTTTTTTTTCGTTTTAGGTTAGTATAATTTTTTTATTCTTCATATTAGATAATAGAATATATAGGATTATTTAAAAGGATACAGAATATTTCAAATAACAACTTTTATGGATTAAAAAAATGTTTATAATTTTAAATAAATGCAAATAATATTCAATGGATGGATACTGATTAGAAAGTTTTATTATGAATACAATAAACAAATTGGAAAATTTTCTAATTAATAATCCAATGGATATCGATCCATAAATATAAATAGATGTAAATTTATCGTATTTCAAAATTAATTGCATTTATGATATATAGTAATTAATAGATTTACTACGATGAAGCCAAAGCGATAAAAAATATGATTAATGGAAATCAATGAATTTTCCATTTTGAAAATTGAATGTGAAACATGAAAACATAAAACATAGAAATGTAGATAATATTAATTAATATTAATTGTAAGTTTTATTACATAGTTGTTTAAGTTATAGAATTAATCTAAGCTGTATCGGTCAGGTGGAAACGTGACGCGACAAAGGAAACTGTTTTGAAAAATTCTAATAATTAATCAATATCATCATTAATTTTAGATGAATATGAAAATACTTTTGGTTTTGGCAATTCATTAAACAATTATATATAACTACTATATATTATCCTCAAAAAAGAATTATAAAAATTATTTTTCCGATTTATCTGGCACTCCTTTTGTATGCAATAATACTGTTTCTAATGTATATTAGATTGCTATATAAAAACGCGAATACAATGATTTAAATTGTTTATCCCAATGTAATGTAATGTAATAATGATCTAAATAAGATGATTATAGAAACCTTAGTACGGCTAAATTGTTAATAATATAATAAAATTTTATTATATGATTTTCCAATAATTATTCCTATAGGATATTATAAATTTGTGCTGTACGGTATCTAAATTCCTAAAAACAATTATAAACAAATTAATATTATACTATAATCAGATAATATTAAAAATAAAGTCAAATCAAAATCATTTGTTTCGAGATGTCAATTACACAATGTAATTTGTCAATTACATAATATAATAATATTTGAAACATAAAACCATTTGAGTTTCACGAATCAGGCAACCGAAATGAAATCAAGAATGATCCTATAAAGTATTTATAGATTATAAGATAATTATTAAATAATTTTAATTTTTAATATACCATAGTATTTAAGTTTTAATTTTAATTGTATAACATATATTATTAGTGGCTGTCATAGTGGGAAGGGAAACTGTTTTTATAAATTGCAAACATTTAAATTTTCTGTTTTCTGTAAATTTTCTATTTTAAACTTGCGACGAACTATCTTTTATTAACTTTCTAAATTTCTAAATCTCAAACTAGTAATTTTCATAAAATATATATTCATAAACAAAATTCGATTCTAAATTTGTAGGATTTTCTCTTAAATTTTTACTATAATAAGTTTTTATTTTGCTCCATTAAAAATTCAAGAAATATCAGAATTATATTTTGATATAAGAAACTATACATTTCTTATATCACAATCTAATTTTGTATATAATTTCATTATCAAATATATCAGATGAATTTCCCCTATTGATTGATTTGCATTTTTTCAATTATTGTTTCTGTTATAAGAAAATTATATGAATTTAAACTTTGTTGTGTGAGTTTTAAAACTATTCCATTGTCTTCCATACGAACATATTCAATTTAGATTCTATTTTGGGATAAATTGGACAAAAATGCTTACATCAATATACATACGTAATATTTGCCTGACGTATTATGTCTTCAAATATAATAAAGGAATTTCTTTATGTAATGTTATTCTCATATATGTATTCAATCTCGATCGCGATCATCTTCTATATGGATAATGAGATAAACACAAGATTTTTCAAAAAATTGATTACTGAAAAAAATAGATTGTTTTCATTGGAACTTAATTTTCACTATATATAACCACAATGTAATTTTGTACCAATTTCCTTATTATAATATTAATTATAACGAATAATTTTCTTCATATGCACATTTAAATTATATACATTTCTTATATCTCTATATAATTATATGAAAAACATATAATTTTTTTTTAATTATGTAAATGATTTGTTAATTTTCCAAATAAATATTAATACAAAAAATTTCCAATACATGCGACTTTCCTGGGATTACAACTCATGTCCTTTCATTAATAGCTCATGCATATAAAAAAAATCATATTCTAGAGAACACTATTGCTTATGTAAAATAAAAAAAGGAAAAATGTGTTGTTGCAAAAAAAAAAGAACACATATTTTATTCCTTTTTATTTTACATAAGCAAGATTTACAGTTATTTCTGGATGTAGAGCGGGTACCCCCGGGGGGATACCCGAGTATATATATACACCAACCATACTGGCAGAAACGCCAGCACGGTCAATGTATACATATACTTTCGGGGAACATGATTGCAGATAGTGGTATGCCTAAACCTACATTCGACTGTCCACATTCGAACAACCATGTCCCCTAATAAAAGCAAATCTCTCACATGCAAATTTTACATGTGAGAGATTTTGTTTGGAAAATCGGCGGCTTCGCTAACAACTCGTCCATACGTTCATCTTAAGAAATGTATGCTTATTTTTTGTTTACATACCATATTTAAAACCCCTTCAATTTTCTACTTTTTGATAATAGATGATGTTTTGTATATATGATAGAAAAGATGAAAAAATAAATCAAACCAGTAATGAATCAATACCAATAAATATATATATATTATAGATGAATAAATAAATAAATATTAATATTGATAAATGTGCGGGTGTGTGTTCGTATGCAATATTCATATATCACTTTTCACAAATTTACAAAACTGTAAAACGACTTGAAAATGTTTTTTTTTTCTGTCTGCACCGACTCAAACACATTTTGATTTATTTATTTAATTTTTTCATTTCATTTCATCAATTCCATATATTAAAATTAATGTGTGATGTATTTTTTAAATTTTTTTTTGTGAACATTTTGTTCCGGGTTTTATGTCTATAATGTAATTGTAACATAATTCGTTTTGAATAAGTGATTTAAAGTTGAATTCTATATAAGAAAATCAAAAGAAAAACTATCCAATTTTTTATGAATTTCCAAATTGCATTTAAAAAAAACGTGCTATTTGTTTGTGTTTTTATTGTCCATCGATTCATATATGCATAGACCTTTTGAATCCAATTTTCATAAAATTTCATAATACAATGCAGAAACAACTACAGAAATAAGACAGATTATGAGATATTATGATTTTATTTGTGTATTTCTTAAAGGTATGTAAACATAAAGAAATCATATATAGTTTGAAATTTTCTATTGTATTTTATTGCATTTCATTTCAATTTACCAATATTTTATTGTTGTATTGAAAAATTGCACATAGAAAAAAAATCATGTCCTTGAATATCTATATAAAATATTATGTATTTATCAATTGGTCTACCTGTTAATTTGGCCTAGCTGTAAATTTTTATAATAAATGAAAAATTGTTGTTGTTAGTTTTAGAACAGGTCCAGATTATTTTTAGTATAATATCGATTCATTATTACGAATATTATTATGTATAATATATAAAGATAAAAATATTTTCTGGAGCGATAGTTAATTTTAAATACATTCCTGCGTTTAAATATTCCCTGTAAAATCATTCATCTAACATATGTTTGTGATTTTTTTATATAATTTTTAATCACTTTAATTTTACAAATTCATCACTTTTTATTTTATTTCATATACATGGATTTAGTCTTACGATATTAAATTAAGTACTTCTTAAAAGAAATGTTTAGTAAAATATATTTTATTTTGTGTAATTTTCAGGAAATTTTGTTGTATTTAAAGAAATGTCTTCAAAACTTTACAAGTTTTCATCAAAAAGTAAAATATTTGCTGCGGTATCAACGGTATATTTTTTTGAATCTTTGCTGTTATCAGTTGGGTTTTCTATCAAATTCCAAACAGGTAAATAGAATTTTGTTTGTAAAATAATAAAAAACAATAACCATTTATGGTGTTTTCAATTATTAAATGAGAAATCTTTCTTTTTTTTTTAACTACTTTCAGGTTAGTGTGATTTTGTCTGCCAACTTTACGAATTTTCATTTGATAAATTCCAACGGCAATGTGAGTGAAAACATTTTTTTATTGTATATTTTATTAAAGGCAATTCTATAAAAGAAAATAATTGATTTATTATTTAAAGATAATTTTAAAATGATTTGATTATTATTCAAGTGCTGTATATTTCAAGAATTGATTCGTTTATTATTATTATTTTTGATCTTTATAAAATATATTGTCTATCATTATCTTATGACAATAAAATTAATTCAAAACATCATCAAAATGGGAAGGGTAAAAGATCTGCTTTTATGAAACTTACATCTGAATAATATAGTTCTTATTTTATAACTATACTATTTTTATAATATTTTATATAATATTTTTAATCAATCAGCTTCAAAATGTTTAATTTCAAAATGTTCATATGAAACAGCTTCCGATATGGGATTGGGATTATTCAATATATAATATAATACTTCTATTTCAATTTAAATCTCCTTAATATAACGTTTATACTTCATATATCTTTTAAGTTTCAATAAATAAATCAGTATAATAAACGATCGATTCAATTTTATTTGTTAGTTTTTAAATTTACATATTGAAATACAACATTAAAATATTTTCATTTTGTAATTGCTTTTATGAAATATAAACTTTTGTTTCAAGAGTTCATGGTAAATCGCCATCGAAAATTTATTTATTTAATTTAACAATTAATATTCTTGTATTCTTATTCAAATTAAAATATTACTAATTCTTGTTTGGAATTTTCCTAAAAATCGTTTAGAAATAATCTTGCATGTGAAAAGTTTTTTTTTATTTATTATAATATGAAATTTAATATCTTTTTATAATCAATTAAAAATTCCAATTAATTAATTTATTGCATTAATGCTATTTTTCAATTAAAAAATTATAAAGTTTTAAATTAATTTAATTCAATTTTTATTATAAAATTTAGATTTACTGTGAGCTCGCCAATTATCATTTTTATTATATTATATATAGATATATATTTTTTATACATCATTTGTCCAATTTTTTCCTTTTAAACCTTAAAAATAAAAGTAATTGACAAGTGATTTGTTCTTTTTCCATGGACTGCGATTACTTGTCATTTACCTAATCCTATATAATTAAACATTGGAAAAACAAGTAATTGGGTCTAGCTCTCAGCATATTTAATGGTGTCTGAGTAAAGCGCCATAAACACTTTTTATTTATCCTATCCCGGTGTACTTGGGTCAAGCCCTCTAGTCCCCTAAAAAGGACCGACTACGCGCCAAGTACATTGTCCTATCCGACAGCACTTCGATTCTGGAGAAACCCTTCAATTATATATGTGTTGATTTTACGACTTGTTAGGGTAGTTTTAATTAATTTGAAGTTAGTTAGTTAATTTTTTATGATATTTATAAGTTTTATTATATTTATAATTTTATATATTTATTTATAAATTTTATTTAGCTACAATTTATTATAGGATTTTCACATAATAATTTAGCAATGCTAATTTATAATTTTACTGTATATTTATTTTGTTATAATTATTTATTTAACTTGTGTAAACTAAAGAAAATACATTTATTTACTATAGCTTGAAAATGAATGAATGAAATTTATTATGTATCAGTGTTTCGTTTTTACATATAAAAATATATATATTTTGACTTGTTTTTTTGTTTAAAAGAACTTATGAATGTATGAAGAATAAAACATGAAGAATCTTCAAAAAGATTCCAGTAATTCATCTGTATTAATTGTAAAGTAGCTTTATATATTTCAACTGGATGGTAATCATATCATATTTGGATTAGTAAATTTTAATTCTGCTTCTTTACCGCAATGTATTTTATCATTGAAAACATTTCTTGTTGGAAAGCGTTAATAATTTGATAGGAAAAATATATATCTCATTTCTGAAGGTGTTTTCTTGTATACAACTAAAATAGTTTTCAAACTAAGTACAAACTATAAAAGAAATTCATATAAAACCAAAACTTTGTATACGAATAAGACTGGTTGCTTTCACCGCAACATCAATAATAATAACATATAAAAATCAACAATAGAATCTATTAATAATCTATATAGAATACAAAAATAGACTCACTAAGCAGCAGAATAATGAAATAAAATTTAAAATGCTAACATAGAAATAATATTACCAATTATATAGAATGAATATATGATTTTTATTGTTCTATTATAATCTTTGAATTTTCTTTCTAAATACATGTGTACATACAGACAAATAAAGATTTTTATGTATGTTTATAATCGATATTTATTTATTCTTAAAAATACATATTATATAAGTAGATGGAAATTTATTCACTCATATATAGAAATATACAAAATTATATAAAATTTACATATCAAAAAAAAATTTTTTTTTCTTTTCCATTTCGATTTTAAAATTATAAATATACATATAACAAATATAATAAAACATTTATTTTGAATATATATATACAATATATATATATGAAAACTTTACTAAAATAAAAATTATATATCCTCTTTTATTTAAGGATCTCATTCTACCAAATAAAACCTATATTATATATATATATAAGACATTTAAATATACACACAAAAATCGCCCATATAAGCCCATATACGTATGAAATGAACATATATATATAACACCGCACCATCAAAAATAAAATCCTAACATAATTAATGATGAATTCACCCCTCTATATATACATATACGGTACGCATCGCGATTTTTAAGCTTTCTCTTTATTTTTAAAATGTATATCCAAATAAAGAAAATTCATCTATCTATCTATATATTAAAAATATATATCTATCTATCTGCATATCTATAGATTTCGGTATAATAATTTAAATATACATATATAATGAATATATACCAAAAAAAAAAAACAAAAAAAAAGAAAAGAAAAACCGCATATATAATGTCGTTATTTTATACATACATATTTTTGTGTTTTACATATCGCGTTATTTTTTTTTTCTCATTTCATATATAAAGTTATATATTATATGAATTCATCATATATGGTGGCCCATAATATAACGAAACATATCAAATTTACCAAAAATGTATACCTTATTCTTTGTTTGATGGATGGAGTTTCTATATATATATATTATTTTTATTACATATATATCATTCCATTATTTTTGAAATTTCTTTTAAATAAAAGTAAAAAAATAAAACCATATCACCTATATACCGCGTATATATACTTATATATGTTCTTAATAAGGACTATAATATATATAAATTGTATATATTATCAGATGTATATCGTCGTCGTATAGTCGTATATATTTTCATCATATTCACATATATAATAATAATAACATTTGTAAATTCATTGCGGTTTTTTATATTTCGTCAATGTCACGGGAGAATGTATAATATTTTGGTAATATAAGGGTATATACGTATATATAGAATATTTTCTATTTATTATACCATTTCATATATGATTTTTTTTCTTCATATATATTATATATGAATTATATACATATAAAGAATTGACTATATACTACTATATATTAATGTTAAGTAAGTATAGTAAAGTATAATAATAATAATAATAATAATAACAACAGTAAGTGGAATGGTTTAGGTTTTCCATCAACATCCATACATCATACATATACTCGATAAATATTATTTGCATACTAAATATGCTCTGTATGATGATATATATATAGACTTATAAATTTGGAAATAATGTACAGACATTGAGGCTATACCAAATATCATATATATATATATATATGTTTATAGATATAGATCATATATATATATGTATGTACCACACTTTAACTTTATATAAATATAAAAATATGTATAATATATAGCGAAGAGAAAGTTAAAATAAAAAAAAATAACTTAAGAGTTTGGGTGAGGATTTTTTTATATGTTTATATATGCATAAGTTTTATATCGCTATATGATATATAAGTTGTGGAGAAAAAAAAACACCCTTATTATTTTACATTCGCCGTTTTTATTTTGGTATATTTTTATTTATATAATTTTTGGTGTACTGTTTTTGATAAACGTAAATTTATACGTTTATATATTATACATTAGATATTATACTGTATATTATGTATATTTACAGCCCTGGACAAAACATTTAAAAATTTAATATTTAATATATACATTCAAGAATATTCTTAATTATTTTTATAAATAGAATTCTATTTCTCAAAACGGTTATGCTAAAGTATACATTGTATTAAGACAATAGATATTTTTTTTCATTGAATGGGGTGATAGAGTTATGTATATACGTTTTCGATATTTAAACGTTTTACAATTGATCTATATGCTCAGTGTGGTGGCGGTACGTAAACAAATTTGTCCTGATGGCCTAAACAATAGGATATTCTGAAAGGTACACGTGCTTAAAAACAAATTAAAATTTTCTAAAATTTAAATAGTAAATATTCCTATATACATCACTTAAAATATTAACAGTCGAAAAACACTTAATTTTATCCCTGTCCTTAAACTATGCCCGAGACTGTTTACGGTACATGCATATATATAAAGATGTAAAGGACATTATATAAAAAAAAATCAACTAAAAACTTATATGTGTGTATAGCGAGTATAATTTTTGTTTTTTTTTTTTTGGTGTATGTGAGCTTGGAACATTTCATTTAATTTTGGTTCTTTATTTTTATTATTATTATTATTTTGTTTCTAGTAATTCAGTATAATTTTTTTTTTCTTCGAAATCCTCATATATATATATTGAGAGACATGAAGGTATGGTGTGTTTTTATTGTGTATATTATATATCTATAGACATTTACTGTATATGTTACTTTTTCTTATAGTAAATATAATGGCATTTATAAATATTATACATCATTATATATATATATATGGATATCTGATTATATAAATACATATATGGAGGGTTAGATTATTAATACGATACACACACAAAAAATTAAATGTAAAAGATGGTAAATATCATATTCGTAAATGTATATAAGTAAATGAAAAAAAAAAATAATAATAATTATTATACCCCGAATTTATAGAATATATATATATATATGGTATATAGAAGTATATAGAATTCATATATGCAAGACATGTTACAAAAAAAAAACGATTATCATCAACCCCCATCCCCATATATTTGTGTATATATAGAAAAAATAAGAATTAGTGTAACTTCAATATAATAAAGAAAGGTATATATAAGTAGAACATTTAAACGGATGTATATAATAGAATTTGCGTGAGTGCGTGCCTAAGCATATGTGTAATATATAAATAAATATATACATGTTAAATCTATATATAAATATATACAACTCTATACCCAATATTTATATTGTCACATGATGAATTAATGCAAATTATATACCGAATATATGAATACTTATAAACAATAAAAAAAAAAAACACGCCAACATCACCCACCACCACAACCACCACCATCCTTCCGATATACCTTCGAAAATATATAATTTATTGTTCATTGTAGTTCACATATTCAAAAAGGAATTGAATATGCCGACACATAAGTTCTATGGTTCTATACATATAAAAGTACACCTCATCAGAAACCCACTGTCTTAATTTAGTTTTCATAAATTATATATTGTTTATACATACATATTTATTAATAGACAGCTAAATTTTACATACCTTACCTTTCTGAAAATATCCTATATAGTATTAACAAAAAAAAATAAGGTATAAATTGAAAGGTTCGCATTTAAAAAGAAGATATGAATAGAGAAAAATACGAAATTGTTGTATGTATAAATATATGGAGCAAAAATAAAAAGTAATAAAAAAAAATTGGGGTGAAATTTATTTTATATACGCATATATGCGATGATATTATAGAATATTAGTTCTACATGTTTATATTATTTTATATAAAGATCTGCATATATACACTGCTTGTAAAATACGACATTAGGCATATGATATTAATAAGTGTATATGTTATATAGATTTTACGATTCATATATGGATATATATCATATACCAGATGTCTTTGTGTGTTTAAATGAAAGATTTTGCTTCTTTAACATTTTCAATCCATATAGGATTGTAGGATTCCATATAGGATGAAATAATATTAAACACTTTCACTTTTCCAAGTAATTTTAAGGAAAAACTTGACGAAACAAAACGATAAAAGGTTCACGAATCAATTTACTTGAAAGTATCTGGCTATATTAATCGTAAACACAGTAATTCTTTGCTTAATATGTTTCCCCTTTTTTTGAAGTATAAATATCCAAAATATTCTTTCAAAAGTTTTGAAAATACTCGCTCAGCAATTTACTATCAATAAATTAATGTAGTTTACGTTTTTAATTAAATATTTTGAATACAACTTTCTCACTTTCATTAGAATTTTTCAAGGTTTTTCCCTTTTTTCGATAAATCAATTTTTTGGTTGAATAATTAGTGAAAAATATCCTTAATATACCAATAGAAAATTATTTGCGTATGATCTTTACGGAAAATAAAATTTTATAAGATTTAGAGATAAGATTTATATCACAATTGTTTGAGATTAAATTGGATATACTGTTTTTTTATTTTAAATACATACTATATGTATAAAGATTTAAATATATATAATACACTGAAGATTTGAATTGAAGTTAATGTGATTTTACCTATTTAAATAAACCCGAATGTTTTTTTTCTATATACATAAATACAATGGATGAAATTTTTATATCATAAATGAGGGACTTTTTTTTTCATATATAAATTTTTTACAAATGCGGATGCGGCTATACTTTTTTTCTTGTTTAGATTCATAACGCATAATATGGAAAAAACAACAAAATAAGTTAGTCAATGCAATAATTCGAATTATATTATTTAAATTTATCATATACATGCTGCACACAATAATTTTTCTATAAATGCTTTATTATATAAATAAATACTTTAAAAAAAATATGATTTTTTTCCCTGTTTTGTTGCAGCATTTTTAAATGTCTTATTTAATTTTGTTTTAAATATACGAATTTCTATTTTGAATACCTTTATATAATATTAATTTTATCGAATGTCGAAAAAATTAAGAGTTTGGTAATTTTTTTCTATATATCTGAATTGTAATATACAGATGATATATTTAGATCCTTTAATTAAGGTAATAGTCAAATAATTAAAAATGTATTTCAACCTCTCTTATAGATATAGAAAATTGAATTTTTATCTTAATATGTTTTCTTTATATAGACGCAAATATTTTCGTATTATAATCTATAGCATATACTAAAATGTATATATTATATATATATGAGATGATAAAAATGAGTGTGGGTATATTTAATTATAATAATAATATTCATCTATTCATATGTATTTATTTATACATTTAGGTGTACGACAATGAACGAACGAACAGTCTACATTTACATTTTATTATACAATAATAATTGTTATGTTAAAATTAAAATACTTTTTTTTTTATATAATATATTTATTTTTATTTTTGTATTTGTATATTATCTTGTTTCTTTCGGATTTCCATTTTTCGTTAAATGTTAAATGTATATATATGTTATGATATATTATTTTGTAAATGTGAATTAATTGTGGTTAAGTGTGTATATTTTATATATAATAAAAAGCAATTATATAAATGTCACATTAAATTATTAATAGTAAATCAACATGCCAACATATAATATACATATATATATCTATATTTATATCTATATTTATTTTGCATTATCTACATATTATACGCATATAAGATATTCATGTATGATGTCAAAATTATGTATTGTATAAATTTATTTAATAATTTTTCTTTTATATTTCCTCGAATATATGATGAAATATAATAGGAAAATCCCAGTAATGAATATCTTGTAATATACTTTATTCAGTTTTCTAAATAGAAATGTTCTTAGTTTAATAAAAATAACAAATTCATATGGGGTGTATTGAAATCTCTTCAAAAATCAGAACGTGTAGTTGATGATTTATAGTACAAACATTTAAGGTCATTTGAAGTTCTTTTTTGTCGTATAATCTTTTTTTATTGAGTCATTTTTTCCATTGTCTTATACAACATATTGATTTCTTTTTCAAAATTGATTTTGTAATTCATATAAAAGAAAGTGAAATTCTACGATTACTTCAGAATCCAAAGAGGTAGTTTAAAAATTTGAATGTGCCCATCAAAAACCCCTTGAAAAATTACACCATATTTAATTTATATACGCACCAAATTATTTTACAAATAATAAATATTATATATACAAAGCGTTTATAAAAAAGGTTTTGTGTATTTTCAAAAAAAAAAAAAAAAAAATGTGTAAATAAATTTAAATTTCATAAATAAATATTTAATCATATATAAATCATTTGACAATCCATTGAAGAATCCTCTCTGCGTTGCTATATGTAAATAAATATATTAAATATAATTTAAATAATTTTATTTTTTGAATATTAATAATAATAGAAAAAAAATAATAAGAATAATAGGATATTATTATTATTATTATTATTATTACATTTTTATATAATAAAATGTTTACTTTTTAATCTCATCACATTATTATTATATTTTAATATTAAATGAATAATAAGGGAATTTGTCTCTATTCGCATATAATTTTTATTTACATACGTCGTTGCATTTGTCGTTTAATATACATATAAATGAAAATAAATAAAACAGATATACATATATATTAAATATATAATATCATTATATTCATTATTTTATCATTTTAAATCCTTGATTTTTGGCTGTTTATTGTTTGCTTTTCTATTATACACATAGGATATTTTAAACAAAAAGATATTTTTTTTTATTTATAAAATAAAATTCATCGTCGTACTTTTATGTAAATGCGTATATATGACGATTTTATTGTATTATCTATACAATTAATTATAATTCAACAATTACAGTTTCAGGTTGATTTCGTTATTCAGAGATCATATATAGTTTTCCATATATAGATGTATTTTACTATAACTTTTAGCATAATGTGAATTATAATTGATATTTAATTTTTTTTCTCTTAATGATTCCACGGTTGTATCTTGAAATTCATTTTTTTTTGTATAGCTATATACTTAAAATAAAATTAAATCTATAATAATTATTATAAATGGTTACAAGGTGAATTCAAAATTGATTTTACCATGCACTGATGCGAAAACATATGTATTTTTTTAGATTTTTTTTTATTTATATAGTGTATGTATACAATAATTATGTCTGTAAAAAGAGGTAAAAATATAAGATTCTGAAATAATATGGGGTAATGATAATTAATTATACTTATGTAGAGGTTCTTTAATCATTTAGAATTAAATTGCATTTAATTCAATTCATCAGATGTAATATTTAAAGAAAATCCTTTTTCTATACTTTTATATTCTTCTTTGTTAGTTGTTTACCCATTCAAAATAACTACATTTAGTTTATTATGTATAGCAGATCACAATCGATCGATCAGCGTTTGAATTTTTACTATTTTTATATATATGACAAATTCTATATAATAATTTTTTTTTATATTTTCAAATGTAGATCAAATTTTATATATACGTTTTATTTGACGTGTATGTGAATTTTGTCTTAAATTAAATATGATATGCGATGGTTAAAAATTAATATGATTTTCTATTGTTATATTTCAGTTTTGTAAGACACCAAAAATAAAAAAAGAATGTGTATAAAATAATTGTTAAAGGTAATTTCTTATATATGTGTATACAAACATACATGCATGTTTTGTAAAAGAGAAAAAAAAATTAAATTACTAAAATAAAAATTTCAAATGCGAGTGATCTAAAAAATATATATTGCGTAAAGTTCATCGTATATATTGTAGGTGTTTTAATAGAATCATATATATTATAATAATATATTTATACGTAATTTTGGTAATATCAGTAATATACACACAGAAAAAATTTAACTAACATAAGAATTTAATGAATTTCATTAATTCATTAAAAATACCGACTGATGATGATTATATATATTCTTATTGGAAAAGGGTGCTGTTTAACAATTATTAGATTGCGGATATAGAATTTGTTAAAATTTAAATACATTTTACTATAACGAATGAAGGTGATGATTTTAAATGACCAAAAATTAAATCCAAACAAAAAATGTTCTGATTTTTGAGAGATTGGAAACCTCAAGATCGTTTACCATGGATTGAATTCTTAAATTTAGTCGTTTTTCTCAAATGTATGTAATTCATTTCAATAAAAACAAATCTTATCCACATATCCACATTTTGTATCTTTAAAACGAATAGGTATAAATCTAACATTAATAGTTTTTATAGTATATAACTTTAAACATTTACCTGCATGTTTTTTATTGTGTAAATTATATTTCATAGAATGTGTTATGATGATCATTAAAACTATATATATATATATATATATTTATATGTAAATTGGTATGTGAACCTAAGATTTACATCGTCATTATTATCTTTTTCATTCAAAAATTATCCATACAAAATATGACCATGTGATAAAAATTTATTTGTTTTATATGTTCATTTTTTATTTTATTTTTTTTTTTGAAACAAACAAATTCACACACATTTATTTTTTTGTGATTTTTCAATTTATAATAAATAAAAAAATGAGTAACGTGAAAATGTACCAAAAAAAAAATCTAATAATACTTTATGTTACGCACATATAATAAGTCATTATCTTAACATATAGGTAAACTTTTGTATATATATATATATGTAAATAAATATATATACATCTTTATTTATTCTGAAATAAAAAATAAAAAACACTCATGTGAAGATTATTATCTTTCTATTTGTTATGTATATATGTATGTAACTTGCGGTGTAAAATTTAAAACAAAAATATCGCATTAGATGGGATCACATTTATTATATTTTATATACTCAATTATGAATTTATATATTATATGAACATTAAGTTTCAAAAACAAAATTATAATCTAATTTTTTTTTTATTTATTTTTTGTTGTCTGCAAATTCACATCAGAATGAAAGTTTTATAAACGTAGTTTTTTTTTTTTATAAATTCTATTGTATTTTTATTAAATAATTTTTGTCTAAAATATATTTAATATTATGCACACATTACAATTTTATGAATATTTATTAGAAAATAAATATATACATCAGATATGTGCACATATATATTTAATTGATGTATTCACACATTATGTATATTTCAATGGATATATAGAAGATTATTTGCTTATATATATACACATTTTTTCTCATCTTTCACCAAAATACATTTTTTGAATGTTTTGGAATTAAATTCAAATGTTAGCAATTCAATGTGATATAATTTTTTGAATATGCATGTTTAAATGTAAAGTGATTTCGTTACGAGCTCATAGCAATTCCGAGGAAAAAAATGTCGGAAATCTATATCTATATAAATCATTAGTTTTTCATCTCAATTATCTCATCTCATCGCAATTTTTTATCATCCACATTCGAATCACAAATAACAATTTTAATAATCTGAATTTCCCTGCCATTTAAAAATTTTAAGATTATTTGAAATTATACTACGAAATAATCATGGAAAATTAAAATTTTTTTTGACATTGATAATGAAATCATATAGAGTTTCAGGGTAAACGAAATCATTATAATACAACATGTGGTGTATCTATTTGAATACAATTTTTATTCACTTAAAATTCAATATCGTATATACGAGTTTTGTTGATATATATATACATTTAAAATTAATAAACACAAATAACAATAATAAAAAAATTATTGTTGAAATTAAATATATTATAGTTCTATACTTACTTACTTTTGTGGTTTTATGTGCTGATTTTTAACCTGTTTAATTGGATTCATTAAGCATATAATATATAATAATACAAAAAAAACCAAGTTTATATTCATCATTTTTACTATATACATGGACTTAAAGATTTTTATATTATTGTTATTTTTTTCGTTCAATATAAGTGAAAAGTATATTTATTATATATATATATAGATACTTTAAATTATATCGTATATTAAACGTATATATTTTGATGAATATTTTACAAATATATAAAACATATTGCTATTTAACCACAAATTGTGGTAATTTTATTCTAAATATGCGATTGTAATGTAATATCTTATATACCTATATATATTATATAGATTTTCACATATATGTTTTTGAAATAAATAATAATCGAATTCAACTGAAAAATAAAAAAAAAATAGGATGCTGCTGTAAGTTCATCTGTTATAAGTGTCTTTCATCATTTTCTGTACGTTGATATAAGTAAAGGTAACTTATTTAAGATAATTTTCATATATAGATCTGAATCATGTAAGGTTGTAAATTCAAAGAAGGTCTTTGAAATAATCTTTTAAGAATACTCAAAATTTTCAATTAAATAAATGAATATAAAGTTCACCCTGTCGATATAACATTTAAAATTGTATTCCATTCATATTCATAATCAATTTATATGTTTATCATTTCAATTTTTTCATTTGAATACTCTTCATATTATTACCATTTGAGAACACGTAAAAAATAGATATGAAATAGGCAGCAATTGTATATTATGAAAATAATAAATTGGAAAAATATTGAATATTAATATAATAAAACTATATAATTATCTTTAATTGAAATAATTTTCAACATATGTGGTATTATATTGCAAAAATTGTATATACATTTTATTTTTTAAACAATAACAATTTAAAAAAAAAATCAATTGTAATCAATACACATATCGATTTAGCTTCCTGTATTTATTGTATTTAACCACAAAACAAATTTAATTTATATGATTTTAAAGAAATACATATTATATATATCTATATATGATGGATATGTATAATTGTATAAATTGTTTTGTATTCAACAAAAAAAATATCGTTTTAAAATTATATATTAATGGAAATGTATTTGCTGCAACTCATATAAACAATGTTTATTATAATGAATAATATACTCATTCATAATTGAAAATGTGAATTTATGTATCTAACATTTTTTCTGTACCTGAGTAGGATTTCTTGAAACACGTTAAAGATATATAATTTTGTAAATTTGATACCGACTTATGGCTACAATGAGATTATGCCCATAAAATATCGAATGAGATTGGACAAACTAATTCAGTAAGGAAACTTTTCCTAGAGTAACACGATTTTTATCTGTTTTATTTTGAAAAAATAGCTTTACGAATTACTGATGAGTGCGATTCCGTGTGAGAATCGTTAAATAGTTTTGAGAATTTAATCTCTATAATTGATATCTGATGAAATATAATTTATAAAAACAAATAATTCTTAATATGTATAATGTTAATTAAAAATCTAATTTATTAAAATCAAAAAAATAATCCACTAAAAACATCATTTAATATATATAAGAAAAATTCTATTTAAATTTCTTTTTTTGAAAAACAATAAAATAAACTTGTGTATATCCAAAAAGACCAATAAAAGAAAACACCCTTCAACGAAATATAAAATGTATATATGTACTATACGAGACGATGTGTCTGAAACCCAAAAAATAAAAATATTAACTTTTTAAAAAAAGAAAAAGAAAAAAAGCCCATTCATTTAAATAATCGACATTATTCTTTATGAAATTTATGGTAATGTGATTTTATTTTATAATTTAACTTGTTGTTTTTTATTTTTAATTTTTAATTTTTTTTTTTTTGCTTTATGCATATATATGAAGATGATGAAGATATTTATTTTGTTTTAATGGTATTATTATCATATTTAATTTTTGTGTTTGTTAAAATACAGCAAATTTCAACAATTCGGGATAATTCTAATGATTGTACAAAATTTAAAAAAAAAAAACAAAAAATATGAATGAATAGCGGGCAAATGTAAAAAAAAAATGTTAATAAGTAAATATTGTAGAGCAAAAACCAAAATAGGTGCCAAGGAAAAACCACATTTATTTTCCATACATGATGTTCTATTTAAAACAACTTCTTTTCTAAAACCATTATATCCATTCATAATGATCAAATCAATTATATAGGATTTGAACGATTACGATAAAAATGTTAATTATTTATTTCATATGATTGTGTAAATGTGTAATTTTCCAAAAACTTCATAACTCTGAATGAATTACAGGAAGAGTAGAACTAAATATTATTGTGATGTATTTTAGTTTAAGCTTTCACAATATATACCAAAATGGTATTCGCAGGTGATAAAAAACACCTCGTTTAAAAATCTACAGAATAGAAATAAAATAGAATAAAATATTATATGAAAAATTTTGTGTTGAAAAAATAAATCCTTTACTTTATACTATATTTATATATATAGTGCTTTCGAGGAGTGAGTTATTTTCAGTTTGCGTTTGCTATATATATATTATATCAAATATAAAAATAGATGATGAGATGAACAATATGAGAAAGAAAAAAAATAAATAAGTGGCAGGTACATATTTCTACAGAAACGATAAGCAATAAAAAAAATTATATATTTTCCATATAAAAAAATTATGTGGGATAAAAAAAAATTATAGCCAATTAAGGTAAAATTTTGTTTTTTTTTTTTTTGTTTTACTAACTCTTCTTATGTGGAAAATTATTTCAAATGGAAATATGTAAATTTTAGGTATATCGTTTTCGCGTATACAATATAGAGTAAAAGATTTAATGAATGTTTTTTATCCATATATATATATATATATATTTCATTTCACTTGCTTTTTTATAATTTTAATTTTAACAAATTTTTTTTTTTTGATTTTTTCTTGTTTTTCCCCGAATTTTAAATACATTTTTATGTTGAATATATACTTTTGTTTTTTTTTCTATATAAATATCAAATAATATATTGTATAGTATACATAAAAAGTCACATATTTATATGATTTTTATATTTTCGTGAAAAAAAAAACAAATTTTACGAGTAAATTACAACATTATGTATTACATATATATATATAGATGTATTTATATATATATAGATATTTTATATACTTTAATTTTTAAATGAAAATTTACCCGAATATAATTTTTTCCTTGAATATTTTTTATTATATTAATTCATATATATGTTTGTGTGTGTCTCTAGAAAAAAAACCACATTAAATATTATCGCGTTATATGATGAATGTATATTTGTACAGAACCAGAGGTAAATTCTTTATAATAAATATATCATATTATATATTTACTATTTAAATTATCCATTCATCAAATTATTTATTGTATATATATGCATTTTATGCATTAATGTGATGTAAACTTTGTTTATGTTTTTTTTTCTCCATAATACCCACAAGCTGTAAAAGATTTTTTTTTGTTTTAAAATCAACACGAATGGAATTATTTTATCCACCGAGAGTGGTGTTAAAAAAAAATCAAATATCATAAAGAATGGGTGTAAGGTTATGTTTGTTAAATCTAAAAATTTTCGCATTAGATCATTTTTATTAAATAAAAACTCATTAAATTAAATTTTCGAGTTCCCCAAGGTTTATGTTTTATCTGATTTCTTAACAAAAAATATATCGATTTTCCATATATTTATTCTTATCTCTATTTATAATTTCCGGTTCTGTTCTGATTTTGTTAATTATTATTGAAGCTATAATAGCCACCAATTCAAAAAATTATAGATTTTATCAATAAACTTCGATTGTCTATATACGTAAAAAGTATACAAAAAAAAATAAAAATCAATCAAAAATTTCCATAAAAATAAACGATTAAAAAATATTGTTTGTCTACGCTTTGATTTTTTTTTGTTTTTAAGAATAAATGATATAAATAAATGCAGTTTATCTTAAATATATTCATATAATCGTCAAGTGCATATGCACATAACTTATGATAAACATATACCATTTATTATTATATATATATATATTAATAAATGTGCATCCTTTATCAAAATAAAATGTATAAAAAAGAAATCCTAAACCATAGGACGAAGACACTTAATATATATTGAGTTGTTTGTTTGTGTTTTTTTTTAAAAACAATAATGAGTTTTCCTTTGTTAAGTGTATAATCAAAATAATTTTACATAGAAAATAAACGAAGAATTTATGCATATATAAAATGTTTGAAAATGTGCATTCCTTTTTTTTTTTTTTGGGGTTTTGGAATGTCATAAACAAAATAATTATTTCATATATATAATTATTGCATATATGAAAACAACAAACAAAATTATTTGCTGCTCTGTTGTGCGTTTGCATTGAAGGGTTAATTTATTTTGTTATTTCTTTTTTGTGTTGTAATTTAAATTTTTTTTTGAACATGTCTTATGATTTATTTGCCCACTTGAAATTATACTTTGCGATATACTAAAAATTTCATTTATATATATATACAATTATAGATATATGATTGCGAATGATGAATGAATGAATGAATATATATATATATGACTTTAAAACGAATGTCTGTATATGTTTTGTAGATTTATGTGATGCCATATAATAAGTTTATGTAAAATATTAATCATAAAAAAAAATATATACATATATATATATATATATAAATAATGCGGTTTCGGGTATGGTTATTATTGACATTTTAGTTGTTTTTCATTTTCATTTCAGCTAAATTTTTTTTGTCAAATATTATATGGGAGAATGTTTTTAAAAAATCACAGTGCAATACACACTGAAGAGTGGTTATAATTACAATTATGTTTCGTTTTATATGCAGTTGTTTTATAGAGTTTATTATTTTCGTATATTTATATGCATCATATATGATTTATCCATATACCTCACGAGTTATGTGTAATTGCATATTTTTAAGGTACTCGTCGCCGATCCTAACTAAATATTTGTTTGTTTTCATCATATATTTATTTATGTTTCATATATATATATACATTTAACAATTAGCTTCTATATATGTTAAACGTATATAGTTGTTAATGTGTTTTGATATTTATATTTATTTTTTTTTTATATAATTACATACATTTATTTGTGTGGTTTTTTATAATGTTGAGTTATGCATTTTTAGGGATGGGATATTTGGGCTATACATAAATATAATACTATATATATAAATGATTATATGATAATACGATTTAGATGTATGGGGGAATTTTCTTATTACATTTTATATTTTCATATTATATGGGCAAAAAAATATTGGTAATTATTATAAAAGCTATATATAAACGAGCTGTATATACTTAATTTTCCATCAATAATATAATTAAATATACCAAACGTATTTTTTACGTCATTATTCGCATTCATTAATAAAGAAATATGCAAAATTTCTTCTTTCCACGATCGTCTTCCACACACGAATTTAATATATATAATATTTAACATCTTCTAATAGGCCTTTGGAAAAGATTAAACTAAAAGTTTTAGATTAAAAGTTTCAATATTAAACTAATGAATTAAACAAATATTGCATTTCCCATGACATCTTGAATAAATCGTTTTATCGCGTTAATAAAAAAAAATTAACAGTGTTCAAAATTAAATGTATATTCATACAAAAAAAAATTAAGTATTTTATTTGTGATTTTGAAATGTTTTTTTAATAATTTGTAAATGAAGAAATCCGATTTTTTTTATTTTTTTTAGACCAATACAATATAGTTTTTTGTTTCTTTTTTTATTTCTGTATATGCATATATAATATTATATTGTATAATATAATATCATTTAAAGAATTAATGTATATACTATGAATATGAATTAAATAAAATAGTAAAAATCTATATATGAACACAAATTAAAAACAAATAAGAAATTACTCTAGCATAAAAATATTTTTGATATATGATTTATTTTTATATACAAACGCGCAGTTGAAAATATAAAAATAAATAAATAAATTACAAAAGTATATATACCGATTATTTTTTGATACATTCATTTTCAAATATCTAGAAATGCGACAATTTCAATATATATTATTATAAAATGTATTATTTCTCATATATACAATACATTTAAATTCGAATAGGAATATGCATGTATATTGTATATATATAGATAGATATACAAATTGAATTTAATATATATTTAGATTTAATGGTGGAAAATGACTAAACAAATTTATTTGGTAAAAATTTTCTGGGATATATATATATATGTGTATAATAAAAGAAGTATTTCATCATTTAAACTTTCATATTCACATTTTCATATATTGTATCATTGTATATATGCACACAATAAAAGCGAGATATAAAATAAATAAATAAATGGGATTATAATATATGCCGCGCAATGAATGAATGTATATCAAATTTGATTGAATTGATGCGATGAATATTATATATAGCTGTTGTTGTTTTTAAATATACTTGTATTTAAAGAAATCAATACTTTATATATATATATAATGACAATATACGAAGAGATCAACATATAAAATAATATATATAAAATTTTTAATTTGTGAATATTTGCTCGCATAACTGAACAAAAAATTAATTATATCAAATTGAAATCGGTAAAAATATACATACCTATTTCTATCAATCTATATCTCTATCTATATATATCTATATCTATCTTATATATGATCTCTGAATATGAAAAGATTTATGGGAAATGATTTTTAATTAAATCATTGATTTATATATTTCTTATACTTTGTTTTCTTTATATACATATACATTTTTCTATTTGTAATAATGCTTGTTATTTTTTTTTTTTATGATAAATGTTAAATATCTTAAGTATACGGTTTATGGTATTGCACAAAATAATAAAAAAAAATAGATCTATATATGTCACTGTATACATCAAAAAAAATATATAAGATTTTTGGTATAAGGTAAGATTATTCCATTGTCTTGAGGATATACAAAAAAAAAAAAAATATTGATATGAGTTGTAAAAAATCAATAAGTTGATATTAAGTCCATTATTTAAAATGAATTATTCATTTATTTGTTAACAGATAACTTTCTTCGTCTGTGATAGTTTGTTTTTTATGTTAACAGAGTAATTAGTCGTAAAAAATATTTCACAACTTATCTAAATTTCATATAAAAATCTGAATATACCCGTGCATTATCATATAGATTTATTGATTAAAAAAATTAGGATTATATACACTTCAATATAAATAATCGCGTTCATCACAATTAAAACAAAAATATGTATTTTTCATATATATAAATTATTTGATTTTTTCAAATATTCTGTAATAAATATATATATATATATATATATAATATATATATAAAGAACATTGTCTCAAAGCGATTTCCTTAAAGCAATTTTCTTATCATATATGTGTGTGAATAATGCGGAAAATTGTGTATAATTTAATTGTATATTATATAAACCACACGTAAAAAATATATATCGATATACATATATTCATTATACGTGCTTTTAAATTTGTTTTTAATATAAATCATCACCCTCGAATGGATACATATATGTATATTTATCTGATATGTATATCTGATATATGCATAACATATCTTATTTATTTATATATTATATATATACATATACGTTTTAATTTAATTTGTGGATTTATTTGTTTTTAATTGACAAAGTTTTTGGGAAAAATTTTCTTTTTACTATACATATATGCAATGTTAATTGAATTTTTTTTTTATTAAAATAAATTATAATTACACTTTATTTGTATATACATATATTCAGAACATATATGATAATGTGTTGTTAGAATATATATACATCTACCGAATTTTATATAAAATAAAATAGTATTGTGTAAAATTAAAGCTATTGATAAGGGAATTTTAATCGATATGAATATCGTATTATGTGTATACAAGTTAAATTAAGTAGAGTAAATTAATTTATTGATTTAAAATATATATGTATTTTATGTGAGGAGAATGTGGTAATTGAACATTGTGTGGAATCTTTAAAATTGAATTTGATATATACTTTAACATTTAACACTGATTTTATTATGCTTGTATCAGCAAAGGAAATGTTTGGGTGAATTTTCCGGCAATTTTCGAATATACAGGATATGTAATAATTTTCTTTTGTATTGAATTAGTCAAGTATTTTAGAAACCTATTATTAAAATAACTATATAGATTATTATGTGATATATTTTATATATATTTATGAATACTATTAAATTATTCTTATGCAAATTCAATATTTTCTTACCTATCTATCTACATAGATCTCTGTAAAATATTCTAAATTTCTTGCAGCTTTGTTTTCACAGCTTATATATATAGCTGCTGTTAAGTAGAAGAAGACATAATATCAAATGTATGTTTGTAAATTGTTGATATACGCGGATATCTTAAAGATGATGTAAAACAAAATTCATATGCAAATAAGCATATATATAGAAATATGTATCATTGACCATATATAAATTTAAAAGAAATCAGTATGTGTATAATATAAAAGAAAAAAAAACGTTATAGAGTTAACAAATTGTATTTTTATGTATATAAAATTATTGTTTTAGTTAGCCTCTATATACCAGCTTGCTTACATTATAAGTGACAAAACATAAATTAAAAAAAAAAAGTCTTAAACTAAATACAAGTACGAATGATATATATATAAAGGCTTTGTCGGTTCATTGAATTGAATCAAATAATATATAAATATTATATTTATAATAGTATATTATATATTATTATATGCATATAGCATATATATAACTATATGGATACATGCATTTAACAGAGGCGATCAACTGAATAATATAATGGAAATAAGAAATTACAGAAATAGAAAAAAAAAAGATTATATATACAAAAAAAATAACCATTACTATATATATATAATATATATTTTTGATTAATGATTGATTTTCTGTGTTTTTTTTTTTTTTTATTTTTATTATTTGTTACTTTTTTTTTATTTAAATTTTATATGCAGATATATTTAGTGTAAATGTTGTGTGTATAGAGATATGATTATATTTTTCACGACTGGAAAGATTTATCGCGCGTATATAAAAATATTGTTTTTAATGTGTGATGTTTTCTGTTTTTCTTTTTTCTTTTATTTCTATTATGATATATTTATAATTTTTTTTTTTTTATTATTGTTGTTATATTTTAGAAAATTAATTGGTATAATATTTCACTTTTGAATAATTGATACAAATATAAATATAACACGATATATAACTGAGCGCTACTATAAATAAACGCAGATAATACATTAATTGGAACTTGTATTCTATTTTATATGTGACACGAATAAATTATTCTCATGCATAAAAAAAAACTTTATTAAAAAAAAAATTAGCTATAGCTTTATATGATTTTATTTTTTCATTTTGGAAAACTTCATGTTCATTAAATATAGGTTTTTTAATGGATTTTACTTGAGATTGTTTTATTTTATTTATATATCTGCGCCATATAATTTTAACAAAAACCCAATAATTTAAGATTTAAGAAGTATTTTTTTTTTTTATATTTGCAAATATTTTTTATAATATATACTTAAAATATGACAAAAAAACATATTAAATATTTACATATTAACTGGTTTAATTTATATAAAATTATCTCACCGCAGCATCGAATGGAGGACGATCCTTACACATTAATAATATGGTTATTTTTTTGTTAAGGATTTGAAAGATATTGTTATTGAATATTTTAGTTGTAACGTTTAAGACAATTGCATTTATAATTTTGATAATAGATAAAACGTTCCTCAAATGGTTTAGGTAAGAGTGTACTACGAATTTTCCGAACGAACAATTTTCATATATATCTTGTGTATATTCAGTTTGATTATCTATATGAAAGAACGGACCAATACAGAATTGTATTTCTATATGCGTTATAACAATAAAATTATACTTAATATGGGTTCTATTGAACTAAGAAAATGAATATAGTAATTAATTATTCTGAGGATTGATTCTACTTGTCGATTTTCGCTGCCTTCAAAAATCGAGAAGTAGAACTAGTATTGTATAAATCTATATCCGTAACAATAATAATAATAATAATAATGAACAAATCCAATTAAATATTTTGTTTTACAAACTTTATCATATGATATAATTTATGCTGAATCAATTTATTTTTACTATTTATCTATATAAAAATAGTCAAATTATGTGAATACACATTTCGTTAGTCGTTTTTCGACGATGCATATATTAAAAGAACATTGATTTATTTTATCTTTTAATCTCATATATCAATAATTTTATTATTTGCCGTATATTGCCGATATATTAATATAAGAAAAACGTATATATAAACGTATAATATGCGATATCTATAAAGGTTATTGTTTATTTTTTTTTGTCTTGCTTTATTTTAGTTTTTAGTTAAGTTAAAAAAAAATTATGTTGTATACCAAAAAGGATATGAAAAGAGTACCAAATATACAAATAAATAAAATACGAATAAAAAAAATATATAGGGAAACAAATTATATCAATAATATCTCATTATATTATATATGTATACATATATATTTTGCAGGGAAATTTGTATATTAACAACAAAAAGTAAAAAAAAAATATGTAATATAATCGAAAGAAAAAAAGAAAAACTAATAACAATTTTAATAAAAATCAAATTATTATATATTAAATGATTTATACGCATAAACTTATTTATGGTATGTTACTATTTTTTTTTTATAATAAATAAAATAAATATAACAATACAGAAAAAAAAATGATATATATATATATATCGTAATATAAGCGATATACGATATATTTCTAAATAGAAGAATTTGAATCGAATAAAACAATAAATTTAATCAAATAATTTTCATCATATATTTTCATTTATTTGAATATGACTTATTAGCATTTTAACTAATAAATGGAAATTGATTTTACTATATATATATTTTTATATGTAGTTTTTCATTTTACACTTTATATACGATTTCCTTGCGATTTATAGATATATATATACTCTCTGATAAAGTATATACAGACGATTTTTGAATATATAGTACATTTTTTATTTTCTTAACATTCATATAAATTATACCAATTGTATAAATTTATATTCATATAAATTTAAATCTATAAATACTATATCAAAAAAAAAAACAAATATAAAAAATGTTTTATATTATTTTATATAATCTCATGTAGTCTATACGATAAATTTGCGCACAGAGACAATATTAAATATTTTACAAATAAATATTGATATTAAATATATATATATATATACCATATCTAAAAGAGATATATAGAAAAATAGTAAAATGTTGAAGTTCATGTAAATAAGAAAAATTAAGTTGATATTTTCAATTGTATATGCTATGGATTTTCTTTTTATATATACTATACTTTATTTGATATATATATTTTATACAATTTCTTTTGAATGTTTTATTTTTTTCGTACAAATACTCTGATTATGAGATAATAATAAATGTTCATTGAATGTGTACCATATAGATAGATATTATTTTTTTCCCGATTATTGATAAGGATTCTTCCTTCTGTTATACTGTATAGTAAATAATGCGACAGTTGGGCTAAGGACTATAGGGATTTGAAGTAATATATATTTTTGTTATTCTTCCTGAAATGTCTTTCTAGATTTTCAAATTATATGCCCTGTGACCTGACTTTTTGATCGTCTTTCAATTATTGTAATTATATTTGAAGCAATTTAAAAAAAATTTAAGGATTTTATCATAATATCAATATTTAGTTAGACATATAATTAGTATTTTGATATTACAATTTTAATACATTTTATATGATTAGAATTATTTTTAAAAATGATTAAAGAGGTAATGCAAATTTTATTGAAATAATATATACAATTATATTATGTTTCTGAAGTTTTTAACAATATTGTATTTAATAATAAAATGCGATTGGTTTATTACAAGGCTTTCAATAAATACAATTATTTATATATGAAATAAAATCTATATGTTTATAAACGATATATAACACATATATGATTGCGTGTACATGTACATATTTATTTATTTATTTATTTTTTGTTTTGGATTGTCAATAAAATAGCAAAGTAATATTCATATTTATTGTATTATACCAAAAAATACCAACCACCACCCACCTACATGATGATTATATTTTATTGTATTGTATCCCTTTGGTATAGAAAAATAAAAGAAAATAATAAACAACAAATTGAACAACCAAAAAATTAAAACTAATATAAAAAAAAAAATAACGAAGGTTTTTTCCTTTTTTTTTTTTCATTTCATTTATGATTTCATTTTTTGATAAGAGTTAAACATGTTAAAATTGTTATTTATATATGCTATTTTTTTATTAATATTTTTCGAATAATTTTTTTTTTTTTTTATAATATGATGTCGTTTTATATATATAGAAAATATATAATATTAGAATGTTATTCCTTAACTATATGGTATACGAATATTATAATAAATATTTATAGATTTCATTTGATTTTTATATATATGATGGGTTGAAATACGATTTTTTTTTTTTTTTGATATTGCACGGGTGCGATATAGTTATTTTGAACATACATATAAAATATATATATATGCATGTAATATCGTATGTTAAACAACAAATTTTATGTGATAATATCTCTTGATGACATAAATGATATAACTTTAATTTATATATAATAAAAAAAAAATAATGAATGTATTTTTATTTTATTTTTTTTGTTATTCAAATATATATAGATATTATAATAAATTCTCCCCTTTATATGTATATACAATTTACAATTTGTTATAAATAGTCCTTATATGATGAAGACTTATAGATAGGTATTACATTATATTTTTTATTTATAACTTAAAAAAAACTATCGTACACTTTTTTTTTAATAATTTTAGTATATGAATAAGACTAAATAAAAATAAATATGTATATTCTTTAAATCCTTTAAAGTTATTATATCATCCTCATGATCAGCCTATTTTACTTTATTCCCTTTGAATTGGTACTTCCCCGGAGAGGAAAATTCAATCTTAACATTTGGTAGAAATAATCATTATTATAACGGGCCAAATATGCCATCGAAAGAAAATCATTTGTAAATATGTTCAATAAAAATAAAACAATATTTGCTAATGGTTTCAGAAACAAATCATAATGAAAATATGAAATTATTTGCTAAAAATCGTCCCCTTACTCATAGATTTTCCATATTAAAAACCGATTAATTTTATTCAGTATTTAGAATATTGATTATATTAAAGATTATATGAATATGATTGCTTATGGCTAGATATTTTAAAATCATTGTGTTGTCCTATATAAAATGAATTAACGAATGTCAATGTGAATTTGAAATGTAAACAATTGAATTTGAAATGTAAAAGATTAAGTGTAAATTCAATATATATATTGAATAAAATAACTTAATACGTTTTTATTAATGATCATAAACGAATGTTTATAATAAAACCCTAAGAAAAATGTACGTGATAAATAGACTATATAATTTAGACAATTACAAATGTCTTTATATAATATGTTAAACAATATTATAACAATATTTATGAATATACCATTTATTAGAAAACAAATGATTTTGATATTTTATCTATAATTTATTTTGCATAAATTAATATAAATGTGAATAAATTTCGATAAATAATTTATTTTAAATGATCCGAAAAAATTCCTCTCTAAAAAATTTCCAAAAAATTCCAATGCGTAAAATTTTAAAAAGCTATACTTTTTTTTTATATTATATTCTATATGTAATATGCTTATTTTCTATATATATATATTGCGTATACGTAAATATCCATATCAATCGCGATAATACTTTATATGCTAATGATTTATTTTCGTTCATCAACAATATATATAAGAAAGTATATTAAACATATAAGTTAAGTAACTATATATATATAATGCGATACATTACCTCGGTATTTATTTCTTTATTTTATATATATTACTATATATAAAATCGCTATATATACATAATTTCCCAAATATTCAAATATAACATAGATTTATATCGATTAGTTTTTAAGCATGTACTATATATATTTATATTATCATGATTTGGTGTGAATTTATATTCGACAATAAAATAATAAAAAAAAAGCTTATATGTACTTCTAATAATATATTCAAACGATTTTTACTAATATATAAATTCTTATCAGTACAGAAAAATACTCATATATGCCTATAAGTACATATAAATTCGAATAGGTTATACGAAATGGAAAGTGTTACCGCATATATATATATATATATATATATATATATATAAATATAACATTGAATAATATTACTCTGTCCTATATGTCTTCTATAAATCCATATACATAATTATGTATACACATTACACACCATATTGAAAATTATATATTCTATTCCGAATATATATATCTATATGTTTAAAACAATATTATACATATAATATATATGCATGAATTTTTAAGATTAATTTACCTTGATAAGGGTAAATTAGGTGTGTGTGTGTATGTGTGGCGTTGATTTGAGTTTCAAGTGCGTGCGATAAAATATAAAATGTATGTTACTTGGTTAAAATAAAAAATCCATCCACCTTGTCGCAATTTTATACAATGATATATATACCTTACCTATATATAAGTAAGTATACCTTATACTTTATACATCTTTCTGTATATATATATTGCGTATAATTTAATATATGCAATGAAAACATTATACAAATGTTCTTTGCATGCTCATATAGTATACAACATATATATGTATAAGAAATTTCATATATAAAATACGTACATGACATGTATAATACGATGGAATCAAGCAATCATGTTGTGATATATTTTTATGTACTATATATTCCGTATTATATATTCTGTTTTGCGAAAGGTATACGTTATTTTTTTTTTTTAGTTATATGTGCTGATACATATATATATTTTATGTAGGTCGTTTTTTATATTTGCTTTTACGGAATTTATAAAATCGCGAATAATAAAATATAAATAAATATATTCTATATATAGTATATAATGCAATCACTTTCTCCCATTATCCACAAAATGTATATTTCTATTAGTATTTCAATTTTATTTACATATGTTATAACACGCGTAATATATTATCATAAAGATTATGTTCATATTATATATACAGAATTATACATTTTCATTTGTATAACAACTATATATATTTATTTTATGTGCGCTTTAGGTTATAAAATAAAAAATTTGTTTTGTTATTTTTGTTAAACAGTAGATTCTCTCGTTTTAACAATATATTATTATTATTATGTGTTGGTTGGATTTACACTCGTTTATCTATACTTTATTTATATTTTTTTGAACATTTATATAGATAGTACAAATCTGTACAGAAAATCTGTTTTGTTGTATATATATATATATAGTAAATATAGAGTTGATTAAAGTGAAATCATATGCAAATTTCAACAAATATGCAGGTAAAGTGATGTTTTCACAGTATACACACACAAGAGCAACGAAAAGGATTAAACAAACAAATTAATTTATCTATATAGTTTATGTATATAGTTATGAAAGGATCACAAAGCGTGTGTATTCATGATTTGAACGATATGTTTTCTGAATTAAAAAATTAAGAACTCTTTGAGACCTTAAAAACTAAATGTTAAAGAATGGGTATAATTTAATTGAATTCAAGGATTTGGAATGGTTGTTTTGTATTCTTTAAGAATAAAATATTGATGAAGGTTCGGGAAAAAGAAAATCACAAATTACATTAAGGAATTTCTTCTAAAATACACATTCTCGAAACGATTCAATTTTTTTAGTATATACGAAATACGCGAAATATGCAGAGATATCGAAACGCGAACATCCAAGATTTTCCATATACAATCATTCATTAAATATTCTACATATATATTTATACGTAAAAAATAATTGAAAAATCTAAATTGATAATTTTAATCAGTGCGATAGATACATTTTCAATTTACATATAGATAGATAGATCATATATACAAACATACTGCGATTACTTATTGGTATATATATATATATGTCTCCAGTGTACCATATATTATTGTATATACGTACACATTTCCAGATATATTATTGTACATTCAGGTGAATTGATTCATTTAATATACATAATTTAATATATAACAAATAAATATATGCGGATATACAAAACATATAATTCTTAAATTTAATTCCAAAAATATGTATAGACAGAATTTGTAGATAGGTATATATGGTAAATGTTTGAATTACATATATATAGAAAAATGTATATACACGCGAAATGAAATCTTCTTGAAAATATTTTTCTAAATCAAACCATATATATGATAAATTTATTTTCAATTTCCTTCACATATCCAACAAAAAACAAACTCATTCCGCTATATATATAATAGATGGATATAGATACAAAAAATAAATAACACACTCCATAACCAGCTATAATATACCAAAAAAAAGAAAACAAAAAACCAAAATAAAAACACTTTATCGTTATACATTCATATATATACATAATATAAATGTTAACAAGATAAACTCATTGAAGAAAAGTAAAAAAGGAAAAAAAAAATCGCAATTTTTTTTTTTTGCTTCTTATTTCTATATTTGCATATTTACATATCCATAATATCCTTTTATTTTTTGTTTGGTATACATATCTGTAAATATTTTTCTGTTCTGTTTTATTTTCCGTATGTGCTAATATTATTTCATATGACGTATATACTACTACTGAATTTATACCATTCTATATATTATATATAGCTATGTATACCAAACAGCGACATTATATAATAATTCGTATGTATATTTATATATGTATATAATAACACAGAGGAGATGAACCAATAAATATAAAATTATTCTTCAGTAACATCAGTTTATTTTTTTTTTCATCTTACCATATATTGCATAAACATAACTTTCGAGTATATTTATATATTTAGAACTCTATAACATATATATTCATTGTGTTTAACAACCCTTATTTAAAGTACACACGAGTATATAGTTAAAATATAGTATAAATGTTGGTTGAAAATTCTGTTAACCAAAAAAAGAATAAAAATACACTACACATTCCACTATATATATTGTACCATAGTACATATACATATATTCTACAATTTTTTAACATTTTTTTTTATCCACTATATAAACGTACAAACAAATATATAAAACAGAAGGTTTATTATTATATATCTAACTATATAAATATAAATGTTTAACACAATTTATGTGGTATATCTGTGAAAAAATAAATTTATTATATTCGCATATTATATATATATACACATTTCTACAGGCATTCATATAGGGAAAAAATTTTGTATTTCACTCTGTATAGATATATTATATATATATATATCTCACATAATTCGATAAGTACATATATATTTACGCATTTATACATGTATATATAACAATATGCGAATATAATAAACATTATTTGAAAAATACATGTGTTTTATAAATTGATGATATGCATTTGTATATAAGCACAAATGAATATTAAATCGAGAATTTCCATATATTATATATATGTAAGATATATAGCATATATAGATAAAGATATACATATCTAAAAGATCTGTTTTATGTCGAAATTCGATATAATACACATATACATTTTCTTTAATAAAAAAAATATCTATGTTAATATAATAATAATAATAATATACACACGTATGCGTAAATTTATTACATTAAAATATAGGAAGAATATATATATAGGAATGATATAGCAAAAAAAAAATTATTTAAGAAAAATATGTAAGATAAAAATCTATCGATAAATTTAAGGTATATATTTTTTTTAGATATATGTATATATTTTTAGACAAAATAAAATAATTGATTTATTATTGAAACACGCACACAAACATTTCTCATTTTTATATTTTTATCATATTCACGTATTATATATATTTTGAAAAACGGACAGCTATAGAATCGTATATACGGATGCGATTTCGTTTCGGATTAGCAACTTGGAAATTATGTATATATATATAGAAATATCTTTTTGGAGAATGATTTCTGGTAAAAAATTAACTTATATATAGCTGTAACGATTTTGAAATCTATGAATATCAAGAATACAAAATATAATATCAGCAATATTATTTTAAAACCCGCATTATTATATTATTTTAAATCCCTTTGGATAAATTAATAAACATTTTTTATATTACCATATAATCAAATTAATAAAAATGTATTTCTATCTAATTTTCGCCTATACAATAGATTTTATAGTCAATCAACAGTCCTCTGTTGTTAGTTTCATATTTTGTTGTTTTTACGGTGAATGTAATTAGACGTCGTTCGCCCAACCGCATTTGGGAAAATATACAACTCTATGTGAAAATTCATATACAAAAATACCCGAACAAACACAAAACACATTTCGAACAATATTTTCCGGAAAATTCATTTCCCAAAATTTTTAATTTTATGAATTACATCCATAGTTTTCCTCCATAGGAAATATACTATAAAATCAGTTCGTCTTATTACTTTTTCTGACTACAATCGATTACACAATCGTAGATTTTAAATGATACGAACATTACTATATATCTTTTTTAGAAATACTGAGGTGGAATTATCGCATTCGATTACGATAGACGATTGTCGTCAAACATACGATTTTTTCATTTTTGCAATTATGGCAGACGATATCGTCGGTTTAAGACGATAATTTTTGACGATAGGGTAGTAGCTATCGTTACGATTGTCGTTTGTATCGTCGTTTCTTTTGTTTTTGTTCATTTATTCAATTTTAATATTCATAAAAAGTACAAAAGCAATTCTCATAAAAATAACACTTTCAATCTCATTCTCAAAGAAATAATAAACTTTTTGTTTTTCTATATGAAAATCGTTTGCCACAACAATATCCACGGAGACGATATACAAATAATATCGATACCCACAAAATCGACTACCATAATATCAAAATAATTGAGTATCGTAATTTTAGACGATAGGCGATAGACGATGGTATCGACTCCCATAATGCCACTCCTGGTTTTTTCAAATAAATTATATTGAAATGCTCATATGCGGTATGTATATAAACAACCTATAATCCAATTCAAAATAAAAAATTCAATAGATATGACAAAGCATTAAAACATCAAAATATATCCTTCGTCTTTAAAATATTATAATTTAAAAAAAAAAATTCCATATAATTTTTGCGTTTAAATAAAAAACACACGTATATGAATATCAAATATGTATAATTAAATTGATTTAAATTCAACAAAATATATAAAATAAGAATAAAAATTGATCTAAATATTTTCGGTTATCGCTCGTATATATATATGCATAATGAGTTAAATATTATCTTATTTATTCTTATGTAATGTATGATGTTGTATATATGTACGGAAAAATATTCATATATAATATATATTCTATATATATTGAATTGTATATCATTACTTTATTGTATAGGTATATATCTATAAAAATGTGCTATTATCATTTCATAAAAAAAAAAAAACATATAAATTTGAATGTATGATTATATCAGAAAGTATACACACAAAAAATTGAATACCTAATCACATATGCACCGTGCATAAATGAAGTAAAAATTTTAAATTATTGGGGAACATGGAATTTTTTTTTTTTTTTGAATAAATATATATGCATGAATATTATTCTATATCTATATACTAAAATTTATATACGTATTGTTTATAAGGATATATCAGGATATATATATATAGGCATGATTATACATATGAATATATATCTTAATTTAAACGAAATATAAAATTCTATATATGCTTTCTGTGTTCAATATATAACTTTGAATTTTTGGGGGAATTTCCAGATATACCATATTATAAATATATAAATTCACGTATGTTATATCGATAATATATACAACAACAAAAAATGTTTTTTTTATCATTACATTTGTCATTTTATATAGATATATATAAATAAATGTATACGTATAAAAAATATATTTCCACATAATAAACGTATATCATCAGTGGTGTCTAGGGTTTTTTAATACCCAAGAATGGTTTAAAATTTTATGTACACAGCGATTAATTTTTAAAAAACAGAAAGCTCTTATCCTTTACTTTATAATTCGTCAAATAGAAATCTTACTATTATAGTTTATTGAGGTAATTTCAAAATGAAAACCCTGATAGTTTTTTTTTTAAAATGATTTAATCACATTCGATTGTTGATACAGAAAATATAAAAAAATGGTTCTAAAAAATCTAAACAATATTTGAAACACAATTGAATGAATATTAAATATTATTGAATATTAAATTTATTAAGGAAAAATTAAATTTTCATTATGTATAGAACCATATGGATATTAAACATTTTCAATAATTTCACAATATTTTATTTAAGTTTTTGAGTATTTTTTTTGATTTTAACACTTTTTTCCCATTGATTATTTAATGGTGTTAGGATAACTTCAGAAAATGCTATATTATTAATGCATAAACCCTATAAACCTTTTTCTTTTTTTTTTTTTGTAATATATTATCATATTATATTATATTATACATACATGCATGCATATATAAAATAATGAACACGACATATATTGGAGTTTAAAAGTATGTATACATATCGTATATATAATATAATTGAGTTGTTGCTGCCGCAGATTTTTATGGATATATAAATATATATATGTATATAAATGTTTATCGCTGGGACTATATATCGATGGTGCTTATTTGGCAATAAAAAACTTATCATAAAATTTTCAAATATATTTTTTGATAAATTTAAATGGGTCTGTATCAAAACCACATATGGAATTATGAATCCATTAGCATTGAATGGTATCGCATTTCAATCTGGTTTTTTTAATTGATCATTTAGAAATCTACATTGACTTAAGTACATATACAAATAACTATATATAATATCTATAATAATTGTGGTTGATGATTAAATATTAAGTATTCAGTTCCTCTCTTTTGTTTCTCTTGCGAAAAATGAACCAAATACCCATAATCCGTGATTGTTCTCTAGTATATTGAAGAAAATTATCCATCGATATTAAAAAAAAAAAACAATATGACGAACCAGAAGTCTACCTCTGTTAATATTAGAGTAAATATTTTAGAATAAGAATTTATACCAAAAATATATTTTCACTAATATATTTAATAAATATATATACATAATTTTTTTTGTCATCGTTATGATATATGGAAAAAGTTTATCTTTAAAAGAATTTTTATTTTTTATTATTTTATATAAGAACATATACTTGGTTCGTTAATGGAATATGAACCATAAACGTGTACATATTCATATATGAATAGATATGGAATATATCCTATTCTATATTATATATATATATATATATTTATATATTGGATATATGTTAATATATTTTACATATACGAAACGAAAAAAAACATATATGAACTTTACAAATGAATAAAAATTGGGGTGGTAATGGGATAAGAACATTTAGAGCGATATAGATATGTAAAAAAAAAAATAAAAAAAAAACAGACATACACAAAATGATAAGTACATGTACAAGAAAATTGTAAGCACATGAGATTGTATATATACACTTATACAGTATACTTATATATATAAATATATCTTTAAAATTTGCATATATCGAGTCATTTTCATCTACTTTATACATTTCTATGTCTTCTATATATATCTAATGAATATGTAACAAAAAAAAATTATATTTATCTATATATGTATATAACAATATATCCTTTTTTTTTGTATATCTACATTTACTTATTTTTAGGGTATGTTATAACTATATATATATATATATATATATATATATATATATATATATATATATAGATGTTGAAATTTTGTAAAGATTTTATTTATAGTATAATAATGAAGAAAAAAAATATATAAATATACATATTTCTATATAACATATGATGTGCAAAAATTGTATATATATGAAGTTATTTTTTAACATATATAAAGGAAGGAATTGTTTCTTTTTATTATCATTATTTTTCATATATACATTTATTTTTATTTTGTTGAGGCACCTCTTAAATACAAAAAAAATATCGTATTTTCATGTATACAGAGTAATAGAAATGAATATACGTGAGGTAACCAAAAAATGTATATGTTTTGCAGTGGTTTGGAAATGATAACCAAAAAAAAAAAAACACGAAAAATATACAAGGATATATTTTATTATATAAATATATGCATATTTTATATACCATTTGTTGTATGATATGTCTACCTGTTTTCATGTGCACATATAATAGAGAGTTATATGTGATATGATGAAGTAAATTATTATAATAAAATTTATACCTATATATACATATATTATTATATATGTACTTATGGGATTTTAAATACTATATACATAATAGAATATATTTTGGATTTTATTTTTGTTAAATGATAATATAATTTTGTGTATGCTCAAGATTTCAAGGGAACGAAATAAACTCTGAATGTGTATATATACGTTTGTTTGGTTTTATTATTTATGAATTATAAAATTTAGGGAGCCACATGTGTGTTGTAATATGTCAATTGAATATATATTTAATGTAAAATATCATAAAAGGTCTGTATATATATATATATTATACATATATACAATATATAAATAAAATATTATAATGTGTAAACTAATCATAATAATAATTTAAATAATGAAATTTATAAAATGTTAAAATATAAATATTTTAAATGTTTGTAACAGAATTGTATAAATAATAATTTATAGAATAATAACCTATGTGAATAATGTATAAGGAATAGGATAATTTTGTCCTTTGTATATGATACTTTTAACATTTGTTGTTCCTGAATTTTTCCGGAGTCATTAAAAGTAACAACTAAGAAAAATGTCAAATTTTCGATCCACTGCACCCCATTTATTTTACGATACATTACATTCTTTACTGGTGACAATTAGTTCTAGTTTCAAACATCTAAATTTTGTATTGTAAGTTGATTCAGGCGATTTTTTGATAAATTCATAAATTATTATTATTACTTACCGCAAATATAGTTGTGAAAATATCCATCAAAATATTGCAGAATCTATTTAAAAAAATATAAATACATGTATTATTTTCCCAAAAATTTAAATAAATTAACTAAAATAGAGATTTATGAAGTGTATAGTTGTTTATTAAATTATTTTTCAAAATACAAATATATCTAATCGTCCTTTAGAATTTCAATAGATACATTTTGAAATATTTAGTATATTACTCATTCGAAAATGTATTTCATTCATAAAATAAATGTCCTGTCGAATTATAAGAGGTATGCAAAAACAAATTAACAACTTTAATTATTAAATTGACGTATTAGTTATGGAAAATTATAAAGATAAGGTATATGATATTTTCAGATAAGGGATTTTCATTACCGTCAGTATCGCTCAAATATAATAAAATAATTTCATGTAGTATTATATCAAAATTTTTAACAATCAGCGATAAGCCATCATTTGTATTGTTTGGCTATTCTGTATATTATATTATATTATATATATATTTATTTTATTTATTTTTTTTTGATAAATGATAAATATGGTATAATTATAACATAAATATAAATGAGTATAATAGTATTATTATGGTAATACTATTTAACCGAAAATAATAAAACTATCAAAAACACGATAACTCAAAATAAAGAAATAAATATGAAATATACAAATATTTTACACAAATAATACAATCACATATGTATAAATTAAACATACTTATATGTTTTTACAGTAAAATGAACTATAATGTGCTTGACAATATGCAATATTGAATGTCGTATATATATGATAAAATAAAAAAATGATTAGAGCTTAATGTAAGCCAACCTGATTTCAATTGATTTCAAATTCATTTTTTCCAAGAACATCCAGACTCTGAAAATAGTTCATATATTTTATAATAGTTTCGTTATTTAAAATCACTTAAATGTATTCAATACATAGCATAGGTTCGTCATCTAATTCAGTTATCTTTTTTATTGGTCCACGGCTATACATCTTACGTTTGCTAAACCGATTCTGCCGTGGTAGCGAACAAAACAAAATCCTCAAATTTTATTACTTAATAAATGTAATATAGTGAGTTAATCGTTAAAATTAAAAATTTAAGACTGAATTAAATTCCGTTTTTATTGAAATATTCTGTTACAATTACAATTATATTCATTACATCATTCACAATCTTGTTACCTTCAACTGTATTCCATTTTCCATAATACAACTAATAACATCATATATGTTAATTATACTTTCCATATTTGTGTTTTCAATTCTGCCGAAAATATTTTTATGTATAAGTTATTATCGTATAATTAATTTTACCACGTTTTTTCGGTTTTTTTTTTTAATGAAAAATGATTGTTGCAAATAAAGGAAACATATTGTCATATACTGTGTATATGTATTTAAATAGCTCAAGTGTATAAGCATGAAAATTTGAATATTTTTTTAACTTTCATCGCTTTCACTTTTCTATCCATGAACCTATTTTGCTTTTTAATATAATTTCTATTTGTAGTACTTACACACGTCATGTTTTACAACACCCCATACATGCATTTTTTTTTTTTTACTTTTATTATTGCTATATATAAAAAATATAAAATTATGCAAATGATCTTTATATATATACTATATATAGAAAATTTGTTATTTATATAAGAAATGATTTTAACCCTTATTAAAACTATGTTTTTTTTTTGATGGTGTTGTTACAATATACATATAATTATAGATATATAAGTTCATGGATAGAATTTTCCTTACCGACTGTGTGTTCCAACAAAAATTCTCCATTTTTATTCAAACCATATATATACGTATTTCGCGTTCGTTACGCATAAATCGCATCCAATCTCTTATATTATAGATGCGTGTATGTATAATATACGTTTTATTTCATTATATTTATATATTCATAATAGTATTTAATTATTTAACTAAAAATCTATATTGTATATTTAAATATATTGTTGATATTCGTTATATCCGATATGTACTACTACAGATAAATTTAGAACCCTTTTTGTTTGAATATATATAATTTGCATGTGTGCATATTTTATATATTATATAATGTTTTGTTGAATTGGAAATTAACAATTTTAACCATTCATTTTTAAAATCATCCTCGTTTTTAAAAGTTTTATATATTGTTTTTTTTTTTTGGTTCATTTTTCACCCTCTCAAAATGTGAATTTACATTGATATAATAATGGAATACTATATACCGAATGGGTTTATGTTTCAGAAATTTATTTTATAACGTTTTTTGGTTTCTAATTGAAATATTTCATTTAAGATGGTCGCAATGTTTTTAGAAGAATTTTTTTAGAAAACTAGTTAATTTTTAAATGAAGGTTGGATATACTTATAGTTTATAACATCGTTATCCTTGATCCTGTATTCATTTATATATACGATTCACCATGTATATAGTAATATTTGTGTCATCTACACACTTTGTGAATATTTACCGAGTCGATATTTACAAAAGTCTTTAATAAAACATATAAATAAAGAATAAAAAATAAATTTTGAATAAATAAAAACACTTTCACACACAAAAAAAAAAAAATAAAATAAAAACCTTTATAACATAATAAATCACATATAAAATTTCATTTCATTTTTCTTATGTAAGGTTGTTCGTCGTCGTCCTCGCAATATACATTCTATTTAAATAGATTGAGACAATTTTTTTATGTGAAACAAAACAGAAATTTAAAAAAAATTCACATTTCATTAAATTGTATTTATAAAAATATGAATATGGTTTTTTTTTTTCTAAATATACGAGATTCTTTTTGAAGTGATTAAAAGAAAATAAAATTAAACATAATACAGCATTTTTGTATAGGATATTTTTTATTTTTGTTTTTAAAAAATTGTTCTTTTCATATATATTTAAATGAAATATATTTGGCATATTAAATTATTCTAACAATTATTAATTTGTTTACGTAGGTATAAGTAAGTATAAAAGACGAGGTTCTCTAAATATATATTGATGATTATGTGATGGATGAGTTAGGACTATAATATTGTAAATACATTTGTTTCAAATAAATATAGAATTTCAAATGTAATAGATCAATTTTCCCGGTAAGACCACCTACAACTTCCCGAGGATATATCTTGAAATCATAATTAGCCATAAAGTAATTTCACATTGTAACCCATCATAGAATTACCACTATATATATCTATGGCTCGGTATCTTGAAATTAGAGCAAACTGTATATTTTTACAATTAGTTTATATTTATAAAAATGTCATCATCCAAAATCTCACATAATTCACTTGAGGTTTCATCAAAAAAGGTACACCGTATTTTTTGTTATATAAATGAAATTATTATATTATTATATAGATGCATGCACCAAATTTATTAACCCTTAGCACCTCGATATAGATATGCAATAGTTCGTTTCATGAGTTATTATAAATACCGTTTCCATATTTAAATTGTATGATTTATCTATTTTTCTACAATTGGTATATGATTAAATTATGTCGTAAATTTTAGTTGTCAAACAACAGAGCATATATCATCTTATATAAATTGAACAACAAAATTAAACCTAATGAATATTATCTCGAAAGTATGTATATTAAAATAATTTCAGATTGTATATAAGAAAAGATTTAAATTACATTTTTATTTAAACAAAAAAAATGATTCTTTTATAAGTATTCATCATGAATTCTATTCGATATATAATATAAATGAATCGATATTTCTTTTATAAATGTTCGTATATATATTTGTGAAATGACTGCGTGACTGTTATCAAATTAAGACCCTTAAAAATTCACAAAAAAAAATTCATTTAATTTCTATACATATATAAAATGTAAATTGGGGCCTGTTCGTATCGTATATTTATTTTTTCAAATATTATGCCATAATTTTTATGTATAACTGCACCATATGAGGACAAAATAGTATATAAATAAACAAAACGAAAAATAAAATATATAAAATTTCAATGAATATAACTTTATGTTTATGTACGTACCACCGACCGTACACATTGCATATAAATTATAAAATTTTATTTTTTTTTCGGTTTGTATAAATTTTCATCTCAATACAGATTGGTATATATGTTATATATTTATATTTTATCTTATAATATAAACATTATTTATACTTTACAAATGTTTCTTATATATATTTATATGTACTCCTTTTATTTTATTTATATTATACTATATATAGATTTTATTTTTTGGTTTCACATTCTTTATTTTATTTTCTATATTTTCTTTTTTTTTTGTATCCTTTTTGTTTTGTACATATATTTTCAATTCATTTCGTATCCTTAATTAGCATTTTCCGCAACCATCTTATGCTCTGACGCAGTACAAACAAATATATATGTATTATATATGTATACTTATATATATTATATATATATACTATGAACACCTTCTTTAACATTTATATATTATATGGATATATTATTTTATTACAAAATTATTCTGGTGGTATTTTTTAACTAACTATGTATATGGAAATGTGTATATTCCGTATGTATGCATATAAATAAATATATTACATGGAGTCTAAGAAAGATGAGTATCTTGACTTAAAAATATACATATAATTATATATTAAAAGATATACATACACTATAGATGATCATCATTACCATTACCGAATCATTACAATCATCGTATTTTCTCATCATCGCTATACAATATATACCAATTCACGATTCCACCTTATTCATTTTCATATTATTTTTTCTTCTTCTTCTGCATTTCCAATTTATAGTCTTGTATCGTACTTATATATATATGCATACTTATTATATTACCCTTATATAACCATATATATATTAAATATATATTATATATATATATATATATATGGACTTTTAAAACTATATACGGATCCAATAATATGTATGATGAGATTTGCGACGACGATATACAAAATATATATACATCTATATCTGTAATATTTGTGATTATACACATATATGGTTTTATTTTATATGCGGAGTATGAGAAGATGTTGGATAGTATTGCATATATAATTATATATACAGATATATATCTATTGTGTATATATTAGAAATGTGTTTTTTATTGTACATCCATATAGCCATACTTATATAAGAAGTTAAAGAAAAATAATGAAATACCCATTTAAATGAGTCCTTGTATATTTTTTAATATATATATATATATATATATATATATCATAAGACTATATACTAAATATATGTATATATTTTTTTTTATTTTCTTTTAATTTCTTTTTCAACCATACGGCCATAAAGATATACATATATTTATATATACATACATAAACGTTAATATATCATATAATTTATATATATAGTATAATATTAATATATTATATGATGTGCCACCATTCAGAAAATATCAAACCGTCTTCATATATTTATTGTCATCATCGTTTTTTTTTTCTAAATATATCTTGAATATAAAAATCTTTGAATAAATTTTAGTTAGGGTACTTCAAAATGAAATATTTTATACTGCCCAAATAATTAATTGAATTTTATTTATATCATATCTTTAGGTATGATTGCTGAATCAATCCTTTTTTACTTCAATTCCTTAACACGTTATATTAAAATGTTTTTAAAAGCATGATCGTAAGTTTAATGAAAATTAAACTTAAATTAAGTTGTAAAAATTATACTCATGCCGTGAACTCCGATTAAATGATCAGGTCTTTTCTCAACTCTAATAAAAATCCAATACTGAAAACAAATACAAATTAAATGATAATGAATTCGGAAATTAGAATCACCCTAAATTATATAAATAAACCCGTGTATACGCGAATAAATATGTACTTTTATTTTTATTTTTTAAATATATTTTTTTATCACATTGTGATTTTTAAATGTTGTTGTCTGGTTTTTTTTGTGCTATACATAACATATATAGATGTTATAAAATAATGTATTATATATCGTTTTTTTTATTTAGTTTATTTTAATTATATATATATGAATAAGGTGCGGTTCTGATCGCGACATGAATTACAATCTATTAAGAAGTGATATATTTTGGTTTCCAATGGTTTGACGATTACAAAGATTTAGTTATTGAATCATAACTTCTACAATATTATTCCATGTATTTTTTAATTTACTTTCCCCAAAGAGAATTATTCCTCCTCAAAGTACATATAGAAATTATTTTTGGAAAAATACATTTTTCTAGATGATTAATTTAAAAATTTTATAATTCATATAGTATAATTAAATTATTATAAATCGCATTATGCATATATAATATAATATTATTAAGCTATCCATAGCAAAATGTATATTCCTTACAAGGATTGAAATGAAAATCTATTTAAGATAATTTAATGTTTAATTACATTGTCGACCATTATTAAAAACATTAAAAATGCCATTAAAATAATCAACAAACAACAAAACGCAACCATTTCTAAAAATCATATACGCACAAAATACAAGTAAATATTTCCATCATTCATCTAAAGACGATTCCCTCAGCACCTTCTATAACATCGCAATCATTATTATATCATACACGAATATTATCATTATAATATATATATTCTAAATATATTATAGTGAAACGTTGATAAGGAAAAAAAGGGATACAATGTTGTACATATACTTAGTATAGTTAATATTCATAGATGTCATTCACACACTAAATGTATATATGTTAATTTTTGTTTTGGTATTTGTGTGAGGATGTGTTTTTTTATATATATACGCAAATACATTTATGAAATTATTTAAATAACATCCTTATATAACGCATGATGTGATATATAAGAACAACAAAAATCACTGAATATTTATAAATAATAATATTGTTATTTGCAACATTTTAATTAAATCCTATATATATATATATATATATATAGTTATACATATTTTGACAGGTCACAGATGAGATTTTTGTTTTTGCGTTATTCCTTGAAACTCATTAATATTTTAATAATATAATAAAAAAAAATAATAATAATAACAACTTGATGAGGTTGTTTTAAGGATATATTACATAATATATATATTAAAAAAAAAAGGACGCATGCAATATATAAAAGTGAACTAAATAAAAAAAAAATTGTAATATATTCATTAACAACATAATATTATAAAAGAAAATTTATAAACTGCGAATAATGGCATAGAAGAAGTAAATAATATATGTATTAATATATATATATAAGAAAAAAGTAAGAAATAACAACACGGAATTTTTAAATACGAAAAACAGGAAGATTATGAAAATTTTATCATGTTAATTTAATAATTTTCTATTTTATAATCTCTTTTTGTATTATATATATATATTTTCTTATAATATTTTGTATGTATTTATTATATTTGTTGAATAAAAACACAGAAATATTTTATACATAATAAAAGTTCTCTCATATCCGTTTTATTTTACATTATTTATCACTTATACAATAGATGTGTATATGTAATATGTATATATTAACTTTAAAATATACCTTTTTTTCTTTAATGTTATTTTGATTTTCTAAAAAAATCTATTAATTTAAAGATAATTAAACGAAAAGTTTCTACCTTTAAAAGAAATTATTAGACTAAAAATTAATTAATTTTCGCTGTACAACCGACGATTGTGGTTTTAGTGTCCGAAAATACGTTGTTGATTTCATAATTTGTTATTTTTTTCACATAGTGCCGATAATTATAGCGGTACGACCAACTCTGTGTGAAAATTTCAGTAGTATTTCACCACAAAGTTTGTAAGAATTTTACATTGGCATTTTTATCAACTAAACACATACTACAATTAATAAGTAAATATTTAATGACTTAACACAATTATAATATATGTATTATCTATATTTGAATTAGTTTATTTTTCAAATAAATAACTTCTGTTTTGGATTGTAAATATGAAATTTAAATTATATTATGCTAAATAATAAACAGTTGATGAAAAAAAAATATAGTTTCATTTTTATTGAATATCCTTATATATATGTATTTATATAAATATAATAAAATTGAAAGTACAATGACGCCAACAGGTGTGATATTTTTTCTTCTTCTCTGTTTTGCATACATAAACAATATATGAATTTGTGATGCGTTTTGCATTTTTTGTATATTGTTGATATCACATGAAAAACCAAATTTTTTATGTGATTCCCTTTAACAAAATCCCCCTTCTGATTACCATCTGTATATAATATGTGAATTCTGCCTTCTGAGTTACAAAAAATTCATTGCTAACTTTTACTCCACATATATAGTTTTAACCAATAAATAAATCATTGTTTTAAACTCATTTTATCGTCGATAAAAACATAAAAAATATTTTCCAATGTACTTTCATTCTTAATTATATGCAATATGCATATAATTATCACATTCAAAACAGTATATTTAAATGTAATATTTAAATTTCAACAAACAAATTCAAGCAATGTATATTATATAATATGTAAATTTACCCTTTTTGCACCTTTTCTATATACCATAAAACATTCATTAATCTTTTCAAAACTGACCAAAATAATAACCCTAAATAATGTCCAACATCACACCCGATATTATATAGATGTTGTTGTTTATAAACATTAAGTGTTTATCCGTTATATACGTATAATTTATATATAAAATTATAATAAATAATGATGTTATTAAATTATTTCAATAATAATAGAATATACAATACCTTATTATTTATCCATATCATAAACATGTATAAAATACAAATGGTCATCTCTTGGTCATCATCATTTTGTTTTCTTCTCATATACCACCCTTATTTCAACAATTTGTTTGCATCCGCATATATATGCATGTAATTTTATTATATATTGCGTGTAATCATCGTCCTTGTGAACAATTTTTTTTTCTCATTTCCTCTTTTCAGTATATATATATGATACAAAAAAAAAATTACCCACCCTTATTTGTATCCCTATATAGAACATTATATTATACTATATATTTATATAGTAATTGGTAGATGAATTTATTTTTATATATACAACTAAATATTGTTAAAATTGAATTTTTATATACCAAAAAAAAGGTCAATGCATTAAAAATATATATGTGCACTTTATATCGATGGTCATCATCCCCGCCGTACTTGGTGAATGATCGGTCAGTTTATAAAAATAAACATTATTATGTATTGTATACCTTTATGTATAGTAATAATAATAATACTAACAACAATTGGGATGATGATGTTAACAGAGGCAAAATATAAAATGTATATATACATTTTTAGTAACTATACAATAATAGGATAAAGTCATAATAGAATTTATGTATAGGGATTTTTATATTTTAACCTATTTATATATATATATATATATACAAAGTAATAAAATTATTATATAAACATAAATAAAATATGATTTTAGTATATATAGAGGTCAGTTTTGTTACCCTTAATTATGTTGTTTTGTTTGCTAATTTTCTTTTTTTTTTTTTTTGGTAAACTACCCTCTTTGTCGTCAGATTTACACAAGTATAAAAAAAATCATTTTGATTTGGTGTACTTTATTGACTTTTACTCTGTGTGTCCGATTTATTTTAATTTGATTAAGTATACTCAACTATATTATATTAAGTGAAATTTAAGAAGGGGGATTTGTATAAAAGGGGTTTATTTTTTATTTACCGGACATGAATTAATTTTTGTATTCATTGGTCATCGTATATAGTATCAATATAGCTATACATTTTAACAAGGTATAGTTAAATGTCTATTGTATGTATTATATATATAATAAATGATATTAATTTTATTATTTTTGTGGTTGTATAAATAGTTTCGTGTTTAAATGGTCACAAGAGGAATACAATTCCATTATTTACGATTTAATGATTTTAGATACGCTACTATATTCTGTTAAATGGGGATGTCTATTTTAAATGCCGTTAATCATTTTCGAATGTCAAATCTTTTTTTTTTTAATATTCATGTTTTTAACGTAAAAAAAACAATTAACCGGCGATATATTAAATATAATTGAGGGTGTCTCTAATATAAAATTAAAACAATTAACAATTTTAAATTATTTCATTTTCAATTCAATTATGTATATATAGCATTTGTACTTATAATTCACGATAAGATTTTCAGTCATTACTTTTAAAATGTTAATTGTAAAATATCTTTTGAAAAAGGTAATCTTTTTGTATGGATTTTTACGGAATTAAATTTTACTTATTGATCAACTATTTTACTTACTTACTTACTTATTTTACTTATTGATCAACTATTTCAATGACATTTACCCATTCATATATTTTAGATCTTTGAATCCTTATAAGTACTAAAACGAAACGATGAATCAAAAATTAATGTATTGTGCATGAATGGCATATAATCATTTTCCATATTATATTATAATTCATCAAATATATAAAGGTATATATAATCAGGATATTAAGTCAACTGTAACTAATTTCTTTTTTCTTTTTGTTTTATATATTCTCGTATGTATATATGTATAATAAATGCAACCAAATATAATTGGTATAAAGAAAATAGAAAATGAATTCTTTATGAAAAATGTTTTAGAATTTCAAAAATGTTAATTTCTATATATATATATATATTTTTAATTTTAAAATTGTATATACGCATGTCGCATCATATAATATAAATATACATATAATATTAATGTGTATTTTTACGAATATATTATAACAAAATATATATTTATATTTATATGTTTTGTACAATATATTATAAATATATATTTATATATGTATATACAATACACATTATATAGCTATATCATTTAAGACATCACACGCCCTGATCTTAAATTTCCAAATTAAAACACACCCCACCAAAAAAAACTTTCTTCATTTCTTTTGACTATATATACATAATACATTTATTTCTCTATATATAATTATACACAAAATATATATATATACATATATTTATTATATATAATACATATATTCGTCGTATATGCACATTCATATATAGAAAACATACATTCCATATAATAAATATATATAAATACAAAAAAACCATAAGAAAATCATATACCGTCTTCTATATCTATATACACATTGTATATTTATAAAATATATATACGCGACTATTTATATTCGCATTCTATATATTCAAATATATGTAGAAATATATACAATAAGTCCATACATTTCTAAAAATTTCCATATATACAATAATGAATATCATCGCATATATAGATATATAGATATATACATTTTATGTGCCATCTAACAAACCAATCTCATACCATATTATACAATATATATATATATATATACAAAAATTATTCTTATTTTTTTTTTTTTTAATTTTATTTTTGCTTTACTCTATATTATATAAGAAAAGACGTATTAAAATATATATATAATATGTAAATATAACGATGGATATATATATACAAAACTTAACAATCTTTAAATATATATATATATATATATATATATATATATACCACTCAACCTCACCTCAACGACTTTTTGGCCCACTTTGTATCCATCCTATATTATTATTATTATTATTATTATTTTCCTTATATCTTTACTAAATACTAAATATATTCGTATGTACATATAACATGTATGCATATATATATATATATATATATATATATAAATGATATTATATATGAAAAGGACGAGCAATGTGCTTTTTTGATATAACATACATAAATATATAAATAAATTTACACATGGAAAGACTAACCCATATATATCGTATATGTATATATAGATATGGAAAACGCACAAAACACCCTTTTTTTCCTTTATATTTTCTTCAACTCTCGATAATGTCCTATATATTTAGATATATATAGAAGAAAATCATATTATGTTTTTATTTATATATATATATAACACTAAAAATACTTATATTGTGGAACCGAACATATAATATATATGTATGTACCATATAAAAACTCTCATACCATATATAGCTATATATTTATACTTTATTCTTTTTAACTGTTTTAGCAATAATAAATGAGTAAAAGTACAAAGAATTAGAATAGGAATATGAAGAAATGTTTTTAAAAGGGATATATGTATATAAATAAAAATACATTATACATATATATATATATATATATATTAAAATGAAAAGGTGGCGGTGTTTTGGTTTTCTCCATATATATATAAATTTAGCGAGCGATGGTGGTTATATGTATAAATATGCTGGAATGATAGTGAAAATGTTGACGATGGTGTTGATGATGCGAACGGCGGAAAAAGCGAATATACAATTTTTTAAAGGTGGAGAAATTATAATATAAGACGACCGTATATATATGTATATAAATATTCAAATTCACATGCATAAGGAGTAATAAATTTAAATATATATTTATAAGATATATTTTGATATATAGAAAAGCAATGTTTAATATATATTTATATATATAGATATGTCCATGGATGTGAATATATTTATACTGGCACTGACAGAACCATAAGAAAAAAAATAAATTTTTTTTCTTCTTCTTATATAGGTTTTTCATTTCCTTTCGTATATATAAATTTTAATACATGTAAATCTATATTTTTTTCTTATAATTGTACAAAATACGATACAATTTTATTTTTTTTTATGATATATTCATCACTATATACGAATACATATTTGATATATTTATGAAATAATTCATCATCCACCTTTAGCACCCTTTTGATCATCATTGAATCGTATCGTCATTCATCATCATCATCATATAATGATTACTATATAAATAGGATTTGAAATAACATCATTTATTATTAAACAATCATCATTTCAAATATATATATAATCATTTACGAAATAATGATTGTGATTATACTGATGTTGAAAAAAAAAACAAAAACAAAACAAATACAAAGTATAAAGTAAAACTTAAAATTATACATATATTATATATTTATATTTATATACATTTTTTTTTAATGATAAGAAGAAAGAGTAAAAACGTCGTACACACGATAAATTTTCATATATACGTATATAATTATATATATATATATATATATATAACTATAAACAAGGGACTTAACTAAAAAATGGTAGTGAAAAATTGAATATATATTTATACATACTCTGGTCCATATTTATATATTTATAATATGTATACGTTTTCGTATATCATATTAATATAAATATACGCTGAACATAGATAAAAGGGTTAAATTTTTTCTTTGTATTTTATATTATATAAGGAAAAAATTATTTAAATAAAATCTACACCCATCACATGTTTTATTGCGTACATGTATATATTTGATATGCATATATATATATATTAATGTTATATTATAGATCCCTAATCTATATATAGATATATAGTATATATTATTCAGATCAAAATAAAACTCCATCTTACATAATTTTCTGTTAGGTTATAAAATACATTGAAATTCCATGAAGTTATATATTAAAATTATATATAATTATATATATTTTATATTCTATCTATTTATTTACGTATATAATATATATACTATATAGTTAAATTATATTTTATTAAAATGTTATAATGGTATCTTTCTATAATATGTATATAAAATGCGTATCGTCGTATATATAAATTATTTGAATTTTATAAATTTATTATGTATATATGGTGTATAGGATTTTGGTTTATATAATAAATTTGTTAAAAATTAAATGAAATTTTTCATTATATGCATACATACAAATTCATATAAATAATTCAGCAAAAATACATCGTGTTGTAGATATACCTAAGTGAAAATTTGTAAAATATATTTTTTTAACAGTGGCGGGGATTGAAAAAATTTGAGCTAGCGAACTAAACGATAGGATATAGTCTGAAACGTAAATGCTTTAAAAGAAATTCAGAGTAATGCTTTAGTTTTCAGAGTAACGCAAAGGAAATGACAATTGAAACAAAAAAAACTTGCTGTAATTTAAAATTCCGGGCAATTTTGTTCGAAAAAACGTTTTTTTTTTGCTAGAATACAACGCTTATGCCAGTACCTTTCAGAATTTCCTATCATCAATCATCAAGGACACATTTTATCACTTCCCGTCACTGGTTTTAAATACAAAATATCGGTGTGTGTGTGTGTGTGGATAAAATTATATTCTTAAAATTTTAATTTTGATAGTTTTGTAAAAGTAAAAATTTCAATTCTATTTCATTTAAAAAATTATACAGAATTTCATTTAGATAATTAAACAGAATTCAAAATTAATGATTTATACATAATTTGTAAATTATATAGAATTTCCCTTTGGCAAAGTACACTCATTCGCCTTTGGAAAAGTACACAGAATTTCCTTTAAATTCGGAAAATAAATTAGGATAAAGAATTTCCCCAGAAAAAAATATAGTATTTACTATAGAAAATCACACAGAATTTTCAAAGAGCATTTTGTTTTTGTCATATGTAATCTAAATCGTAAGTCGTAATCTAAATTTTTATTAAAATATCATATCAATTTTTATGATTTTCTTTTGAAACGATCAAGTACATTTAAAATTAAAAGATTTATAAAAACTCATGGATTGTTGAAAAAATGGAATGGATTGAAAAAAAAATTGCTTCAAACTTATACTTACACGTCGAATAATATTCCAAATATCTAAATTTAATTGGATATTGTTAAGATACAATCAATTCGTTCATAAAGAATGCTAAAGGCAAATATTTATATAAATCATATGTTGTCAAATTAACAATCATTGAAATATAAAACAAATCTGGTGAATTTCATTTGAAGAACTTAGAATTTATAAATTAATATTTCTCAAATGTTCAATCACTCATTTATGTGATGTCGATGATTATATAGATATTTTCGACAACTTTCTTTTTAAACCTTATATGCGGTTATATATTCTTTAACGTTTGAATAAATGTTAATGAAAATTCTTTTTATTTAACCAACAACTATGGGAAGATATATTTTATCAATTTTTAAGAATAAATTAATATATATATATATATATATAGTAATGTTTGCCAATTCAAGGGAATAATTACACAAAATATTTATCAAACATAACGAATATACTACTTTTGAATAATTACAGATAATATACTGTTGTTACAATAAATAATCCCTTTTATCATTATAAATCTCCAACCCATGATCATGTCTTAAAGCATATAACAATCACTATAATAAAAAAAATATATTATATGAAAAACTTTTCGTAATTAAAAGAAAAAGAAAAAAAAACATCAAATAAGAAATACAGTAATAAAGTATTTCATATATAAATATTCAACTGTCATTGCATTTGATTGAAAGAAGCAAAGAAGAAAAATAAATACTCGTACAACCAAAATTAAAAATAAAATAAATATTTATCATTTCATATTTATTTAAGAAAGATGTTTTTTTTTGTTATTTTAAAATTTCCAGAAAAAAAAAACAATAGAAATTAATATAAGAAAAATATATGTAAGGATAAAAAAAAATCCAAATAACAAAAGTGTTTTCTACATATACAGCATATCTTTATGATGGTTAGGGGTTAGGATATCTTGATATAGAAAAAAAAATTGATTATTGGTACCTCGTATATATCTCATATATGAATCGATTGTTATATAAACGTTATATGAATATGCTTACCTCTGTACATTATAAAATCTCATACCAAATATAATTTCTCCCTTTCCCAAATGCAGATATATTTTGTGTTACATAACTCTTATTAAAAACAAAGCAAAAAAAAAAATTAATCCTATGATACACACATTTATATTTTATATAGAAATCCTTGTTACTATGGGCACATTATATGTGTGTACCATAACGTATTCATTTCTTTTTACTCTTAATTTATAAAATATAATAGAAATCCTAATTTTACTTTACCCTTCCCGTTCTACAACAAAAAGAAAACATAAACATTTATATTATTATATATACATATGCAGTATTGAACAATATCTATACGCAAAAATATATTAATGTAAAAATAAGTTCATTTAGAAATGTTTTCTATATATATATAATTTTATATTTTAGGATATAAAATAGATATGATTTTAGTAAATTTTTATTTATATATGTTGGTTGACGCGACCCCATTGAAATACACGCATAATAACAATATCTCGCTATATCTACAAATATATATTAAAATTAAGGAACCACTGACGTCATATATGAATGAATCGGCAGGGGTTGTATATACAATATAGGTCTTAAAACACATCCATTCCAACATATATTATCAACCATATCCATATATATACTCACACGCATATATGCTACTATATATATATATAAAAGAAATAGAAAAGTATAAAACAAAAAAAAAATTTTATCATTCATATCATTCATCCATAAGGACCATTCACCGCCATCTTTTCATTATATGTTGTTATACACATTTATATATATATATATAAATTTATGTATATTAGTTAAAAAATATCCCGATATTTAGTATAAAGTCTCCCACATTTTTCGCCTTCATCAAAAAATATTCCCTTACCACCGCATAAAATTAAATATTTTCTATATATGGTATAGAATTTTCGGTGAATGTACCACTCACTATATATATATATAAAAGGCACATACATAAAATTATATATATATATATAGATATATTTAAAAATAAATTCTCATTTTCATATTAAACACCCCGATCTTATATTAAATATAAATAACACGTACATTTATATATATGGAAATGTATAGAAAATCACATAGAGCTTCCACACACAAAAAATGCATATATATATATTAATATATCTATGGTATATAAAAAAACCTCTTTCAATTGCTATGTTGCTAATAAGAAAATAGAAAATCCCTTTCTTTCTGTATAAATATATATATATATAGTATAAACTTAAAAAACAATACGTACAAAATGTTGTTTTTCCTTTTTCTCAATTCCTTTTTTTTTTTTATTATTTTTCGTCTTCGCATATATAATTATTATTATATATCGTATATACCTTATTCTGTGTGTATGTACATTGTACATACAGCATCCATCCATCCATCCATTCATTCATTCATTCATTTATTTGTTTATTCATTGATGTTAATGTTATAATGACAATAATGATGATGGCTAAATATATATGTATATATATTAATGATTAAGTGATGGATGATGATGATGATGATGATGATTAGGCAATGTTATGTTATGAAATTCTATCTCAAAGTGATTTTTTTTTGTTTCTTGGCTTTTGCTTTATATATACAACATATATACTTTACATATAATTTTGAATACCTTATATTTTTCTAACTGCGAGCACATACAATATAGAAGTTTTTCTTATACCCATAATGTTTTATTGTTTACTTATGATGTACTGTATACTATATAGATATATGTATAGATAGATAGATGGATCCTTAGAAGGATTACATACGAAAATATGTAAATATGTATTGTATATACATTTATACAATTCCATACATATTGTACCTCTGTTGTGTTACGTGTATATCTATATGTGTATGATCAAATTTGAAATGAAATGATATAAAAAACATTTACATATATGCATTTACTGAATGTATATATATATATATATGTCTACGGATACCTTTTTCTGAATAAAGATTAAATAATTTGAATTTTGAATATTATTCAGATCCTTCACTATGTAGTGGATTAGTGGAATTGAATAATTGATAATGTAAATATCATGTTAGCTATTTATATAGAAAAAAAACAACTGTATTCGCTTTTCTTTTACACATCAGATTTGAGTATATTTTCACATGATATTTGTATATTATAACTTTTCTTTTTTTAAAATCCATGATGTATTCTGTACAAAAGATGAAAAAATGCTATGAAAAATTTTAAATTATTCTAAAAGTTCATTTTTAAACAAATGATTCGAAAAAACAGGAAAATCCGTCTATATTATAATATATCAATTTTATTTATATCCTTATCATTAATTTATCAGAAAAAGTTACTTCAAAGTCATTCACATATTTTTATCATAAATTGAACAACAACATATGGCACTTCATTCACATATCTTTATGACCACAACGGATATATTTTATAAAAAATGACTGTGATTAATTCACAAATAAAATCCATATACTCATAATTTTGGAATTTTGTTTTTCTACAAAGATTTCTGTTTTTCTATATACAGAATATAGCAAATCAACCATTTGAAAAAATTAAGCGTTAGAGAATATATACATAGGTAAAAGAATATAATTATAAATTTATTTGGTCAAACGGTTTTTTTTATTATTATTATTATTTTAAATTAGTCATATATACTTTTTATTTATAAGAAAAAATATATCTAAATTTCCATATTATAAATAAAGATAACGCGTATTTTTTTTTTTTGTAAATCACGGATATATGCGTATGTAAATCACATATCACAAAATTGGTTTATATAAATATACAATTGTAATAATAATAGATTCTATATTATTACAAAACTTATTCCCATGCTTTTTATTTAAGATTTTTTTTTTTTGGAAAAAAGCAAAATAAAAGAAAATAAGAAGAAGAAAAAAATTAATACAATTCATTCAGAAACCGAGACAAGAAAAACTATACATATAAAAGAACTAATTCAAAAAATAAAACTAAATTTTAAAAACAAAAACGTAATGTAGATCTTAATAATATATCCACTCTGTTTATACACGAACCGCACATATATCGGTAAATGTATGTATATTATAAATTTCACACGCTTTGATCAAGACAATCGCATCGCATATCATTCATATATCGTGAAGTTTTATTTATATATATAAATATATATCAATGTAATTATGTATATAAACAAATAAAATATACGTTTTTTAAATAATATATTAAAACATTTTAATTATTTAATTTTTACATTTGCGCTATATCAATTGAATGCGAATTCCAATCGTTATCTATAGATACCTTTAAAATTGATAATATATTAATGTTACAATATTTATAATTAGTATACACGAAAACTATTGAAATCTTTAACCCCAAACGATACCCTTATTTGATGAAATTGAAAAACAATTGTCGTAATTCATAAATACAAGATTGGTTAATATATGTGTATTGGAATAGGTCACACGTTGTTTAAGTTTGGATTTAATTGAGTGCGGAGAATAATAACAATAATAATAATAAAAAAAAACACATCATCATATATATAACATAAGAAATAAAATATACACATTGTAACAATCTAAAATATATATATATAATGATCAAACGGAAGTTAAATGTTTCGCATGAATACATTAAATGAATTTTTTTTAATAATAAAAAAAAAACAGAATGATAAAGAAAAAAAAAACTTTCCTCATTTATTATATCGCATGAAACCGCGGACGCGAAGATTCATCATGATGATAATTACAACCAGTAATGCTCATCACTATATATCTGTTATAACTCATACAGTACATGGTAAAATAAAGACTATATCGAACACATATCTCGGTATAAGACAAAACAACAATGAAATTATTTACGTGTATATATTAATGATTTTTTGTTATTTTATATGTATATATATGTTATACTATATATCAATTCGATAACCCAAAAAGCATATATTTATTTGTATTTTTGATGCATATAACATATTTTTGTTTTTTTATTGATAAAAAATCTCATGTATGTTAAAAGATATGTATATACATACATATATCATCATAAAGTACATATATATTTTGTGTTGCGGTACAAAAAACAATTTTTTTTTATATTCAATCAATCAATGTATATATAATATAAAATATATTGATTTTAATCGTTGTAATTATATTATTATATATATATATAGACTTATATGTGAAGTTAAAAATATATATTATATAGGTTTTATATTAAAGGAAATATTAAATTTTGCAGTAAAGTTTAATTTTAACATAAAAAAAAATTTATAATTTTTATGTAGTGTTTAAATTGATATTATATGTAGGTAGAAAACCACAACAGTTCATGGTATTTACATATTATGGTATTATAAGTTATTGTTATATATTATACAAAAGTCAACGGTGTGTTAAAATTAGAATATTATTATGGATATATTATAAATATCGTTAAATGCGGTATTTTGTATTTTGGAAATGATTGGTTTTTCTGTTTAATTTTTACATACAAATCAATTGTGAGTTTGTAATTTGGAATTCATATATTATTTAGTTATTAAAAACATTACACTCCGGATTCCCATCAGACGCTATATTTACATATATATAAAAATTCATGATTATTAATTATCTTACATTTTATCGAATATTATAAAATGTAATATATTGTATATTAAATAGGGAATTATATAGTCATTAAATTAATTGGGATACATTCGTTATTTAACTTATAAATGATTTCTTATAAATGTTATCTTATAAATGATTTCTTTTTTTCCTTCGGGTTTTTTCAAAACATGATTTGTGATAGCTTTAAATTATGAAAATTTTGAACTTTTAATTATCCTTCTGTTTAAAACGATTTAACGATTTACCATTTTAAACGATTTAACTACGAAATATTTTTCGGCAATTACAAATTCCAACACATTTTGAATAGGGCAACAAAATTTCATATATAGGTATAATTAATATTCAAATCAAACTATGCAATTTTATTTAGTATATTTAAATAAAAAAAAATATATAGAAAAATATTCAAACGATAAAAAAATGATGTATTTTTATTCATGCTCCATATGCATAAAATTTTCTCTATACATATATTCTTATATTTAACAAATAATCGTATATTTATAATACAATTGAATTATAAAATGTATAAAATAACTTTATAAAAAAAAAATGTAAATATCTATATATATACAAATAAACTGATGTGAGATGGATATCAAAAAATAGTTCTTATATAAATACAAACAAAAATAAAAACTCAATGAGATATATTTATTCGATTATACAGATAATTATCTTAAGTGCATTGTTTTCATCATGTATCATGTAATATAAACAACTATATATATGAAATGAATTATTTCATTTTATGTATATATGCGATCCATATAGAAAAAGTCGTGATATATATATTTTTGATATGCATAGGTATATAAAGGAAAATTATATGTATATATTTACTATATAGAGGTAACATGCACGTATGCGATAATCATAATTGCTTATTTGACATTACAATTATCCCTAATTTTTAAATTTATATATGTAATCGTAAACAATATTATATATGCAGCAAAAGAGCACAAAACAAAAATGATCTACAAACTAATTCTATTTATTTAACTATTATTTATGTATATTTTAACATACATAAAAACTATAATAAAAGAAAAACAAAAAAACTTTGATGCATATATATTAACCCATAAAGTTCCAGAATTGTGATGCTTTTTAACGATTGCCATATATATCAAAGAATTTATATAGTTGATATATTTCAAATCATTCCTATATATATATATATATATAGTATATTTTATGTGTGGTCTAAATTTAACAAAAAAAAAATATTTTATATTATAAATTATTATTTATTTTTAAATTAACGGTATGAAAATGATTATTATAATTTGAATATAATGTATAAATGTGTCCATGATGTGATATGATGTGTTTTGTTCTGTGCGATGATCAAATTCTCAGATATTTGTTATTCTTCATATTTCGTACATCTGCACATTATACAATGTAATAATAAGATAACTTTAAAATATATATGGTTTAAGCAACTAATAATAATAATATAAAATTATATATATGCATATATAATATTGATTTAAGGTATACAAAATCCGCATATCACTCACTCACTCACCACAATTTATTAAACATATATATATAGGAAATATATAATTTTTAAATAAAGAAATAAGAATCGTGATTAATAGACACGCGTAAAAACGTATGTGAAAGCTAATTTTCTTCGTATCGTATAATGTACGTATATATATATAATAACAATAGAAAGAAAAATAAAAGAATTTTTCAACAGAAACCATAATCAAATATATTTATTTGTTGGTTTATTTCTTTCTTGGTTTTTTCTAATAAATAATTTTTTTTCAAACATCTATAAACACTTAAGTATATATATATAAATATATATCGATATTCAAAGAAAAATCTCAAATTGCAAATTTTACCAAACGACAATTTAGGTCTTCAATGTATTTGTCATCGCATTGATTTTAAAAATTTATTATTCATTTCATTATCAAGACTTTCATAATTGTAATTTTTTATATTGTATTTCTTAAAAAAATTGTTATAGAATAATTGACAGAGTTCGCCTTAAGAAATCCTTTAGGGAAATTATACAGGATTTTCCTTCAATATTACACAAAATTTCCGTTTAGAAAATTATACGAAATGTCCTTTCGAACCTTATAGACATAAATATTATGCAGAATTTCCCACGCGAAAATTATAAATAATTTCCCAAAAATTATACAAAAATTCCTTTAGAAAATTATGCATATAGAAAATGTTATACTGAATTTCTTTTTGCAGAGAAATTGTATATTATTATATTTCAGACTTATTTAAAAAATGATACAATACAAAACAATTTAGAGATTGCAAAGAAAATTATTAATATCAAAATAAAGGATTATGATAAATAAAATGTATTTATTTATTGTCTTATTAATGACAATAATATTGGGAAGAATAAACATTGATTGATTATGTTAAATGATGTGTATGTAATAAATTTGCCTATATGCATATTTGATCCGCAACGATGTATACATAAAATATCAATGATGAAATAGAAGGAAAACTGCAGAAAAACAATGAAAAAAAAAACATTTTGTTAGATCAAAGAAAAAATATTATATAAATATTTGTATTTTATCGCATAAACTTCCTTTTAAACTTTAAATGTTATGTGGAATTTAAAAGCAAAAAAAAATAATACAAACGCAAATATCCTTATTTTCTATATAGATATATTCATACACTTTTAAATCACTTAAGATTTCCCATCGCATATGTACGTATTTTATTTTTGTATTATATTCTATATATTATTTACTAAATGCAGTAAAAACTTTCTATATTATATAGTCACATTTTTTTATGCAATTTTTTTTTGTTGCTCTCTATTCAATTCTAAATTCTAAAGGCCAACTGGAAAAATAGCAAAGCTGCTAAATGAAAAAAAAATATAAAATAAATACATTGATATTGCATGAACTACATAACATTGCGTTTATATGCACACCACTATATTATTATTTGATTTTGCACATTATCAACTTTAGGGATACATTCATATATGTATATATATATATATATATATATAGATACAGCAAGTCTCATCCTATTGCAATATTTATATATATATATATATACGACGAAAGATATTCAAAGAAACAACAACACATCATATTTTTTTTCGGTTTATGTGCTACCATAACTATATATATAAATTGTATACATATACTATTTCCACATCCACTTTGTGATTGCTTATTTATATATCAGATACATATACTTTATATAGACAGCACTGCCGGGTATTTGCAATGAATCACGTTAAATTCGCATTCGAGAAAGTACCCCAAATATTCTGGTTAATACAATTTTATACATTCTAATTTTAATACATTAAATAATAATTATTTTCGAAATTGTGATGATCGATTTCCAATGTATTAAGTTATATTAAATTTTTGTTTTGTGGATTGTTTAAGTACGTCTATGATCTATATTAAAATCTATATGCATCCTCAACTGGAAACCTCACCGACCGCCACTACTCTATATATATATGTATATATAGACAAAATTCCTTTTTGCTAAATTCAACCGTCTATACTCTATATAAATATATATAAAATTGCACATAAGCAAAATTGAACATCAACAAGTGGTTTTGTGTGTTGAGCAGTACATGTATATATATATACATATAATAATAATAACGATTTTACACAGAAAAACATTTCTTTCGTTTTTTTTTTAAATTCAACATAATAAAAAGGAAAAAAGAAAAAAAAATAATATTACTAGGATTTTTTTTTTCATATCTAAAATAAAGAGAAAAAAAATTGTAAAGTTAAATGTATATATAAAAAGATAAACGTTTATCGACAAAATATGTACACAGATATAATATGAATGAATTTTTTAAGAAGAATATAAAAAAAAAATTTTAATATCATTTGTTTTCCTTTTTTTCATTCAAAACATTTATAAATTTTATTATATTGTTTTAGAGAGTGATGATGATTATTTTTTCTTTTTATTTATAATTGTTAATTAATCGTTATAATTATCATTTTATCTCGTATAATTCTAAGAGGATTTCAGATATATATACTTAATTGTTTAACATTTTATCTGTGTATTATGTAAATTTGAGAATAAATTAAAATTTTGTATGTTATTTATTTGCGAAAAACCATAAGTCTTAAAAGAGGAAAGGAAATATTTATTGTATATAGATATGTTTTGTTTTTGTTGTTAAAAATTCATATAATTTTCTTGAAAATCATTCTTTAGAAAATCTTAATATGGATTTAACAATAATTGAAAAAATTCACGTCAATCAAATGATAGAAACAAATCCTTTCGGATGTATACATAAAATATTTAAATTTTCATATTACACGTAAATATCAAAATATAACAATGCAGGCACGAATTATACCATGAAATTATATATAGTCCAGACTCTAGGAATCTTTGAATGACAATTCAGAAGGTAAATCAATAATGTTCATATTTACTGGAAACATTACTAAATTTTTATTCAATTAAATTACATTTCTTTGTATAGCTATACATCAATGCCAATTTTTAAACATTTCATTATCATTTTTCTTATGGTTATATGCTTTCGTATTTATATTTTGACATATTATTAATTGATCTTAAATATATGTTACATCACAAACATATATTTAAATATGGAATCTGGCGAAAATACTAAATATATGATTATTAAATTTCATATATATAGGAAACCAAAATATAAATCCATTAGCAATAAGTAAAAATCAATTACCAGATTAACAATTTACGCGATTTTGTCCATATATCTATAGATAAATTTTGTTCAAGAAAACCTCAAAGTGAAATTGGAATAAAGATTGAATTCAATATTCATATATAATAAATATATAGTTTAGATATATAGTATATAACTAAATATACATATTTTATATTTATATATATTTTTTTTTAATTTAATATTATAGATTCTAAAATAAAATGTATCTGTTATAAGTAAAATTAAATAAAATAAAATAATCCTCTCTAAATAAATGAGTTACATGCAAAGAATTTTATTTCAATTTTCATGTTAAAATAATGAACAAATAAATATGTTATTGTGATGATTGCTTTATATTTATATACCATATATGCAGATATCGAAATGAAAATCTATAAGTGGTCAAAAAATTACTGGGATTTTTCTTGATTAGTTTGATATTCATTTTTAAATATATATTATTACATTAGCTATATGGCGATGATCGTATAATAAATTAGTAGATATCTTTGAAAAACATTTTGGGATTTTCTTGAAAATTGTTTATTCGATTGAATTTCGTAAAGAAATTTTTGTATAATAAATTTTAGAACTGTCTTTTGTAAAGTATTTCAAGATAGCGTTTCCTTTGGAAGTACTTATTTAAAATTTCTATAGTATATTTTTTATTTAAAAAATATATAATTTTACTCAATCAATTTCTGATTCAGATTTCTTAAAAACTCTCAACCGGATTAATTGCAAATATTGACAAAATTTTTTATGATGCCTTCTATAGAAATGATTTGGTGGGATTTATCTTTAATGTTTTAATATACGTTGCGTGTTATTGAATTTTCACAAAAAGAGGACTAGTCAAAACTTTTCATTTAGATTAGGTACAAGTATACAATATTATTATATATATGCGCATAAATATATAAATAAATAATAACAAACGAAACAATAAAATAGTTAATATATATAAATATATATGCACATCACAGTGATTGTAATATATTTTATATTATTGATATTGAAATTGAATATTGAAACATGAAAAAATTATTCATATATGTATAAATAATGTAGTATATATAGCATAGACTACATATATAGAGAGTATACATAATAAATGAATGTACGTTTACGTAAACAATATGTGTATTAAAAATTTGTAAGTTCTTCTTGTACCACATATAATATACCTACATTCCAGCGGCGGATCTGGACCTCCAAGGGTACTTGTTCACTTTAAAAACTGATAAAGAACAAAAAAAAAACTAGAAATTTTAATTAGAAAAATGAAATGTTTGGAAAAATAATGAAGTACGCATAACAAGCATTTACGAAAGAATGCAAAAAGGTAGCATATAATTTTATATGAAAGGTTCATTTATATAAGTGAACATTATATAGTAAATAATATCCATTTTTTATTCATATATATGCCAATATGCCATATATAGAAATGAGAAAAATAAAAAAAAAAACAAAAAAAAATATTTATATATTTTCTATGATGATATACACCGCAGCAGGCAGTATATGAGTATGCGAGATTTGAATGATAAAAAATACAGCATACAAACAACCATACAGCATATATAAGAAAAAAAAACAAGCATTTGTATTATTGTTCACAATTTATAGTGAACGAAAATTAAAATAGTATTTGTATTATTTGTATATTCGCATACCTCGCATTTTCGGAAAATATAAATGTATTTGCCATATACAATTAAACAACTATGGATAACAACAATATTTTTTGGTTCATTTAAAATTGTGAACACTATGGGAGTGCGATTAAAAAAATGCACGAAAGAAAGAGTATATATAGAATATTATCTCTTATATTTTTTACTGATAAAAATAATCAGCGCTGCAAATTTTTTGGGACACTTAATATTATTTTATTCATCAAAAAAATTAAGAAAAATATTAAAATCTGTATTTTCTTAATTATTTATCAATATTTTTAGCAGGTGGTTCACTGAACAGAGTGAACAAAACCCAGCTACGCTTGTGCTACATTCATATATATATATATATATACAATATATCTACACCATGGTAAGATACATGTTAAAGAAATTGAAAATCATTAAAAGTCGTGACATATGAGTAATTGATTCTTTTGCACTTTGTTTAATGCCGTTTTAGTTTTGTTTTTTTTTCCTATATAATATAAATAAATATATACCTTTCATGTTTGCTGGAAATCTTCACATAACCAACCAAACCATTATATAAAAATAAAGGTACAAATAAATTCATTTATTTCAATTTCATATTAACTATATTCAATTATGTAGTATATATATACAGAAAAAATATATGCAGAATCTCATTCGATGTCCGTACATATATAAATAATATAATTTATTATTACATATATGATTTTTTTATATTAAATTTAATTTAACAAAAATATAAATACAAAAAAAAAAATTACATATAATACAAATTATGAAAAAGTGTTATAAGAATAAATTAAATAAATGTATATATGATTTTAATCGGTACTCATGTTCTTATATATTTTATTTTTTATCATCATTCATTTTTATAACATTATACAATAGTATGTTAAATGGATATATTTTTTATTTTTTTTTGCCATATATGATATTAAAATAAAATTCATTTAGAAAAAATTATCAATAAAATTTAACATTTACATTTTATACAAATCAATTTAAATCCGCTTAACTTTGCCAAACATTGCATTAAATATTTTTACACAATTTAGTTTTGTGAATGTTAAAGAAGAAAGTATACTACCGTATATGTGGGAAGTACGTCTCTATACACTTTTTAAAAACCAATAATTAGTTATTTGAAAATAAAAATAAATATTAGAATGGAATCGTTGTTAAAATGTAAGTAAATGCATTATAATGTTATCAATATAATGAATTTATTGCTCGTAAAAGTTACCAAAATTCTTCCAGTACAATATTTTCCAATCACAAAACCAGATCTTCAGTTCGTACAATTTAACATTCGTCTTTTTACTATTTTGTATAATTTTGAAATTTTGTATAATTTTCTATAAAGAAAATTCTCTATAATGTTCTAAACAAAATTTTGTATAATTTTCAAAATAACGTTCTAATCGAAATTTTGGACAATTTTCCTATTTTACTAAACTTTTTACTGAACTTTTTAATTTTCCGATTTTAATATAACTGTATATTTACCCCCCGGAAAGCCTTTTCCTCAAAAAAAATATGAACTGTAAAAAAAAATCATTCTTATAAGATATCTTTTATTTGCTATTTCTATACCACATTTATTTTAGCAAATAAAATTTTATTCTTTATTATGGCAAAATATTCTTGTGATGAAAACAAAATGAAAATGTAACAAAAATCAATAGAACAAAAACAAAAGAAGTAGATTATTTAATTTACCTGCGTTAATTCTTAACTAAATTTACTAAATTTATGCATAATTATTTATTCGCAAATATTCAAAATGCAAGCTTCCTGTATTTATACTCTGACTCTGTTTTCGTATCTAAAACCATTAAATTCATCTACAGATATATTGGTATATATAAATATAAAAGGTGATAAACATATTTGTGTGATTTTTGATACCGAAAAAGAAAAGAAATGAATGATATGGTGAGAAAAAATTAAAACAATCATAACATTCAAAATTTAATTTGTTTTTCTTACATACACCTAAATCTTGTTAGAGATAAAGATAAATATCAATATACTTACCTATATCATTTTCCAATATATATAAATAGACATTTTATCTGTAATCATACGTGTGTGTGTTGTTGTATCTTTATATGATTTTTAACAGATTTTTTTATTATATATACATAACAATATAATTATATGTCAAATATGATTAAGATCAACGATGAATAATAATATAATAATAAAAAATAACATAATTCATATATGTTCGAATATATCGTAATTTTTTTTTTCTTCACATTTATGTTATTCTGAACAAAAATTATAACTTGAGAAATAACAAAAAAAAAAGTAACAAATAAGAGTTATTTTTGTTTTGTTTTCTGTTTTATTTTTTTCTGAATATTCGTCGTGACATATTCAGGACACTCCTCAATATTTCTCTAAAAAGAATTGTTGTAAAAAAATATTACATACCTTCATATTTTATATATATATAGTAAATATGTTTGTATATATAAATTTCATGTTCTTCAGTGTGGTTTGAATATTATAATATATATATTCTGCAGATATTCAAATATAAATATATAATATTCCCATTGAGATTATTTATAGTTTTGGTTGTACTTTAAAAATGTTTATATAATAATGAAATTAATAAACGTTGCGAATGTTTATAAATCATATAAATGTACAGTAGATCTTTGTTTGTCCGAATCGATATTTATATATTATAATGATTTATATGTGAGTGATATGGGGTCAATCCGAATATAACTCCGTGTGATATGTATATAATTAATTTAATAATAATTTAATTTAATTTTTTGCAATTTATATGTAATGCTTTCAATAAAGAAAAGTTTGAATATGCCAACGATTTCACTGAAATAATAATTATTTTTTATATACACATTTTATTCATAAAATATATTCAGTGTTTAAAGGCAATCATTCAGAGGATATTGGATGTATTATTTCTCATGATAAGATGGTAAAAATCTTACTAAATTATCTGTAATTTGTTTTATTTCAAATCAGTTTTTCATTTTTGGGTAGTTTTTTGTATGTGTAGTTTTTGTATGTGTAGTTTCTTTCAGTTTCTATAGTATACTGAAAATGTATCGGATTTCTGTGCAAAACTATATATCTTATTTACATCAAATCAATGAGGGGTTTAGGATTGTATATCTATTGAAATCTACATATAGAAATCTATTTTAATAATCTTTTCTGTGAATAATCTGTTTATCATAAAACGTATATGGTAATCTAATATATAAATTTCAACTGACGATTAGTTTTGGCGACGGCGACATCAGACTTCTGTTGTTCTTTTTGAAGGGTACATATATTTTTTAAACAAATTCTTTTAAACTAATTTCTATTCTCTATCTAAGATTCTTAGATTCTTTGAACTTTATACAATTTCACAAATTAGAGGACTTTCTGTATTTATTCAAAAAAAAACAAATAAAATTTTAATAATTTAATAATAATATCATATAAAGATATAATAATAAGTATTGCACACGAGACCATATAGAATAAATATCATATAAAACCTCTCTATTTGTATACAAAAATTTTATTTTTTTACAATATAATTTCATTATTATATTAACTTTTTTTTCCTATATATAAATATTTATAATATGTGATGATGAAATATATATATAATATATATATATAGAAAATCAATATTTTCTTATTGTGTTTATATAATAAATAAATAAATTATATATTCATATTCATATATATGTTTATAAAAGGCAGTCAGTAGAAATATATGTAATATATGAATTTGCAAATTTATACCGCATTTATATAATAATATAAATAATCATATAATAATATTGATAATATATAATACAATGAATGAATGAATGCATCAAAATAATGCCCAAAAATGAAAAAAAAAAATTAAAGGTAGTGGTGGCCTCAAGGTATATTTATTATTATTATTATTTTCATATACATATATATATAAATATTTTGAATTGTATAAGAAAAATTCTTAAATTACATATGTGATTATTGTGTAATATAACACTTTTTCAAGATATATATAGCTATTATTAATATGATTATTATTATTATAACAACTTTTTCTTAATGTTTTATATGTATGTTATATAAATTTTAATAACAAAATTTGCCAAAGGATGTAATCGATAGAGTATATATCATATATTTATATATTTTTCCTATTGTTACATGAGTATATATTGTCTTGTCTTATATAGTTTTGCCCGTAATATTATGATTATATTATATTACCTTAAAATAATTGTATATATATATATATATATTATATATCATATATTTGTTTTTTTTTTACGTATATAAATTGTTTTCACAAAAATTAAGAAAGAAAAAATCTTAGAAATATGATAAAATATTATTATGAAATATTAAAATGTTGTTTTTTTTTGTTGTGATGTAAATTTTTGGAAATAATTTCGATTGACTGTTCTCATTATTCTATTTTCATTTTATTCATTGTTGATATTTAATTTATCAAACGTTTATTTTATATAAATAAATACTAATCGCACTACATCAATATTAATAAATAAATTAACATAAATACATATTTTTGATATATTTTCGTTCACCAATTCCTTTGCGATTGCACTTTAAAGGTTTGCAACAGGTGAATTTTAATAACATAATGTTATAAATTTTAAAGAATAATTTCAAAATCTAAACTTTCCATATCATTAAAGAGAATTTTTTTTAATATTTAGAAGAAACTTCTATTATTTATTTCTATACAGATTGGTTTTATTACAGATATAATTGGGTTAAAACTTGAACTATAACTCAAAATACTAAAATTGACCAACACGAAATAAAATTCCCTTAGACAATCATTTGGAAAATTTTGCTCCACATCATAAGGTCAGACAAATAACAATAAATTAATGTTTTTACAATTATTTACTATATAATAAGAACATAAATTATTAAACTCATCTGGATAACATATTTTATTACGTTACCGTCATAGGAGTGTCATATTTTAACATTGTCCTTTAAATATACTACTTAATTTATTCATAAAAAAAAAGAAAAGTTGAAAAAATTTGAATGAAAGGTGATCTCATCTCAAGTCCATTTTGACCAACATTTAACATTTAAAATAAGAAAATACCAAAAAATACAGTCAAATTGACACTAAATCCCATGGAAGTTATGGCAATAAAAATATCCTCATGAGTTTATACATGTATAAGTTTGTGGTGACCTGGTAGACGTTATAATTTATCACCTATTACCTTATATATTTATAATGCATGCTCATAGTTTCAATTTAATCGTTTATTTTAATTAAAAAAGCAAAATACAACTTATATATAAATTCACACCATAATTCATCAATAATACTGCTGCGATAATGATAAATGTAAATATATGAAAACAGTTTTTTTTTTCTATTTTCTATTATTATCGAATTACATATACATTTTCTTATCAATTTTTATTATATGCAAATGTGTATTGTATATAAATTAAAAATTTCGCATATATAAACAATTATTAATATTAATTAATTATTAATATATGTTATTAAATAAGTATATCTATAATTATTATAATTTTTTACACAAAAAGAATAAAATAATTTTCAATGTTAGTTATTTCTTCTTTTTTTTTTCTACTATATAAACATAACATGAATTTTGATGTACGTCGTCGTCGTCGTATTCACTTGTTTTTTTTTATCCACATGTATTTTATTTTATACATTTGTTATCGCAGTACATCATTAGAGCTATGCGGTTATATAATATCGATGATATATAAATTAAAAAAATGTTAATAAAGATAATTTACATTATTCTCACACAATTTTTTTTTTTGCTTTTTCATATTATTATATATTTGTTCAAAATTGAATAGACTGTGTTAAATTAAAATATATACATATATTTTAATATATATATATATAAATAGATTTTACGACGGTTGAATGCAAATATATAGTATATATTTAAAACCTATTATTGTAATTAATTTTATATTATAATAATTAATTAAATGTGTAATTATGTCATTAACATACCACTACACTCGTAATCACTATAAAAATAACTAATCAATGATAGAACACTGTATACAATATATAATAAAACCAATCACACATATACAAAACAAAAAATTATAAATCCTTAGAAGATCCTTTTTTTTTTCTTAGGTTTAAACCCCTTATTAAATTCGTTCAGAATTATTTAATGAAAATTTTCACCACATTAAAACGTAAATGTTGAAATTGAAATATCAAATAAAAAGTTCATTATTTTATCTTAGGGTTAAAACGGTTAGAACTCAGATGATATAAGAAATAATGAGTTTCTCCAGATGATATCCTTAAACTTTTATAATATATTGTTATATTTTAATTTACCGATAGGATTTAAATAAATCAAATTCATCTAATTCAGGTTTTATGCAGACCATATCAAATCTATATATAATTCAAATTATACATACAGGTGAAATTTTATTGATGATAATATCATAAATATTTGCATAAAATTTTAATGTTCTATATAAATAATGGATATAATAAAAAAGAAATAAAAACCTTTGTATACAATAAAAACACTAACTCAAAAACAAACAATCAGACAAAAGATTGAATGAAAACATGAGGGTTAAAATTTTAAATAAGAAGTGGTCAGTCATTTATAATAATAAATAAATACAAATTTGCGTGTGCATGTTTGACGACAAAATATATAATACCCGAAACGTATAATTTTTTTGAAAAATAAAGGGGATATATCTTCCCTTATATATTATAATAATACTATATAGAAATATTTAAACATAATACGTACGTTGGTCAATCGTACAAAAGGGTGACCTATATATAGATATATATATTTAAATGCAAATTATATAAATTACTGCGTTTATTTGACACAATTTAAAATTTGGTTTTTCGTATGAATGAAATGATTTTAAAGTTGTTTTTATTTTTATTTTTTATTTTCATATTTTCCCGTATAAAGAAAGAACAGGTAATTTTCTATTCATGTTATGTAATAAAGTAATAGAGATGATATCAGAAAGTGATATTTTATAAAATCATGTATACATAAAAAAAAAAATTATGAGGGTAAGAATAAAACTTTACAATAACTATATATATATATAAAATGATATAGATATAGATGCAGGATAAATAAAAGGTATATATATATGTATAAAGGAAAACTAACAAGTTTATATACAATTTATTTATTTATTAATATATACATACTAAAAACGGCCGGTATCGTGTTTTAAATATATATGTATTTATATTCTTATATTTATGTTTACACTTTACACCCTAAATTTGTATATCGTCGTATTTTGTACATAATAATAATAATAATAAAATATGTAAATGAATGAAGAACAAGTCTTACTGACCTACATTAATTATATAGTCATTATTAAATTTGTATATATAAATATATATATATTGCATCCCATTTATTTAATGCCTTATTTGTATATATATTTATTTATGTACCACCACCTTATATACATAGTTAGATTATAATAAATTAATATATTTTATGATAATTGAATGTTTTTATTTTGTTTTTGTTATACATATAAAATGTAGAATCATTTATGGGTGTCTTAATTTATTCAAATAATTATAATTATAGTTTTATTTTCTTTTTTTTCCATACATAATATAAATATACATATTTTTAATAATTGAATTTTCTTCATTTTTTTTTATTGAATTCATATATATATAATTGAATTATATATAGAATTAATAGACTTTTTTATGTTTATTTGTTTGTTTTTGAATGCATATAAAAAATATGATATAAATGAATTTTGGATATTATATAGAATTAAAAAGAGATAAGATATCTTATTAGAAAGTAATATAATTTTATGGGTTATGAATTAAAGATATGCGATAGATATTATATTGACACACTTATCCTTGCGATTAAATAGTTATTTTATCAAAAATAATATAAAATAATATTGGTTAAATAAAACGGAAATCGATATATAGAATCTTTAACATTGCAATCGGTATTTCTAAAAAGATGTTCATATAATTTTAGTAGTGCCATTAGCTTCCGCTTCCGCTTCCGAAATGAATTGAAATGAAATGAAATTAATTGAATTAAACCCAACATTGCTGCTATTCTATTAAATTAAATGAAAATACAGGTTAAATTGAAGTAAGAGTATTTGAATTACCTCGTGGTAAATATTATATTTATCGGTATAAAAATTAAATTATATATAGTATCATTTCTATTCATCAAAGGTAATAAAAAAGGGACATTACAAAAAGGATATGTGATAGTTTGATTAGTTTTAAATTATTGAATTGAATTGCCTATTTGTAACGTAAGCGAAGGTTTGTTAGACAATTTCCCTTCGCATACGTGTAACTACTTTTGAATATGGTATTTTATGTTTTTTAAACGAATATTTTGTTTGTGTTAACTTTTTATTAATGATAAAAATTGTCTAACAATAACAATCCTCGCAAACGAGCCGTTGAAATTTGCGACTTTGAACATAATGATTTCATTTCGCAACCTTATCGTTTAGCAGCGATTTTTAATAAAATTAATTTTCTATTAACATTTATTTTGACATAAAGTTAGTTTGTTCAATCATTTTAATATAAAGTAAATCTATAAAATATAATAATATAAATATAAAATCAAATAATATCCTACACATAAAGTCACCACGTGTTTACTTTTCAGTATAGAATTTATATCCGTGTGCGGTAAATTATTTATTTCGAAAACAAAATACAAACTTTTTAATTTTATTATTATATATTTTAAAGTATAATTATTAAAAAAAATCATAAAATTTACTTACTGAACTTTTATTTCCTTATATATACAATAATATATCCATATGCAATTTCAACGATAATGGTCAAAAAATAAAGTGTCCTAAAAATGAAAAAGATTACTCATCACTCACATCCATCACTCGATTTGAAATTCACTTTATTTTAAATTAATTTATTTCATTAACTCCTTCTCACTTAGCAATATATTAAAACTTTATTATTTTTTATGTTAAAATTTTTGTTTATATGTATAGTACACAATTTCAAAACATATATAATCTACACAGAACACACAAAAACCATCTTATTTGTAATTGTTGAAAAATTCATATACAATTATTTGATCCTCTTTTTCTTTTTTTTTAAAAAAAATCACATGATACTTGATCACATATGGATATATATAAATTCATAAATCTATATCACTAAATCGTTAAAAAATCTAGTTTTTTATTTTTGTCACACTTAACACTTTTTCGAATTTACACTTTCCAGAAAAAACCGACGGATAAAAAAAAATAAAAAGAACGACGATTATATATACACACAAATATATAAATTTAACAAAAAATTTGCCATTCATTTGATTTCATCCAATTGAAAAACTTTATTTTATGTATTTGTTAACTTTATTTTACACTATTATTGGTATTTTATTTATTTTTTTTTCTTAAATATACACCATATCCGATAAATTTTGATCGAAGAAGTAAAGAACAAAATAAAACTATATGTTTATATTCGAAAAGATCAATTCACACTAAAGAAAAAAACCATGTTCATTTAATATTTTCTATCACAAAAACTAAATAAATAAATTTTATAAAGTGAATGTATATAAAATCAAAAATGAAACTTGTATTGTATATTGTATTGTATGTTGGATATATGGATGTGGAATCGATGGAATATACCTACATATAGCTACATATATAAGTTTATTATATTGTTTTTAATTCATATATGCACACATTAAAAATTACATTTAAAACATTATTTATTCACTATACACAACTACTTTATAGTAAATTATTTATTTTATATATATTCTTCTTATTCTATACCTTCTTGTTACCAGTTTTTATTTACCAGTATATTTTGTATATAAAGTGTTTTTTTTAGTATATGTCCATAACCATATAAATTGACTATATCAATGTATAATATTATTATTATTATTATAATATTATTATTATTATTATTATTTTTATTATTATATTATGTATCATGTTGTATATATTGTGATTTCTGATGCTGATCATTTTGATGATACATATATGAACATAAAAAAAAACAAAACAACAACAATAGAACGAAGATTTTTTTACAATGAGATAGCAAAAATATATACAATATAAATTTTATATATATGAAATGCAAGTATATATATAAAATCTGTGATTGTACCTACTATACCTACTATAAAAAAAACAAGTATTTTATTATAAAAATTTTTATTTTTTTGTAAAATATCTGGTCTCACAAATAAATAACAATAAAATATATACTATATAACTTCCAACGCGATCTTCACATACTAGTAAAAAAAACTACCCAATGGAATGGACATTATTTATTTTAAAAAAATTATTAGAGTATCAATACAAATATCAATACTATACTCTACGACGAATGTGATCCACGATAAATGAACTCGTAAATACATTCTTTTTACTATTGCTATTATAGTATATTATCGTATTTTTTTATATTTTTAACAAAATCTTTATATTTCAAAAAAAAAAAAAAAATCATCTGATCTGATATCCTATTTTTATTATTTTTTATATAAAATTTTCATTCATTTTGACCATTCGAACGATCACGATTTTGTGCTTTTCATTTTTTAAAACCATTTTATAAATACATTATTTATTAATTAGATCGTGTATTTGTGTATATTATATTATTATCAAATACAATTAAATAAACTGAAATTGTGTATATAAAAATAATAAAATATTTACATTTGTTATTTTTGCATAGATATTGCATATATAGTTGGATAGAAATAAAAAAAAACTGAATTAAAAAACTTCTTAAAGATTTTTTATATTATTGTCATTATATATACATATATTACTTTTGAATATATTTATATTTATGTCTATTTGGAAGGTGGTCTAAATTATACTACTAAATGCCTTATTACCTCTTATGCATTTAGTTAACTTTCAAACCATTAGTTTCTTTCAAGTCACATTTGGTTAATGTCGTTTTCCATTGACCAAAAAACAAATTCTTGATCAAAATGAAAAAAAACCTCTTAAAGATGTATCAAAAAATTTTGGAATATATCATATAGAAAAACAAAAATCATAAAACATATCAAATCATTATAATATAATAATATAACATTACACATATCAGTTAAAAACCTATACACACAATAAATATAATACAAAAAATATAGATAAATAAGAAAAAAACAAAAAAAAATCCAATATATGATCGATTAAAAAGATTAAAATTTGAGTATATGGATCTCGCGCGTATGTCAAATCGTTAAATATATAAAGAAATGCAATGTTAAATTTATTTATTTATTAATTTTAATAACATTTATGAAAAGAAAATAACATGATCTATAATACCACCAATAATAATAACAATAACATTATCCACATTATATATATTTATTTATCATTTACAAGATGACCACGGTATATGATCTTGTTTTGATGTGTATATATATAGTTAGATATGCGATGATCATGACTATATATATTTATTTGATGATGATGATTATAAAATAAAATTTGTTGAGATGATGCGAGGATGATATTAATATATTGATAATGTATTTAAGATAAATAGTATATGGATGGCATGATATGAATTTTATTGTAAATATATATATGAATGTGTGCCTTGTGCATGTATATTAAATAAAAGATCATATCATTTTGAATTGATGATTTGAATTTGAAAGACATAATTCAAAACAAATATATTTATTTATTTGTTTGAAATTATAATTTTTTATTTTTATTTTATTATATCTGTATATATATATCCATATATATATGCGGATCATCTATTATTATAGATGTTATATAGGATATATATAGTTATAAGTTATATATAATTCGAACAAAAAGTTTTGAGAAAGTTAACGTATATGTTATATCCCCTTCGCTTATTCCCCAACACTCTCTATAGTCAGCCTAGACTTTCTGGAAAAACATACTAAATCAATTGAATCCTTAGAAACCGCAAATATCGTATGAACCAAAAAACAAACAATTCTTTCGTTAATCACCAAAAGAAATTTACATTTTTCCAAAAAAATATCAATCACATTAAAAATATTCAACAAAACCAAGCTTTTAAATTCCTATAAAAAAAAAGCATTTGACAAATTGATCACTAAAAGACAAATTGATCAAGAAACTTTTCAAACATTATTTATATTATTTAAATGTTTAATCGAATCGAATATATGTATATGTATATCAAAAAATTATAATATAAAATAAGATCAAAGTTTTTTTATATTTCTTTCTTTTTATTTATATGCATAAGAACATTTTTATTTTTCGACAACATAAGAAAGCATTCCATTCGATCTAATTGTTGTTATTTGTTAAAACTTTTATGTATGGTATATATATATAAAGATTTATCTTTATTTTAAATTGAACAAGATCAAGGTGTTCTTTTTACTTTGATTTTTATGCTTTGTAAATATACTATATATATATATATATATATAAATAGAACATGGATTGTTTTTAAAGATTCTGTCATTTGATTTTTCTTTTGTATATTCATAAATAAATAACATTTTCTCTATAAGTATATATTTAGATATCAATATATGTATGTATAATAATTATTAAAATCAAAAATTATTTCGTGAATCTTTATTTTGTCATTCGGTTATTGTTCAAAGATTTCTGGGTAATTTTGATTTCTTTACGCGATCACGCATATATATAAATAAATATACATTGTTAATATCATCTATATCTATAATAATAATAATAATAATATAATATTATCATATATAACCATTCAATATATCTAATAAATTCATACATATAAAGTGAAAGATTTTCTTGAAATTTGAAAAAAAAATTACTTCAACACGAGTATTTAAATATTAGAGTATATTTAAAATTCATATATATTTAAAATATTAATATACAAAAAATTAATTTGTTTTGATTTTTTTTGTATATTCCATAAATATTCAATATTTATCTCTATATATAAATAAAAACATATATCCCGAAGCTTTGTTTTTTTGACCATTAATTTATATATATATTATATATGAATTTTATATCTACCTATAAATTACAGGTCTATAGATATCATAATATAAATATCATAAATATATACCGATCAAAAAATATAATTCAAACAACACTATACAAAATGAAAAAAAAAGACTTTTGTATATCATAATTTATATATGGTATATTTATAATAAAACAATCGACACAAAATTATCTTATTTAAATCATTGAAATGTTTAGTTTTTTTTTCTTTTTAATTTTTATTCTTATGGTATATAAAAAATTTATATTGTTTTATTTATAAGCGATAATCGAATACAATAATAATATCATAACAAGTTCATCGATTTATAATAATATATAGTATATAGAAATAAATTAAAATGTTTCAATTTTTGGATTATATATATGATATATGCGATATGGTATATCAGGTGAATGTATATGTATATGAATAAATGCGATATGATGATTATTTAAAAATTATTTTTTCATTATAATTATGATATATACATATATATAATGTATAGTATTTGGAAATATGGAATGTTTTTAATTTAATTTTGTTTTCGCACAGTGAAAGAAATTTGTTTATTGTTTGTAAATATACATATATACTAATAAGAAAGAGACGAGTTCAATTTTTCGTTACATAACTTTCTAATGAATCCCTAAACGAAATGTATTTTTTTAAGCATAACTATCGGAAAATTAGTATCAGAGAGAGATCAATTACAAATTAAAAGTTGTAAAGAGAATTTTCAGTAATTTTTAAAGATTATTCTATATAAATGCAATCATATTTCGGGTTGTCGTAGAAAATCTATGAGTATATAACGACGAATTTTAACAAATAATTGCCATTATGCCATTATGATGCTTTGAAAACCTACAAACTCACTGGTTTTTTTATTCTTTTATATAGAGCATATAAAAGTATAACTCTATAAATATGGTCCATTTGCGAGTCTAATTTGTTAATTTGATAGCAAATTATAATGATTTTTATTTATATCGTATATTATTTGCATTAATTTTCCTTTAAAACATAAATTTTTTAATTTATTGAAAATGGAAAAATCTCGGAAAAATTCATAGAAAGTGATTTTAATAATGAGCACACTGAATATGAAATGAAATTGAATTGTTTTCATGTAAAATCTATTAATATAACAACGAATTAAAGAATTTTTGTAATTGTTTATGATCTTTCTTATATAAATATGCTATCATAAAACGTTTGTGAATGAACGAGGACTGACTGAAATGTTATTTTTATATCAAAAAACATGAAACTTTTTGAAGAAAATGTATATATAGACAAAATAAGAATGAGAATGAACAATGAATGAAATGATTTTATGAACAAAAAAGAAACATTGTTTCACAGCAAACTATAAGACCGTTTTCCTATACACAAATGGAACTATTTTCTATAGAACAAAATTCAACCATATATCGATATTATATATCCATCAGGATAATATTTAGTATAATCAAATATTAAAGTAATTCAAGATAAATGGATATTAATAAAACAAATTTTAAAGAATTTTTGTATGAATAAACATATTTTTTTCTTTTAAATATTAAAGTGACAAACTTTATCAGCCGATGCGAAATAATAATAGAAAAAAAAATTATGATAATATAAATTTTCTCTTTAAATTCATCATTATATTATGGTATATATATGAACTTGACCCATGCGGTTGTTATATAGATAAATATATACATAATGATAATGAACTATGGGGGTAGGTATAGCTATAGCTATAAAATGACTGTCTCTCTATCTGTATAATGTTTAAATATAAAATTGTTTTGATAACAAAAAAAAAATTTTTTATTATTATTATTATTATTATTATTATTATTATTATTATTATTATTATTATTATATAATTTAGTTTGTTTTTGTTTTTTTTTGTTATATTGAATAATTTATATAGAAAATTTTCCCTTATTTTTTTTTTGTTCCATATATACATAATTTTCGCATTCCTTTAAAAGTTTTTTTTTCTTTAAGATTTTTGTTTATTATTTAGGAATTTCTCAAATCGTCATATTTCTATACTCTATGTACTTTAAATTACGTAAATTAATCCTATAATGATTAAAAGTATTATTTAAAAAAAATTGCATTGGGAAAAACAACTGTATATATAATTGGTAAATGAATGAATGAATGTGAAATAAAAAATAGATTAGTCAATATTTATGGAAATTAGAAGGATATTTGTTGAATATGGTTTATTAATTTTGCTAAAAATGAATCAAACGGATAATAATGACTGTATATTTTTAGATTTTTTTCCGCTGGACAATGAAATAAAATAAAGTTTTGACAAAAGGACCTTTTTATTATAAATATACAAACTTAAAAGTGATATAACCATTCTGCTGCGGTTCAATATAGAATCTATATAATTTTTAGTTAGGATTTGAAAGTAAATTTTATTTTCAAGAATTTTTTGTTGATTTATCGAATTTTGCGCAAAACAGTTCAAACATTTTTACAAAAAATAAGGAAATAAGAATATATAAGGAAATCGTTTCAGTAAATATAATACATATAAGTAAAATCTATATAAATACGACTAGTAAAAGTAACAAAATATAAAAAGGATATTATTTTTTAAGGGAATACATTTTTTAAATATATATATCTGACTGCTATACTATATGAAAATTAAAGAATTTTTTTTTATTTATTGGTTTGGTTTGAATATAATTCTACATATCCGTTTATATATACAAATTCCTCCTCATCAATTCAATTTTTTAACCCTTTTTTTATTTTTTGAGAACTTTCCTGTTTCTATATATTTATTATTAAAACACAAGAAGTAGATTTAGTCAGTCATACTATCTATATATAAATAGAGCATATAAAATAAAATATAAATATCCCGGGAAAAAGATAATAAGATATAATAAATAAGAGGGTAAGTTAGTAAGTTATTTATAATAAAAAAAATATTTTTCTTCATTTAAATATCTCATGTATAAAATATATTTTTAAGTTTTTTAACTATATATATACATATAGAAATGTATTGCTAGAAATACAAGATTATATATAATACATATGTATATAGATCGAGTAGATAAAAATATTGCTCTTAAAACAAAACAAATTCGTTAGTTTTTTTTTTTAATTTTGTAAATGTTCAAATGAGGATATTTTTCACCATACATTTTTATATAAAAGAAATAAGTTAGTTCTTTTGTATGTGAATAAAACGAATAGTATATATAGAGTAAATAAGAGATTAAGATTGAAGTTCACAATTTTTAGTTTTTTTTTTTACATTTTACTCCTGAATCCTGATGAATTTTAAATGTTATATAATTATATATATATTATATATAAAAACAAACATAAATTGCAACTGTTAGAAATCTTATATTGAAAATGTATATATAAATGTAATTTTCCCATATTAATTTATGGAATTATTATATACATATATGTATTCTCCTCATACGTCGTCGTCGTCCCCATCATGCGATTATCATTAAATATTATTATCATTCGTCCTAGCTCTTTGTGTATCCTTCGTAAACGTACATATCCGCATCCATATATAAATATCGTATATATATATATATATGCGAAGAATTTATAAGCACAAATAACACATTTGTAAATCAAGAAATGTATAAATTTTATATAAAAGTACACATAATATATAGTAAAGTAAAGGAAAAACCAATGTGAATAATATATTGAAATACATTTTTATTTATTATTCTTGTTTTTTTTTTGTATTTTGTTATTTTGCTCCCCATATATGCATATATAGTGTTGTACAAGGTACATATTGAATTGAATATAAATATATATTTATATATAGTGTACTGTCGCCCCACTTGGATTCAATATAATATATATAGGCCCCCCACCTACGTGTGATTTATAAAGGCGGAGTTTCAATCATATCATAATAATAATAATATGTGTGTGTCGGTATGTTTTGTGTGTTTCTTTGGAGCTCTTAACTCTTCTGCTTTTTTCGTTTTTTATCCATTCATTTTTTTGCCCATCATATATTATATGATGTATGTGTGTATGGTTGGATATATAGAAAAATGTATATGAAGTAAAATTATAACTGCACGTTCTCGTTATCATCATCCACATCCATCGTCGTCGTAAAATATAATACATAACTTACGGAGACGAAGACGACGACGACGACGACAACGACTACAACGAAGAGTATGAAGGATATCAGGACATAGCACATATATAACATAAATTTCATATGATGTTCATATTTATATTTATATATATATGTATTTCAAAAAGGATATATGTATATTTAAATACTCTTTTTACAGCATCGATCGAGTCGCACGAATTATTATCATTATTATTATTATTATTATTATTATTATTATTATTATTATTATTATTATATAGCAATTGACTCTTGTTCTTCTTGTTGTAAATTCTGTCTTGTTAGTTTGGTGCTTGGCGGATATATGATGAATATATATACTTTTATATATATAAACATCACGTACGAAAATTTATATATTCCATAATATATACATATATAGATATAAGATAATTATTTGTTGTATACTCGCAGTTATGTTCTTTATTTACCCTCTGCTGCTTGATCCTTTCGTTTTTATATAAGAGTACAAAATACGTTATATAAGGACCATAAAGAAATCTCTTGATTTTTATATATTTTCTTATATAAATTTATTTATGTATTTTGTTGTATAAATAAAATATTAATATTTTTATTTTTCTATCTTATATTATATATAAATAGATTATTATCGCACATTGATTTTAAACCGTTTTGGTGTTTTATTTCTCTATATATATAGATATATGCGGAAAAAAAGTTCTTTTAACCTCAAAACCTCATACCGTATATGAAATGAATTTGTTGTTAAAATTCGTTTAAAATCATATATTTTTCTCATCTCATTATTTTTTATATATACAATATTTTTAATATATAGTGTTTTTCATATATAAGTATATGTATAAATGGATAAAGTAAAAGGATTTTATACGCGCGAATCACAACAAAATCTGATTGATGTTTCATATATATATTTATATATATACATAAAACGTTTATCATTTACAATGTTATATTCAATAAAATATACCTATAAAATAGGATGTATATACAAAAAAAAAACAAAATAAAAAATAAATGGTATGAGAATAAAATAAAATGTCACCGCATAAAAATATATATATACACTTATCTATATATCCGCACATAAATATAAATAACCAATGCTTTTTCTGCAAAATAAAATCAACATATACATATTTTTATATATGCGTTAAAACCAGCAGAATTTTAGCACATATCCTTTTAGCATATATACACATACATTATATTCCCATAGAAAAAATAAAAATAAACATGTAACATGATAAACCCATTCATAAAAGTATATATATATAAAATAAGTACATAAGCTATCGTGTATATAACCCTATATAACAATAAACCAACTGTACATAAGCATATAACATGTATATATACCATATTCGTATATGGTATATATTTGGAATGCTGTTTGCTGGAGTCATATTAAAATATAACATCACAATACTCATATGAAATAAATATACATTTAGTATATATGAATATATTTTAATGTGTAGGAGGTGTACACATATATTTTATATGCATTCATACCATATATTCATACATGTTATAAAATATATATATATATCTATATATGATATTATAGAGATTTCTTATTGGTAGTAAAATGGTACTGTGACTGGTTTTTCTTTTTTATTTATATGATGATTTCATATATATAAAAGTATATATAACATTGTATAAATTTATATGAATGGATTGGATATGCATGTGAATAAATATATTAAAATATATAAACTATAAATATACGTTTATGTTAATAATAAGGAAAACGATTATCATAATTAATATCTGTTAATATTTAGTTTTATAATATCAAAATTATCTTATACATATCTATGTATATATACTCATATAGGCTTAATTTGGTTTGGGAAGCAATATTTGAAGAACAAATTGTAACGTTTGAAGATACATTTGAATTAATTAATTTAGCAATCAAAAATGTAGCTATTAAATTACTCTTTCCTCTTTGCACTGTAGCAGTTTATAAATTATTGTATATATAGATTTGCGGATAAAAATGTTATTTGTTTTTGCTATTTAATTATTCAATTATTTGTTGTATGACGAAACAGAAATCCTTTTAAACATTATACACAAGGTCCTTTAGAAAACAATATAGAATTTTCTCTTGATAACTACTTGATAACTAAAAAATCTCTTGATAACTACTTGATAACTAAAAAATTATTACCAATTTCACTTTAGAAAATTATACCCAATTTTCCTCTCCAAAATCATACACAATTTCATTTGGAAAATTTTACAGAATTTCCTTTAATAATGCGTATCCTTCAAAAAAATTATATGCACATAACATCTTCTTTAGAAAATTAGTACAAACATTTCCTAAAAACAGTTATATAGAATTTTCTTTAGATATTTATTTATCGATTCTCTTTTAATAAATTGTATAGAGTTTTCTTTTGAGATTAATAGGAAATTTTGTTAAAGAAATTATTCATATTTTCCTTTATATATATAGTATAGTGATATTTCCTCTATATAATTTATTCTATTTCCTCTATATTCAGTTAGAGAATTTATATGACAATATGAATATATAAAAAATTCAAACATTCATCAAAAAAGGTTATGATCTGTTTTTATACCAATATACATACTATTTTCATTTTCTATATATATCCAATTTATTTATTTACTTTTGTTTCTATATTTATTTTCTTTATCTCTCGATATATGTACATATATAATTAATTTAATTAAAATACAATTATAGGTCATCATTATAATACCATTATTATTATTATTATTATATCGTTATTATTCTTATCATTACAATTAAATATTATTATATTTTAATATAGTTATTATATATTACATATATATAATTGAATATTACGTGCACCACGCACACGTAAAATATAGTTATATACCAAATACAAATATAACATAAGTTTTTATTGATATTATACACTATATCCAATCATATCATCGATTCTAATAAACATTTATAATATCATATAATAAAATATAAGATATACATGATATGATATGTGATGTATATATGAATGACATATTATTGGAAAGGACATTACATTCAATAAACATTGAATATATATAAATGTATATCTAAATATAAATGGTGTTTTTTTTTTATTATTTTACTTTACTTGTATAAATATAACCACAATTATATTTACCCATGTCATTTATCCATATAAAAAAAACTGTATACAATTTACAAGATATTATGAATACCTGCGACTGATATAAAAAAAACTATAAACTCACCCCTTTTAATATTATTATATATTCTTTATATTAATATAATATATTCTAAATATGTATAAAACATTAATTAATTAATTTTTTTTAAACAAATAAATTATTCTGTTTTTTATATATTTTGTTTTACATATATATATAACATGTTATAATTTCAACCGTCCACCAACACTATATATATCTATATAATGATATAAGATTATTATTCATTAAAATTTATAGTTATGTTCTATGAACATGAATTTCATATTTTAAGAGCTGATTATAAATATGCGATGTAATGACCATTATTATATTATATATGCTATATGGAATGCCATTTATTGATAATTTTTTTTATTCTTTATATATATATGAATGGAATGTAATAACTTCCATTTATATATCAACAACAAATGTACATTATATTTAAAGCATTCCAATTTTAAAAAATAAAATAATTTTATTTAACTTTATAAAACGATAACATTTGATAAACCAAACTGTTGTTCTATCTCAGAAAGGATCTAAAATACACGAGAAATAAAGAAACGAGCGATACGAGATTGAATCATGAATGAATTTTTGAAAATCTAAAAGTGAATTAGAGATTAGAGAAAACTAAATAATTATTCCTCCAAATTACTTCATTATATCGAATATTTATTCTCTAATATTTTATATCATTTTAATATTTTTAAGTAAATCTGATTTAATTTTATGTAATTTTATATATTATTTTTATTTGTTTTTTTCTTACATAGAGATTGATTGTTTTTTCTATGATTGTTTATTTTCCAATGTAAATGGCAGTTTTACAAATTTTTGTTTATTATTATTATAATAAATTTGCTGTTATACAATCAATGTGAGTAAAACATATTTTTATTTTATAAATGATACATAGAGTATAATTAAAATATTATATTATATAATAAATTAGTTAACGCACTATAATTTTTCCAAATTCATTTAAAAAAATTTGATACAATTCATTTAAATTGAAAATTCTTATATTATAAATTAAATCTCACCTTGGCCAACGGACAGTATAAACAATTAATACTTCTTTCTTTCATTATTATATGTCATTCAACATCGTCGTACATTTCTTAATTAAATTATAATCTCAATCAATCATTATCTTATACAAAACTACATCGTCAACTACAAAACTACACACAATTGTAATAATTTTTCTAAATTTATTTCTTTATTTTTCATATTTAATTTTCTTTGGTAAAAGTTTCTAATAAAAATTAAAGAAAAAAATCGATAGAAACTTAATTAAAAAGTTTGATAAAATAATATATAATATATAAGCCTTTTCCATATTCATATAATATTGGTTGTTAATTTTATTCGCCGAATAATTTAATTTTAATATTCATATATTTTAATATTCATATATATATTAAAGAGTTCATATATCGAATTTTTTCCACAGTCAATTTTTATATAATTTTAATGAATAATTATTAATTTTATTGCATTATGTTTTTTTCTTTATAATTTAAAATCATTTACATATATTGAACATATTCATTATTATATTGAACGGTGATGACGACTACGTATAGTACAATTTTAGGGCACATTTCAATCATATTTTACTATAATGGTTTAATTTTCCATACGATCGGTTGTTGTCGATTCAAAAGTTATAATAAATCATTTCATTCTATACTTCAAAAAATGTCTAAAGTCAATATTGTATAATATGTAAAATATCCTTAAAACAATATAATTTTTCATAACTATATAATTAATTTTAATTTATAACAATTTATAATTCGTAAATGCTATAGTTAAAATTGAAATGACATCTTTATATGTATATATACATATTAAATGTACATAAATAATTGATTAAGCTACCTTAAAAAAAACTCCCCTATTTTTATTTTATTGTACTTGTTTTTATTTTTTTATATTTTAAATACGATGACCACAATAATATTTTACAATTTAAATAATACTCGATATATATATATATATATATCAATTTGAACATATTTAAGTGTGATTTTAAATTAATCTGTGTTCCACCAATATTTTAAATGAATGTGTAGTACCTTTTACTTCCTATTCATACGTGATATATATTTTGTAAAAATTGTATTCAATATATATAAATAAATACATGATTGACCATATTCAATTGTCCGCTGTTGTTCATTATTATATAATAAATAAATAAATATATGTATATATAATTTTTATTAAATATAATATAAAAGATTTATGCGTTATTGCTTATTGTGTTGTATATTGTATATAATGTAATATATCAGTTGAAATGGTCAAACGGAAATAATACGATATATAAATAAGGACAATAAATAAAATAATAATAATAATAAAGAAATAAAAATTACAATAACATATTCAAATACAAAGTATATTGTTCGTTTTGTTGACCCCTTCTTAAATTCATTATTATTATTATTATAACATATATACAAATTTATAATATTTTCTATTATTATATTATATATTGAAATATATAAACAAAGGGGTGATACATTTATATATATATATATATAGATAGCATTATAATACTAAAGGGTTATATATCCTTAAAATAATTTATTATATATATTCAATTAGATAATTCATTTTTTTTTTCTGTTATTATTATATTATGTTTTTCTTTATTAATGGTTAAGGTCAGTTTTTTTTGTTTAATTCTAAATTATACAAATTATTTAATTTGTTTTTGTTTATTTTTAAATGAACTCGCACTTTACGTAATTTATATATGGAACAAAATAATATATTACAATATTTATGTTGATTTAATATATTTAATAATCAACATTGATTTTTTTTGACTTTATACTTAATGATTTTATAACAGTTCTAGAAGTCATTTTATTTAAATCTATTATTTTTAAAAATTCTTAAGACTTTAATAAATATAGATTAAAATTAAACTTATTACTCTTATAGGATTATTAATATTTTAAAGAGTTTAAACCAGGGCGCAATTCAGTTTTGGAACTATATCCAATATTTGAATATCTCATTTCGTTGTTTTTTCTACTAATAGCTTTATTTCCCATATTAACTGCAATTACCAGAATAATCTCTATATGAAATAAAAATATTCATGACAGATTTTTGAAGAATTTCTTATCCTCAAAAAATAAATGTCCATTGAAGGAAAAGTGTTCAGAAAAGGTATTTGAAGAATTTTCTATCATCAGAAAAATGTTCATTGAAGCCCAATATTTATGGGGGGTTCTTGAATGATTTCCAATCATCAGAAAATTTTCTGTTGAAAGTAAAATATAAAAGATCGACTTTTGAAAGATGAATAAATATATGAAAAATTATAGTTTTATAATCATTATAATTAATTTATGAATCAAAGTCTTAAAAATTGTATTAAAAAATACTGAAAAATACCGATATGAAAATTAAAAATCTTTGGTTTATAATTCTGAAGTCAATTTAAGATGTTTTATATATTACCATAGATTACATTACTTATACAAAACGAAACATATAAATTATTCAAATTAGTCAACTTCATGTTCAATCTATACAACACTTTTATCATTTTCATCTATTTATTATTAAATTGTACCGCATATATAAGATTTCCAACATATATATATATATAAATAATAAATAGTTATATTGCACTAATTAGCATTATACTAAATATTAACATCACTCTCTTAAACTAATATATATATTCTTATATGTACTGACTCGTATATATTAGATTTAATATAATATACTAATACTTTACTTATAAACCAACAATGTATAATTTCATATATATATATAAGATAACTTAAACTTTATAATAATATGCCAAAACTATAGATACATAAACTTCTTCTTAAATATATAGATATATATTATACATATATATATATATATATATATATATATATATGCGACGATATGAAAATATCTCGACACATCATACATATAATATGATATATAAATCACCATACGATCTCTAGAGTCCTTATTCAACCTATATCAATATGATATGCATATACAACATGTAAACTAATATCTATATATATACAGTGATGTTCGGTAAAATAGGTGTAAAGCAATTTTAATGTATTTTGATTAATTTCAAATACCAATATCTATTTGTGAATCATGCCATCCATACGACAATTTAGTACTTTGTTTACCTTTATTTATCACATGAAAAGAAAGAGATAAAAAATGTTGTCCTTCGTATTTCTGGGAAATTAGCTATGAACATGCTGTTCGGTAAAATAGGTGCGGACTATGTTAATTGTGGTTTATTTAGTTTTTGCGAATAAATTACATTTATTGGTGGTGAGTTTGTGAATTTTTAAATAAATTTTAGGTAAAGTAGTGATTTAAATTTAATTTTTGAAACATTCCGGATTAAATAAATACATATTTCTAAGTCACAATGGGTAGAAGTACACATTGTACGGTATTTGAATGGCAACGTATAAAGGATCTAAGAGCATCCGGGCTAACATATAAAAATATTTCTGAAATTATGAAATGCTCCCAAAATATAATTACCAACGCATTAAAATTCAAATATACCACAGAAAGAAGGGGTAACAAACGTAAAACTAAAAGCAATGACGATCGTAGAGTGGTTGTTGCCACAAAAAAGAGCCCTTTTTATCATCCAGGGAACTTGTAAGAGAGCTTGATATAAGCATTTCATCAAGCACGGTATGAAAAAGGTTAATAGCATCAAATTTATACGGGCGAATAGCTAGACAAGCACCAATGCATACAGCGAAACACATTAAACACCGTTTAAAATTCGCACATGTACATCGTGATTGGTCAGGTGATAATGATATTAAAAAGTGACGACATATTCTTTATTCTGATGAAACCAATATAAATTTGCATGGATCAGATGGCAAATTACATGTTAGACGAAGACCAAGTTCAAAATTTTTACCGCAAAACACAAAAAAAACCATTAAGCATGGAGGTGGTAGTTTAATGATATGTTTTGGTATCATCATGGTATGGAGTTGGTCCTATATATTTAGGTCAAAAATATCCAATGGATGAACAGGAATATATAAGGATACTTTCAATCGAAATGTTGCCATACGCAAAAGAAAACATGCCTATTATATGGTCATATCAGCAAGATAACGACCCAAAACATACGGCTAACAAAGCATCGGTTTGATTTCCACAAAATAATGTGAACAAAATAGAATGGCCAACACAATCACCCGACTTGAATCCGATTAAAAACTTGTGGAAGCACGTATAAACATCAGTTGCAACAAAACGGCTCAAAAAACAAAGTAGAACGGGGGAAAGAAATTGTAAAAGTTTGGAAGCGATTTCTATAGAAAGGTGCCAAAAATTGGTGCAGTTCCTGCTAAATCGATGTGAGGCAGTAATTTAAAATAAGGGACATGCGACAAAATATTAAATCGTAAATGGTATGTACGCGAAATACTTAGATTTTATTTAATATTGTGGACATTAATACTTTTTCTTGTGTTTTTGGTAGAACAAAATACATCGCACCTATTTTACCGAACAGCATATTCCTAGCTAATTTCCCAGAAATACGAAGGACAACATTTTTTATCTCTTTCTTTTCATGTGATAAATAAAGGTAAACAAAGTACTAAATTGTCGTATGGATGGCATGATTCACAAATAGATATTGGTATTTGAAATTAATCAAAATACATTAAAATTGCTTTACACCTATTTTACCGAACATCACTGTATATATATATATACTACAATTTACTGCAAAAACAGAAAAGACATATAGATATAATATAATAGACAAATTTATATTAAGTTTTAAATCACAATTGGAACATTGCGATCTCTAAATAACATATATGTTTAATATTCCGGCAATATGTTATTATTATAATTATTATTGTCTATATATCCATCGAATATTTTAAGAAATACCTATATATATAGATATACTAAAACTTATTAAACAAACCATATACATATCTGTAATGAATTTCAATAGATTTTTGGGTTTTGTTTTATATGTGGAATGAGAAAAGGGTTTTAAAGATAAATTGTAAATGACATATGGTCTTTTAAGGGTTTTTATCATAACTATTTCATATACCATATGATGAAAATGTAAATTTTCTATAAGATGTCATACATATATTTATTATAATATACAACAATGTGATGATGACCGTACATACAAACTTATAATAAAGATATCATGTTCAAAAGTTATATAAATCTTGTAATATGTATAAATCGAAATATATAAATTAAATTTTTTAATTTATTCTATATGGTAATCGTACTTATAGATATATAAATTATTAGCTATATATACGATAATATTCATATATTGAATTTAAAATCCAGCAATTTATTTGTTTTGATATAATAAACGAATTCTCAGGTTTGTGAAAATTATAATTTGAATTTCCATTAATTAAATCAATGTAAAGTAATATGTTACATAAAACCTTGTGACCTGATGGTAATTAAATTTGTTACCATACATACAGAAATTCATTGAAAAATTGGATTGCATCCAAATCCCCATTTTTATGAAAAATGTGGTTTATCCTATTAATCATAAATGATCCATATAGATTTTGATAAACGTGCGCGGTTATTGTAAAGTTCTAAGCTTTATATTTTTTGTATAATTTTTTTATGCCGTCAAAACATATAACTGCGAGTTTATATTCCATTACTGGCCATAAATAATCTATATTATATGCGATGTTAAATGCAATTATTATGTACCTATATATTATATACACATATTAAATTATGATATTCAATATAATATATAGTATATAACATATGTTATTTGAATTTGGTACGTGATTTGGACATGCATGAATATTGATCATATAAATATATGAATATATATATATATATATATATTAGATCATATATGTATAGCGCATATATCATCAACCGAATAATACAGGGAAAAATATAGGTTACAGAAATTGATTGGATATTATATTGATATTGAGTGAATTTTATATAATAGTCGAATAATTTTCATATGTTACATATATAAAAAAGAATTATATCGAATGCCGCCCAAATAACGCAGCCAGACTTCTTATATCAAATTATTCATCATATATAACAATAATCAATCTGTCTATAATATGTGATTTGATTTTGAATATATGCAAATTGCTTAAATCGATTAAATCGCAAATTGATTTTTATTTTTACTTTAATGATATCTTAAAAGTTAATAATATATAAATAATAATAATATATAAAATCATTTTTTTTCCTTATTACATATAGTGCATATATGCATTTGCGAAAACAGATATATGTATTTTAATAAAGATCTTTTACGATGGACCGTATTATTTTTCTTAACTTAATCTTAATCGTATCATTTTTGTAATGCAATTGATAAATGTAGAATGTATATGGTCAGGGTTAGTATATTTATAAAATCTTTGTATACTGTTGATATTAGTTTTAATCACATATTAATTTCTATGTTATAACTGTAATCAAACTAAAGGTTTTCATATCGGTGTCTAATCCTTTTTTTTTATATCATTTCTTTAATTTGTTGTCGTTTCTTTAGTTATTTTAAGTTACTGGCATTTAAATACAATATAACGTATAGTTATACGATTGTTAAGATTTCAGCTAACAAATAATCAACTAATAATTTTGATTTTTATATATAATTTATGATGCTAGACAAATAATCCTTATTGCAAACCCATTCAAATTCTGAAAATTCTCGTTATATATGTGTATAAGAAGGAAATTTAGTATATCTAACGTGAAAATAAAATTTAAATACTGTTTTGACGTTCGGGCAAAGGGGTTGTTATTTATTTTGTTTGTACATTTTGATAGAAAATCAGGGTAAATCTTCATTTGCACATTACAAAAATTTCCTTGTATTATTTATCTTATATTGTATATAGAGATCTATATTTAAGTTATTATGTATGAACTTAAACATATTATATATCTATCACAAAAGCATATTTTTCATAAATTTCAATAAACACACATTTTGAAATCCACTATATTTTATTTAAAATAAAAACAATTAATGAATAAACAATAATAAACATAATAGAATAATTGTTTAGTATATAAGTTATATTTAACACTTTTAATGCATTTTTATCTGTTGTCATGGAAAGATCTTGTTGTTTTGATTTTTTGTATATTATGTAATTATTGTATATATTCTGTGCAAAATTATAATTTAATAGATGCAATTCCAATAAAGAATTTCGTATAAAATATAAAATTCTATTTGGAAATATATGACAAATATTTCATCAAATATTTAAATACTATATATGTAAATATATAAATCAATAATTTAAAAAAAAAAACATTAAATATATTAAAATCGTCTGTATGCGGAAATTTTCCTAATAGGTATTAAATTATTATTATAATTAATAATTATTATTGTTATATTGTTCAGAAAATATTAATTTTTTTTAAATATAATCACAGTAAATTTTTTTTAAATTCTTTCATATCAATCAATATTAATTTTATATTCGTATTGTTCATATATGTTTAAAATTTTTTTTTTTTCACTTTTATATTAAGATATTTGTTATACATAATTTCATTGCATATTTTAAGAACTATTAATACATTTTTTATTTGTTTTACAAACATTTTTTTAAATCATATTGTATTTTTTTTAATATTATAATGAATATGAATAATAAAGATAATGATAAATATTCCCAATTTCATGCACAATCAAGAGGTGAACAACTAAATTATGATCCAAATTCTAGGAAAAATATAGTATTTAGATGCAATGTTTGTTGTACTGAATATCAAAACAGAACCTATTTGAATATTCATAAAGCCACCAATAAATGCAAAAACATATTTTATTGTGATCTTTGTAAAAATACGTTCATAAACAGACTTTTACTTATTACTCATATGGATGATCATGCAAAAAAACCCCATTTAGAATGCAAATTTTGTAAAAAATTATTTAAATGTCATTCATGGCTAAAAGTGCATGAACGAATTCATACTGGTGAGCTGAGAAACCATTTTCATGTAGTTATTGTTCGAAAACATTTACTCAAATAACAAATTTGAAACGTCATGAACGTATTCATACTGGTGAGAAACCATCTTCATGTAGTTATTGTTCGAAAACATTTACTCAAATAACAAATTTGAAAAGTCATGAACGTGTTCATACTGGTGAAAAACCATTTACATGCAGTTATTGTCCGAAAACATTTAATCGATCACAACATTTGAAAAGTCATGAACGTATTCATACTGGTGAAAAACCATTTACATGCAGTTATTGTCCGAAAACATTTACTCAAATACAAAATTTGAAAACTCATGAACGTATTCATACTGGTGAAAAACCATTTTCATGCAGTGATTGTCCGAAAATCTTTAATCATTCGTCAAATCTAAAAAATCATGAACGTATCCACACAGGTGATGAACCATTACCTAATCCTTGTTATGGCAACGAATTTAATAAATCTATCGATTTAAAAGATGATAAACCTAACAATACTAATGATATAAATCCATTTGTTTGTAAATATTGTCCATTACCATTTAATAAAAAAAATCATTAGCAATTCATGAAGAACATTTTCATTAAATCAATTCCTTAAAATTACAAAAATAAAAACCAATTTATTAAATATTATTAATTAAATTTATAACACGAATGAAATTGCTTATAATAAATATAATTAGTTATAATTAACAATATATTTTTTAATCTCACATGTATGAATAAAAAACATATTAATTAAAATTTAAAATTTAACCATATTTAAGTGATATGTCTTGCCTGTATGTATTATATTCCTTAAGGATAATTTTAATCATTTTATAATATAACAAAAAAAAATCAATTAATAATAATAATATTATTAATTTTAAATGTACTTTAAAATTGTAAGCATTGACAAACATAATTTTATATTGTTACATTTAATCTTTTTGATGTGCCCAACCTAAAACCCAATGTTTAAATTTCAATTCAATTCGTTAAGTGAATTACTTTGAAACTTTAGATAAAACTTATACATATATACTATTAAATAAAACTATTAAAATAATTTCCATTAATTCATTAAAAACAATTTATCAATATTCAATAATAAATATTTGATTTGATTCTATCACTTTTTCTTATACGAATTTTACAAAGTGGTTTTTTTTTGCATTTGACTTTCAAAGCAATATCGAAATGTACGTGATATACAAAATGGAATTAATATAATATTTTAATGCCTTTTATTTGTATAACTAGATTAATTTCATAAATTAATCCACATATTATTAAAATTTGGCCACCCAAAGTCACTTTAATTCATTAAATGCAGCATAGGTTCATCGCTTGTGTAAGTGATTTCATTACGGGTTTCGGCAATCGAATTCCGAGGTCTTACGGGTGCTAAACTGTAAAATTATTTCACGCATATTTCATTTAAGAAAAAAAAAATTATTTATCATATAAATATAAAATCTTAATATTACCTACCAATTTTTATTCGTTTTTATTTCTTCCCTGTTTACTTAAACAATATTGTTCGTTATATAGGTAATTGATTAATTAACATACATGTTATTTATCTAAATGCAATGATACTATATATATACATATACAATAAGGTGTGTATGAATTTTAAAAATATCACCATATCACGTATGGTATGTTTTATATATAATATACAATTTTGTCATTTCTAAACGTTTCTTAAAATATATACTGTATGCTGTAGTATTTATAATTTTATACGCATTAAAAATATATAACACATAAACGCCGGCTTGTTGATGAATGAATAATGTCAGATTAGTTAAATAAAACTATTCTTCATTTGCATATTGTTATTTTTATTGGACTGCCGACAATACAAATAGTGCTCATATACAATTATACACAGTAATTCATATTAAAAGATTTAATAAATATATATAAATATAATAACATTTTATTTACCATATATCGTTTATATTCTCATATATATATATATATAGATATATAAAATAAACAAAGTTTTATTTATTGTGTTATGTTTAATTTCTTATTTTAATATCCACCACTTCACTTACTTCAATTGTTGTTTTGCTACTTGTAAAAAATTTTGTTAAATATAAACAAATAATTTCGAATGTCCATCTCTTTGTTGAATTCAAATCTTTAGATTTTTTTTTTTACATCTGCATAAGAAAAATGATAAATTTTTTGAAATAATTGAATATAATTTTTCTTTTTTCATTCTTTAAAATATCATTCTATTACATCGCTATATATAAAAGTATAATAAGAATACAAATTAAAGAAATGCTTGTTGTTTTGTTATAATGTGTGCAGGCGTATATTTATTTTTTACATCACATATGAGTGCGTATATCAGATCAGATTATATGAACATGTTTAAGGAAGGTTAATTTATATATTCATATATGCCATATATAATGAAAATGGACAATATAATGGTTCAGCGGTTGTATAAACCATAATTCTATTATATATAATTACATATATTATAGATAAATCTTAAATATTGTTCTCTTCGCATCTTATCTATATCTCATATGCATATATTCATTCAAATGTGGTATATTCAAATTATATGTTGAATGAAATAGATGTATATAAATGCATTTGGATATAAAAATAATTTGTTATTTTTCACGTACAATATAAAATAATACGATTTGAATGAAAGTGGATTAAAATACACTGATAATTGGTTATGGTAATAAAGGATAAAATGTTTTATATTTCCTATACACTTCATTAATGTTAAATATAATAATAACGATAAATCCGCACCATAGAAATCTATTTATTGGATTACCAGGTTAAAAATTTTAATGTGATTGTGTTAAAAAGTGTTTTGTTTTAGCATTCCTATGAGAATTAGAAAGAATCCGTATATGCAATTAAAACGTATGTATATACTGTTTAGAATTTCAAACATAGAATTTAATAATTAAAACAGTTGCGAATAATTTTCTATACCTAGATTAATAATCGAGAATGCCTATTTTAGATATTTTCATATTAAATAATTACTATACTATTTTTAAATTTTTTCCTATAAAAACTCTGAATTACACCCCTTTCTATATATACTATACAATTGTAATAGTTATACTGATTAACATACTCTAAATATATGAGTGCCTATAACTTTATCGGGGATTTTGTCAATATAAATTCGGTAGATTGAAAAGAAACACATATCTTCAGCTGTTTTTCCATCTATAGAAAATCTTTATTGAATGAAAAAAAAAATCGTATACATGTAAGAAATATCAATATTTTCAATGGAAATTTATAAAAAGACAATTCTATCAAATTCAAAAATCTCTTCCATGCGATTCTATCCCAAATTGAATCGTTATTCAGTTTACAAAATATTCTAAACTTGGTACGGTAGGTATACTTTAAATGATTTCTTTTAGAAATGTTTTGATTTCAAATAAGACAAGCATCATTGATAAAATATTCACAACATACACGGAATATATACCATATATTAAATGTAATTTTGTACAAAAAAAAGGTCTCTAAACTAATATTAAAAAAATAGCAATTGTGGTAGGTGGATAAGCATTTATATAAAATATCGTTTAAATTAATTTATAAATGCAATATAAAACATATAAAATAAAGACATACCTTTTGTGTTTAAATAAAAAAAAATAATTATAATAAGGACTTTTTTATATTTGCGACTTTATATATAAAAATTCTGATAATTTTTTTAATTTATCATCATCGCATTGTAAATTGTGTATAATATAATGCTCGTGGAAAATATAAAATCGTATATGCATATAAAAATTTGTATAGTCAAGCATCATATAAAATTTGTTCATTATTCAACATTCATACATATATCTATCTATAAATGGATACAAATTTATATAACATCAACCACATTTTCATATCCCTCCGGTATATTCACATATATATAAAATAAAGTGTATCGTATATTCAATGTTTCATGAAGTGAATATATTCATTTATATCATACATATCATATTAATATTTTATTGTATTATATTTTCTTTATATACATTTGTAAATATATATATGTTAGAATATATATATATATATATGTATATGAATTATGATATGTTAAATTTATATATAGAGATTAAAGATATATCATATATTTGCAAGAAATTTGTATATTCTATTTCTAATAAATGATATTTGAAACTTTTCTACCATGTATTATACATATATTTAAGGATTTATATAAATATTATTATTATTATTATTACTGTCTATAGATACTTAAAATTTAAAATATATATTTGTTTTGGAATATAACACGAAGTGGATCTTATCCATTATATATAATAAAGATATAACAATAATAATAAGTTATAAAGATTTACAAGAATCTCTTCGTTTTATATATAATATATAATATAAGAATGTCAAGATGACCATACATCATCCAAACCGCATATAGATACGTCGTAAATTTATATTTATGTATATAACAAAGAGAACACATTTTCAAGTTTATCCAAAAACTTTTGCTTACGTAACTTATATTTGAAATGTGCATAGAATGTAATATATACGTATATAAATATTTTCAGAATGTATTCTGGTGAAGATATGGAATATATATACACAAATTATATTTACTAAATGTAATATACATTATTATTATATATCACATTCGAAATATATGAACATTAACCAACAAGTATAATAAAATATATTCAGTTGTTATTTCAGTTATAAACATCATAAGTTAAAATTATACGGAATATATAGCTCTATTGAATATACAAATAAAAACGTTAGGTATTGATTGATAAATATATAGCAAGTATGTGGGTGATAATATATTATATATAGAGAATTATTTTCTCAAAGACTTTATAAATAAAAATGCATCGTAAATATATTGGACAATTATAGAAATTGTAGAGTAATTGTCTGATTGTAACTCTTTTTTGCAGGTGTAAAATTAGAACCTATCCCGTATCCTAATATTGTTCGCTTTTATAGTATATATTTTATTAACTATTTCTAATATAATTTCTATATATCACTTATCAAATTATGATTATTAATTATGACATTATGACATTTTCCATCAATGATTTTCTTTTGAAATAAAATCCTATATGGTATATATGTACATCAAGGTATCAAAACCGCTTTTTAAATATTCTCTATGCTGATGAACGTCGTCCTAATCTATAACGAATGGTTAGAAAGTTATATTTTTGTTCCATATGGAGTTTTAATTTATGTAACAATCCGAGAAAATTCATATGAACGTTATAAATATTTTGTATTTTTGAACAATTTTCGTGGTTTTCCCTGAATTTTCCAAATATTGAATAAAATCCTATATAGGTTTTTTGATTAAATTTATAATAAAATTTATCTATAAAAGATTTGTTAATCATCGCATATACTTATTTATATATAATACAAAACATGTTAGAAATAAATTTTTACCATTTCCATCATACAGAATGTTTAATATTTGAAATGATAAAACATTTATATAAAGTGCGATAAGGATTTATTATTATTATTATATAATCTTATAGAGAATAAATGATGGATATATACAATTTACATATGAAACATAAATGTATTATTATTATTATTTGCAAGTGAAGTGAAGTACCCGCAAAATATTTTATTCATATACAGTCATCTTTGCCTGAGATGTACAAAGATTGCGAGATCTACCTGATTTTCTGAATAGAAAAACCACAAGATGTTAATATCGCTATATATATATATAACTACATGTATAATATACAATTATACAATTTGAATCCGATTTTATATAGAAACCTATATTTTATGTTTATTCATTTATTTATAAGTTATAACACATCTTCTAACGACATATGATTTATTTTAAAAATTATTCGGTATATTTATTTAGCTATATATGTATCAGATATAGTTACATTTATGTTTATTGCTTGTTTTATATAAATATGCCATACATTACCAAAATTATATGAAATGCATATATAAAATAAAAGAACCCTTTAAAAAATGCTTATCGCAATACAAACCATCATCATTTTGTACTATATATACATATAATCTTACATATATATATCATATGTAATATATTCATTCGTATATATTTCATATATACAATATGTATGATAATTATTCATTCGTTAAAGTGTGATTATTGAAATTTTCAAGCATTACATAGACCTGGGTATTTATTATTATATATTCAAATATATTTATGTATTAAAGTTAAACAATATATAAATTGTTAAAGTTTTTTTTCTCAAATATTAGTGTATAATTTTAAAACCTCAAATTATAATATATACATATACGACGGTTTGTAATATTGTAATGAATGTAAATTTTATGATAAAGGGTAAACATATCATATAGTATTACATCAATAATAATTCATACTTTTACTTTTCAATTTAATAATTAATTTAAAAAAATTCCAATTAATATATTGGTTTGTTTCATTTGTTTTTACCTGTTTGCAATTGTCTTCGATTATAATAGTATAATTTATTTTCAATTAATCAATCAAGCATACTGATAAAAATACAATATCTTATAATTTATTAATACAATGACCTAATTACCTAATAAAAAATCCTAACTTTTTCGAGATTGTGTGATTAGGAAAATGTATATTCTTGAAATCAAGTACTTGATCACAAATAGAAGCTCTTTATTTAATCAATTAATATAACGCTTACATTCCTTTTCGTATTACTCCTTTTATTCGTAAGTTTCCTCTATGTATCGCACGGATATACCACGATTTTAATACCCTTACCTATAGTGTTGTGAGCCGCAGTTATGCGTTTAGTAATTTAACATATCTATAGATAACAATAATTTAATGTTATCTAGAGCAATTATTTAACGATATTCAGGAAAATATTACTATTTATAACCTATACAAATTTTAATTTTTTATTTGATTTTTCATCCCGAAAAGCGTCGGGTTACAAACTTTCTTACCCTATATACATATACACTATACAGCATAATTTGTTTAATATGTTTGAATATGTAATATATAAAATTTAATTTTATTATATTATATATAAACATAATATAATATACGATATATTATTTTCTTTAACCATTTTCAGTTATTTATACCCATATCCATATATAGTCAAGTCATATATATTAAATTATATAGTATTATTAATAGTGTAAATTTTATAACTGGTAAAATTACTGGAAAACCCGGATATGAAAATATTAAAAAAACTTCTGTTGATCAATTATACAGCACCAATTTACCAATAATTTGTAATTTTCAAATTTTTATATTAAAATTTACATTATATTTTGGTAGATTTTAAGTTTTTTGTTCAATGATTGCTGAACATTTTTATATGTATGAATGTTTGAAAAATTAAATCACCTTGTACTACATATATACAATTTATATGAAATCATAAGATTTAAAACACATATCATATTACATATATGGATATTTGTTTGCTATATATATGAATAGGTATATTCATTCATATTATACATATGTATATATAAAGAAAATTATGATTTTATCAACAAACTGTCACACTTTCTTGTTGTCACATTAATTTTGAGATGGGAAAACGTTTTTTGTACATTCATATATTATATTATATGTATATGTGTATAACACATAAAAGACATAAATTATATTTTACTGAAAATTTATTAAAAAGGAAAATCAAGAAAATATGTATTATAATATATATATAAATGTGTTGTGATTTAAATAAACACATATTGCGAGTTTTTGACAAAGGGTATATATACATATAATATATGAAACATATGTATATTATATTTGATATAAGAACGTCCACCACAAATATATTTATTTATGCACAATGTGTAATCTATATATGCATTTTAAATATATATAATTGTAATTTATATATTAGAGTGGTTTTTTTTCTAATTTATTTCGGTTTTGCCCGAATATGGAAATATTTTGATAAAGGAAACCCTGTTTAATTTTCTTTTACAATTGACGATCGTTTTTAACCAGGTCGACAACAGTCTTTCTTATGTTTCAGATTCATAATTTGTTGGTTATTATTTGTTGTCGGTAAATCGAAAATCACAAATTGCATACTAAAGTGTTTTAATTTCAAATTTACCTACAATTATTACAATCACAATATAAATATGCTTATGTACAAATCTTTGTATCAATTCAATCTATTACAATTTTATTAATTATTTGCTGAAGTGAATCGTAACTAACTTATATGCATCAACTAATGTATCGAACGCTACTAATTATCTAATGCCTTTGGATCGAAAATTATATGAATTCAATAACTACTTGCAAAGAAAATTACTAATAATTGGTGTAATAAAAAATAAAAAGACTGATTTTTGACTAATTATGAATTTTCTCATCAAATAACGAACTCCATATATGTATATAATATCCATAGGTACCAATTAAATCAATTTAAATATTAAGAACCTAAACAAAAATTCAAGTCACAGGTCGTACATAAATAAAATTTGAAAATAATACACTTAGTGTGAAAATTTGTGATTTTCGATTTTTTTTCATCATAGCATGCCTTTAAATAAAAAATAATAGTTTGAAAATAAAACACTTTAGTATAAAATTTGTGATTTTAGTTTTTTTTTCATCATAGTCGGCCTTTAAAGCATTGAAAACAGAGTGTTTTAGTATAAAATGTATGATTTTAATTTTTTTGATCGTAGTAGGCCTTTAAAATAAAATAGTATAAATAGGGCCCGAATTTTGAAAATATTTTCAGTATGTGAATAGCTTTCAAGCGTGCTGGTTGTGTTGCTAATAAAATAAATAATAATTAAATAAATTTTAAGAGAAGAGAAGAAAGAAAAGAGAAAATAAGTGAGAAAATAGTGAAGAGTGAGAAAAAGTGAGAAAATTGTGAAAAGAGTGAGAAAATAGTGTTAAAAAAAAATATTTAAATAAATTATAAAAAAGAGAAAAAACTATCAAACAATGGAAAATATTAGTGTGGTTAATGTGGAAAAATTAATTGAAAATAATTTGGAAGAAGAGATGTTAAATTTCCAGAATTTAATGTTAAATTGGCAATTAATAGGAAGCGGGTGGAAAACAAGAAAACAAGTGAGCAAGAAACCTAGGTTAGAAACAATTTATGAAGAAGATGAGGATGAGATAGAGGTAGAAATTGTGGAAGAAAAAAAGATTAAAAAAAAGTGTTGTGGATGTTGGGGGTGGTTAAGTTTGTTTAAAAGAAAAAAGAAGTAATAGATGAGTAATTAGGGAGTTAGGGGGTGGAAGGGGGTGGAGGGGGGTGGGGGGAATAAGGGATGTGGGAGGGGGGGCTCACGCAATTTTTTTTTTCTTGATATCCATACGACTCTATTAATGATGATCATATAATACTCATTTCAATTCCTCCCACATCACATATTATTATTAAATATAAAGAGAGAAAATGTCGTAATTTTTGTTGTTGCTATCGATTAATACAAAATGAAATTTGATGTTTTAAAATGGCGGCCTTTTTGTTGTTGGAATTTAAAAATTCATATATCCAATATTACAATACCATCCATTGGTAAAATGTCCTAATTTTTGTTATTGGAATCTGAAAATCCATCCATCAAATATTATAATAACATTCATTAAGAAAAATTTCGTAAATGTTGTTGTTGGTATCGATTATTACAAATTGAAATTTGATGTTTTAAAATGGCGGCATTTTTGTTGTTGGTATTGATTTTTACAAAATTAAATTTTGATAACAAAAAAATGTCACAAAAACACATTTTTCACACAAAACACAAAATTTCGTAATTTTTATTGCATTTTGGAAATTAATACATGGATTACAACATTCATTAAGAAAAAGGACACATTTTTTTTTATTGGTATTGATTATTTAAAAAAAAAAAATTTGATAACAAAAAAATGTTATAATTTTTGTTGTTCAAATTTGAAAATTAATGCATCAAATTATATATGAAAAGAAAGGTCTTAAGTTTTGTGAATTGGGTTGAGAAATTAATGCAACAATTTTTGAATATTTACCTGTATATTTTGCATCACCATTATCACCATTTTGATATTAATTTTAATACACATTCACATATTTTTGACACAAAAAAAAAATCAATAATTAAATCAATAATAAAATAATATAAGAGCACTACGATTTAAAATTTTTTATAAATGTCCGTTAAATTTTTTTGAATACAAAGTGGCTATTTCAGATTATTTCTAATTTTATATGCTACTATCCAGAAAGAAGCTCTTCTAATATTTTTCTGAATTATCAGCCTTACTGAATATATATTTCCTATTTGCATTTGATATTCTTTTCGGTTAAAAAAAACATATTGCTTTTAATGTAGATCTCAGGTGCGCGTGAAATATAATTATTGTATCTGATTGGATGGTATTTGCTTCGGTAAGGAAATGCCAAAAAAAAAAATTTCGTTAACCGCGGTGAATCGCCAAATACCTAAATTACAAAATAACAATAAAAAAATGTATATTTAATACCTACATGAACAATTAAAGAACAAATGTAAATAATATTTATGCATATTTAAATTATTAAATAAATTCATTCTATTTTCTTGTTGTTGTGTTGTTTATAATTTAAAAAAAATCCGTTTCTCAATTGTATTTAATTGTATTCAAACAGCATCAAAATTATTTTCTTTTTAGTGATATATTTTTTGAATTTTAAAATGTTTTCATTGTAATTTTTGTTGCTGTTGCGGCATTTATCATTCGCAAATCTAAATTTTATTGTTGAAAGTGGAACTATAGTTAAATAAAATAAACCAACACGAACAAATATAAAATTAACAAACTAAAAATACGAAAACGTATTTCAAAATCAAAAATTAAAATCAAATTTCAAAAATTAACTTATTAAAATAACATTTCAATGACAAATATTTTTAGAATTTTCTTTTTAGTAATAATTTTTTATTTTTCTTTTCAATGCGATAGTTTGATCGATTTTATTTTCGTTTAAGATTACTATATAAATATTTATAATAAAAAAAAATCAAAGTTGTTTTATTGATAGTTTCTGTTAAAGTGAAATTTCTTTAATAATGAATTATTGAATGAATTTTTTAAAAAATACTGTCCCGATAACTGTATATACAATATAAATATATATAAATATAGTACGGATGCATAATAATATTAATATTATTAGTAGACTGAAGTGGAGTAATGTGTACGGATTCTTGACCACTGAACTAATGTGCTGGATAACACGGAAATTTTTCCTCCAAAATATTGAGGTATGAATGAATGAATGAACAAACAATGCGATTATCTGGTTCTTTGCTGAAAATTAAAATTGAATAAGGAAATAACATTAAAAAAATCTCACCCTAATATCTCATATATTTTATTCTTATATTTACAACAAATTTATTATTCTTATAATATTGTTAGTGGCAGTTAACACGATCCGGGTCAGTTTTATATATATATATATATAAATATATATATGTAGGTGATGATAATATTACAAATATTTATTTTAAAGATAAATGCATATATATCGTCTGTATATATATAATCATAAATATAAATGAATCAGATGGTCGTGCGTTGACCCTTTCATTACATACATATATCTTTGTTATTATTATTTTTCGTATACTATATATATATGGTAATAAGATAAGAAAATATTTTCATGGTTAATTTGTGATTTATGATATAATTTCTTTATAGTCGTAGTCATATTCATATATGCTATGTATATTTATTTTTTTCAACTATTTTATTCTAAGGGAGACTGAAAAGATATATACGGTTTGAATAAAAAAAAAAAAAAAACTACACACTCAAGTAAAATCTGTTGAAATCAAAATATATAAATACATATGTATATAGCTATCTAACTATATATGTGACGGATAGATGAAATCGTAAAGTAAAGTTATCATTTGTCTTATCAAAAATATGAGTGTCCATATATAAAATAGCTAACGCCATACCTTTGCTTTGTTTATATGTTTATAATCAAACAAAGATTTTGTTCGCCCTATATATAGATTAATTGATTCGCGGTTATATCCTTATCTTATACATAAATGCGTGGGGACACATTTCACATCATCATTGTATTAACACAAATAATATACGTTTATTCCATATTGATTCTATAAAGAACTAGATATATTATTTGTAGAATGTATATAGAAATAATATGTGAAACCGCCCGTTTTATGTATATTTTTGTGTAACTTTTTTAATAAATCCAGTATTTATGCATGGCCAGATTTAAAGGTATATATCTATTTGCTTCAGATTATGACATAAATATAAGAAATTTAAAATAAAAATAATGATGGTTAAATATAAAAATACATATACCTACTCGCACTGTAAAATGTAAATTCATGTATCGCATTCTATTACATATAGATAAGAATATTTTTAGATTGTAAACATTAAAAAAAAAACCCCCATCTTTACATCAACACATTTAAAAAACCTACAACCAAAAAAAAAAAAACTTTCCCTAAAATCCTCAAGAATAAGGAATCTAATGTAAGTAAAGGAACAAAAAAATTGTCTAACATATCTGTGTGTGTATAATAAAAGGGTTAAACTTTTTCTTGCATATTTAAAATTTCGTTGATGTTTAAAAAAATAAATAAAAAATAAAGTTAGACGTATGTAATTTTGTGTGTGTTTATTATTTTTGTTAATATCCTTTTATATAACATAGAGTCATGTTGTTTTTTTTTTTCATTTACAATTCATCTCGCTGCCAAAAATATATATTTTATAAAATTGTGTTATTATTATTTATATATTTTTACTTTCCATTGAGACATATATACAAATTCAATGAAAAAAAAAAATTTAAGTATCATATTATTATCTATATCTCTTCTCTTATATACTTATATTTATAAAACGACGATGATGATGATTGTATAACTTTTATTTTAATATCTAGAAGATTGTATTTGTACTGAAAAAAAGGGGTTTAGTGTTATAGTTAAAATTACCAGCGGATATTTACCGTGAAATTTATACACACAAGCGATGGCTTTCATAACAAAATTTTTTAAAGAATGTATATATAAAAAAAGAAGTAAAAAAATTGTAATTATTTCTTTACTTATTTTTTCGGTTGTTGTGTTTGTATAAATACATACATTTATAAAAATTGTCATATATTACAGAAGATTTTCTTTTCATTTCGGACAAATCGTTAAAAAGTTTATTTAAATGAAAAAATATTCCTGTATATATTTTAATTCTAAACATACTATAATATAATACTGTACATTTCTATATATGTGAAGTCATCACTTGGTTTTATTATATAAAAGGATATACATTTTTATATATATATATATATATATATCTATAGAAGAGATGATTTTATTTTATATGTATCATATTTACGTCGCTAAATATAGTATATAGACGATAATCTTTTCGAGACAAAATGTAATAATGAAAACGGATGATAATTAACGCATATATTATAAATATAATTTTGTGGACAAGAAAATGTATAATAAAAAAAAATGTATCATCACAAAATGAGAAATGTCTTTGCATTTTGAATCCATTTTCATATATAATGAAGTTGATGATTTTGTTTAAACATTACAGTAAATTGATGGGTACATTTTTAGGAAAATTAAAATAAGACTTTTTTCACAAAAAAGTATTAACAAAAACATTTTGCAATAATTTCTGGTGAATAAATAAACAGAAAGATTAAACAATTCAAATCATTTTTTTCATTTGCATGAACAATAAAACATCTTCTTATTTTCGCTTGCAACCGACCATAATTGGTTTTAATGTCCGCGACAACAGTCTTCTGTTGTTGGTTTCATAATTTGCTTAATTTGTTGGTTTTTACGGTAACTTTTCTATTAATGAAATGTTTTCTGTCCGGGACTTCCACATATTTTATAGCTCATATTCCTGAAAACATATTTTTTTAGTATAAATTACTACTTTTCGTCCTTTTATTAATCATCTAATGAAGTATATGGAATATCTTCTTCTGTTAAGAATCTCTTCGTTTTGTCTTTGCGATTTCCATATGTTATAACAAAAAATGTATTTCGTTTAACCATCGATTTTATAACCATTAAGATTTTTTATATGTTTATTAAGCATCTTTCAATCGCACAGAATTAGATTCTAATAAATAGCAGTGATATATTAATAAGTATATACAAAATATTTTTCCAAAGAAATTGTAATATAGATCCAAAAATTATAGATTAAGTGTTATATGACACTTTTTTTACGCGATAGTCAATGCTGTTAAATATGTGTTGGTTTAATTTCAACAAGAAAAACATATGTTTTTGAACATATTACCTCTATATAACTTCTCAGAAGATAAATAAATGTTATGCAATTAATAAAATTGAGTTTATAACATCTTTGCGAATTTATTTTATACCTGTAATATAAAATATCATAAATATATTTTACTATAATATCCTCTCTCTATCTTTATGTTAAGTATAACGATATCTATACCGCATTTAATAATAATAAAAAAAATTACGGAAGTGCTAACATGGAATGTATATGATGATAATATTACAACTTCATATCATCATATTGATTATATAATTTCAAAAAAAAATGTTTTTTTTTTAAATTTTTATTCACAAGATAATAGTTATTATATAAATATATAATCACCATCAATAATGTGCAATATCTATTTATAATAATTTAAATATATATATATATATATATATATATAGTATATAAATTTAATTGAAAATTGAAGATATGCTGCATGCATGTATTGCAATTATTAACTTTATATCGGCAAACGTATCTTTATATTCGTATATACATGAAAGTATAATCACTTGTGTGTTTATAAACGGGGTTATCGATAATCAATATATATTTGTTATAATGGTTTTTTGTAAATAGAAAAAAATATTTCCCCGCATTATATGATTAGCATCTCTTCTGATGTATATATATTGTAATTTGAACACGATATATGGATATGTACTCTATCTAACTGTGTATAAAAGTATACAAAATATATACTATATGTATATTTAAGTTGCTACCAAAATAACTAATTTTAACAATATCTTTACTCGCACACATATACTTGTAAATATATAATATGATATGAAAAAGAAATGCATATTTAACACAAATATTAAACACGTGATAAAGTGAGGTACAAAAAAATTATATATATAATAAGTAATTATTGTTATTATTATTTTTATTATTATTATTGCTATTATTATATTTATGTGCTGCGCGATATTATACTATTATTGTTATTAGTTCAATGGGGTTTTTTTAGTAGAATTGAAAAATTTCTATATATAATAAAAAGAATATACCATACATACATTTATTTATTTATATATATACAGTATATAATCTGATGGATTGATGACTTGACTGAATTTTACTATATATATATATAAACATATACCATATATACTTATGATTAGACATTAAGAAATTACTCTTACATATTCTCATATTTCACTGTATGTATATTATATGCTATGCATTCGCAGGTGAACGTTTACAAATACCTTTTTTTTCCATCTACAAAAATATATATAATATATATATAGAGATATTCTTAAAGCCATTATATGTTGTTTGTTGTATATATACACGCAAAACGACCTGTTCTTTATTATTATAGTTCATCATTGTATAAATATTATATAATTCGATAAACAATCTTAATAATGGGTTTGGGTGCCACATGAAGATGAACGAGTGCAAAAATATAAAATTAAATTATATATATATAAAGTGCATGCATATATACACTTTATATTTATAATATATAGAATATATATCTCGCGCATATATGAAAATATATATATACATATACTGATAATAAAATTTTGTATTCATACAAAAAAAGCTATAATAAAAAAGTATATATATAACTATATATAGATTTAAAACTAAAACAATTTTGAATTTCAAGACTGAAAGAAAAATTGTATCAAATTACAGAAGTTATTCTTGTTGTGGTATTCTGCTGTTGTTGGCAATCTAAAAAATTGAATATTAAAACCATATATATAAATATATAGTTAGTGATAATAAATTATTTAGGAATGAATAAGAAAATGTGTAACTGATAAGAACTGTATAACTATAACAGTTGAAACAAGATCAAATGAATATCCTAACTATCCCTATAAGCATAAGGACATTGTTAACCCAATATTCATTCGGATAACTATTAAATTATATTTATATTAGATGAAATTTTACAACGTTTATTCATTGATCGCCTTTATAATATACAGTCAGAAAACCACATTTTTATATACTGAAAGTCTAATGGGACCACTTTAATTTTTTTGAAAAGCAATATCTGTACATAAAACATTGAAGCAAAATGATTACAATAGATATCATGTTATGCATTTACAATTATAAATAGGTGAGAGAGATGATCTATAATTTAAATATTGCTTATATATATTCTTTTATATACCATATATGTAATATTATATATATATATATATATATATGAATATATTATCACTATATAAATGTATAAAAAATGTATACGTCAACTTATTATATTTTTCAAACCTCATGTCTGTAAATATATTCATATAATATTTATATGTAAATATATAGACAATAATATATATATTTTATATATAAAATTTATAGAATTATATAAAATGTTTTAGTGGTAAACGCTTTATTATAATAATTTATAATAATGTCAGGTAATTTTTTTTTTATATAAATCATCATATATAGAGTATATTTTATTCTTTTTTTTTGTACAAATGAACCAAACATAGTCAGGAAATATTTACATTCTAAATCGGTATTTCTTCTTTCATTATAAAACTCAAAAATATATTCGTATAGTAATCATTAGTTTATATGTCATATTATGGATAATTTTCATAATATTTAAGATCTTTATTTAAAAGTCAATATCTTATTTCGAGGTTTCTTGGAAAATATGTATTTTTCCAATCTATGGCGTCTTTCTTTATAATTTTCTGTCTACACCACCCTATCCAATGTAATTTTATTTTTATATAGAATACCTTATTGTAACAATAATGGTTTATTTATTTATTATCATTTATTATTAATATTATTTATATACAGATCCGTTAATTGTAAAGTTTAATAAACCTATATTCGTCTATATATGTACATTGCAATGTGTGGATATGCATAAAAATATTGAATTTAGTATATTTCCAAATATATACATATAAAACATTTAATTTATATACAATACTATTATACGATCGAGTTAACCTCTGTATTATAGAGATATACATTTATTAAAAACACACAAATATTGAGATCTCTATATACATATGTATATGAACAAATCGAACTCGAAATAACAAAACAAAAAAAAAATTTAACACATTTTACGATATACCGTATATAAAATTTATAATAACCTTTTTAATAAATAGTTTTTTTTTTAGTATTCAGGTGTAGTTTCAAATACTAAAAGTAATATAATAGTAATAGTAATATTATAATTCATTTTAGTTTTCATAAATATCATATACGTATTAATAAATGAATCAAAGTCCTTTAATAAATTGTTAAAAACTTAAGGAAAATAGATTTCTTATTTTATCAAAAGTCAATTTATTGGTAAATTGTTTTGGAAAAAAAAAGATTGTGAAAATAATATAATTTTTATTGTTTTAATTTTCATTGTTTTGTTTTTTTTTTAAATTACAATAATAGTTGTTGTTTCGTTTTTTTTTATTTTTGGTATTTTTTTATTTCTGTTTGATTGATATTTTTGACTTTATACAAAGAAATTATTTTTATATATGCATAATAAGGAAAATTGGCTTATTTAATTAACAAAGGTATGGATTATTTAAAAAAAAAATAGTTAATTAATTTTCGTTTTAATGACAATCTTTATAAAGAGCTTTTTCTTTTCCAATTATTTTTATATATTTATATCTATAGGTATAAGTTAACACAAATTTTTTGCTGTTGTAGATGAACTCTCAATTTGTTTACCATGAAAATAATTCTCTATGGAACATTTTATATATATATAATTCATTGAACCTTTTAAATGTAATTTCCCAATTCGTGGAAACTTAAATTAAAGGTGTTTGAATAGTTTTCTCAATGATAGATATACTATAAAGAAAATGATAAACAATTACTTGGAATTCAAATACTATATTCAGATAAGTGAATATAATTTTCATTTATTTATACATCACTTTATTTTTAGATATAAATATATATTTATATATTATGGTCGGCGAAATATATATAATAATACACGCGAGTCATTGTATATTATATTTTATATTAATTATGTATTTCTATATCTATCTACAATTATATATTATTTATATACACCCCCATTTTACATTGAAATGATAATTTTTCCAAAACACGTGCCATTAAGATGCGACAAAGTATAATATAATTTAATAAAATTATATGTAGATAATACATATATATATAATATATGTACATAATATAAAAAACTAAAATATCCAGAAATAATTAATATAGATATTTATTTATAGAAAGCAAAAAAAAAACGAATTATTGTTCATCATTATATGTATATATGTTTATTTTGTAAACGCAGAACTTTTAAGCCACCACTATAAACACGATATACAATCATGTTTATTATGTAGTTTTGAAATGAATTTATTCTGATGCTCGTGGAATCCATGTTGCATTTTAAAGGTTTATTCCGCAATGCTTGAATATCTCTCTATATATTGAATAGCCTTTAATGGATGAATTGTATCCATTCAGCATTCAAATTCAAATCTTTACATCAAGAATCTCCGAAACTAAATATTGAAAATCTGATAGATATATGTATTCACTTCGCATCCTTCTAAATTCAATATAATTTTTGTGACGACAATATCTGTACAATATATATGAAATTCGTAACACTCCGTTGTGTATATATAAGAAAATGTATATAAATATTACACTTGAATTTAACATCACAAGCAAGGCTATATAGGAGGAGGAGGTAATAAATGGTTATATTATTTGTACGTGATAAAATATGAATATTTTATTATAGTTTATATAATATTATTTTTTTAAATAATTTAAAGTGTGGAATAAAAACATGTAGATATACAATTACATATATATTATGAACTTATATATGCAATCGCATATATGCAAAATTAAATCAATTTTTATATGGACAATTTGTAATGATAAATTATAGAGATCATGTAAATATTACATGTATGGTATATGTAAATATAAAATAATATCTAAAGAAAATGATCTCTTCAATAAAAAGATCACTTTATATATATATATCTTTATAAGTTCAAATTATTTATAAAATAAAAAGATTATGATATGCATAAAGTTCAAATTATTTATGAAAACAATTTATATATATATAAAATTAAAACCTTTAGATTTATTTACATTTACAATGGTTGAATATATGTAATTGGGCAGCCATGTGAGTTTTGATTTGATTTGCTTGATATAGATACTCTGAAAAATTGTATAAATGCAATAATTACTTTGGAAAATATTGATTGAATCCGTCCATTTAATTTTTGGATATTACAATTAATTACAATCAATTTTTTTTTTCATTTTAAGGCTCTGGATGATAACTTTTCGCCTCTATATTTATAAATAATCTATATATTTTATTAAATAATCACGAGAAATGTGATAATCTATACAACAAACTATTTTATTTTAGTTTTTATTTCCCAACTTTTTCTTTTTAGTTTTAATCAACCAAAAAATAACATATAATTTAAAAATCGGCCCCCCAATCTTATATAAATGAATTGTAACAAAAATTAAAAATCATTTTGCTAATTTGATAATCATCGCATTATCGCAACTAATAATAATATTATACATTTGACAATATTGTCGGTTTCTGATATACACATAAATAATTGAATGTGAATTCTAAATTGTGCCGCATATATATATCTATATAATAAATCAGATTGTGCCAACATTTCGTTAAGGTTTTATATGCACAGAGCATATTCATTTCCCTATAAATATAATTATGTAACAAAATAATAAGAATAATAATAATAACCCTCGCTTTATAACATATATAATGATTTTCTATTGAATTTATTATATATAAATAAAAATATCCCATATTTATATACATTATTGCATAACATCATTTCATTTTATATTTGATTTTCTATTTTTTTTTTTCTTCTTTATTTCACATAATTTTGCACATAATTTGCGACAAATAAATTTACCCGCATGTTAATGTAAACATAAAAAAAAACCAAAACCAAAATAAACAGAGAGACGATCAAATATAAATTTTCCAAAACATATTACCAATAATCTGTTTTTTATGTGATATATATATATTTTATTACTATATATTGCAAAAATGAAGGAATAAAAAAAAAAGATATTTTTTTTGCAGTATAGCAAATAACCCTCTTTTCACATTATTCAGGAAATTTACTCGACAATTTTATTCATTTTTTTTTCTTCCTTATTCTATAGATATACTTTTGTATATTATGAACACTGTTGCGCTTCTATATACATATATGTGGGAATAAGTATATAGTAAAAATGCATAAATTCCATATTATATGCGGTATAAAATATCTATATATGGTATAGACTAGAGGAAGAAATATTAGGTTGTTGAAAGAAAAATCAAATCGTTAAGTGATGTGATAAGGGGTTATATATAATATAGTATAACCCATCATAACATATATTTTTTGATATGTCTATATGGAAAAATGTGATTTATAAGTATACATATTATACGCATATATGAATGACAAAGTGTTTATATGTTTTAAGAGTTATTTTATAAAAAAAAAAGAATCATGTTATATGATAGGTTATATATATATGTATTGTAAAATGTAAATGACAATAACAATCAGCAATTTGATTGTTATATATACGACACATTCATTCAAATTTACAGATAATTTAATCTTTAAGGTGAACAAAAAGTTTTCTGATGAATACCAGAAGTATAAAATTTGTTATCACTGCAATATTTATATATTTATTTTAGTGTCGTCAATTTTAAACTCGGTCTTTTTTTTTCTGTTGACGGTGTATACTTAAGAGAAAGTCTAAAATAGTTTATTGACTTCAACATTTGTAATGAAATTATTCATTATTTCGCAAATTTAAGATTGATGATAAGAAAAAATATCGCGATCATTGTCATTGTAAAGTATTTTATACTCAAATCAAATATAAGTCCGCAACAAAAGCTCTATTAGAAAAACGTGTAACTAATCACTATATTAGAAAATTAATATCATATCTGAATAGTACAAAAACTGAATAACAATAACGAAATTGTAATCTATTCATTCATTTGATATCCTTTCGTTCCAAAATGTCCTTAAAATGGAATATATACATTTAAAAACAACACTTTGAGAATTTTTTGATCACCGTTTAAAATGATTTTTGTATATGATATGCGAATAACTTTCTATTATACACATCATATAATATCTTTAACATCAAATATATTCATCGTTATATTTATATTGCATATTATTTAAATATAATATATAAATTTTGCAATATATTCGCCATAAACATATATTAGTTGCAAAATATATTGTATATATGCGTAAGTATATTATATTGATAATAAAAATATTGATAGAGATAAACAAAAAAGAAAAATAGAAAGAGGTTTATGCGGGGTGAAAAAAAAAAGATCCCTTATTTTTATATCTGAATTTTGTGTTGTTGTTTGTTGGTTGTTTTATGGAAAAAATAGAAATAATTTGATTGAATTTATATTGACAAGATTTTGTGGTAAATTGAGTGATTATTTGGGATAAATCTATTCAATAATATAAACAATCTAAACAACATATATATAAATATATATTGAACCCCTCTCACACAACAATTTCATTTTTATTTTGTATATTATATATATGACGATGACTATACACATATTTTGTTTTTTTTATATATATATACGATTTTATTGATAGATATATATTCATGCATATCCTTTGAATTGCAAAATAAATATATTGTAATACAAATATATAAATTCAATATTTATTGATACACATGTAATAGCAACGACGACTTCATCCATATCATCTTACACTGCCAACAATATACGAAAATAAGGCAAAAATATAAATGCCTCACGGGCACAAACTTAAAAGACATTTTAAAATCAGAAATTAACTATAGTGAAATAATCCAATTCCTTAAAGAAATAAAAATAGACATATAGATCACCCAACACATACTACACAGTTCAAATACCCACATACTCTAATACTCTAATAACTTGCAACTCTATATGGTGCCCCCGCGCTAGGAGTATAAAAAAAAAAAAAAAAAAAAAAAAAAAAAAATATAAAAAAAATATTTATTGATATTGATTTTATATTTTGTGTACTTGATTGAATAATAACAAATCAATTTTGTATTCATCATTTATGTTCGATATATATATATAAATATACAATAAAGATAAAATATAATAAACATATGTTTATTTGTCCAAACCGCACATCGTTAACGATTATATAATATTTTAGGGAACGATATATGTAGATATCCCTTATTTGTAAATATAAATATCATGTCTTTTATACGCCGTATAATATAATATATAATATTTGGATTACTAATAATAGTATTAGGTATATATATGATTTATTTATACATGTATTGTCCCATCGCAGATAAGGAATTTATTAAGGGATTATATATAATAATTCGATTTAAAATGTCAATATAGCAAGTAATTTGTTTATACATATAATAGAGATCCCTGATGATGATCTTATGTAAAAATTTGTAATATTGGACATTATATAAATGATTTTTTTATAAAATTGATTTTTATTTATTATTGACTGGATTCCCAAGGAATTAATATTAATTCATTTATTTATAATTAAATGTTAAAGTTTTGTTTTTTTTTATTGTAATTTTCAGAACAATTTAATTTCAAGAGATTGGCACCCAACTGTATATGTTTTCATCAAACGAAAAAGCAGAAAATTGCAGAATATTTGCTGTTATTGTAGTTGGACAATCTACAAAAGTCCATACAGGTAAATATATAGATTTTTATTTGTAATAGAAAATACAATATCCATAATTTTTATTTCAATAATTAAATTACATATATTTTTCATTGTTTTTCTTTCAGGTTAGTGTGATTTTGTCTGTCAGCTTTACGAATTTTTGATAAATTCCAACAATTGAGTGAGTAGAGAAATTTTTTTATATTATATTTCTTTAGAAAAGAAAATAAAAAAAAAATAATAATCATTCATATAAAAAGTCATATTAAAAAATTAATTCTATATAACTTTATAAACTTATCAATTTTTGTTCGGTTATTGTATTATTATAAAGTAATGAACAGAGATTTTATCTTAATTAACATGTACTTGAGTTTTAATTCAATAATAATTAATTCATTTTATTTATTTAAGTGATTTAAATATTATTTTTTCTACTTAAAAATTGCAAACAAAAAAACTAATCGTGTCACATTTTTCATTTTAAAAATAATAAAATGATTATTAATTAATGAATGATTATTTATTTTTTTATTTTCTTTTAGAAATATAATCTTTTTTGAGTTCATGGTAAATCACATTAAAATCTACATAGCTTTTTTTGTGTACTAATTTCCTAACTAATATAGAACCTATAAATACTTTGGTAAATGGGATTGCATTTTAATCATTAATTTATCATTTATTTCTTTTGTTTGCACAAATCTATCGCAGATCTATCATGAACTCAAACTAATATTTTTACTAACACATTTTGATTATATTGATTATATGAAAAAAAAATTTTTTATAATTCATGTGTCCTTTTTATCCCTTTAACCCTTTAAAAAAAGTAATTGTAAGCGGTCTGTTCCCTTTAATGAACTGACTAATTTACAATACTTTATCCCTATATATGTCACAATAAAATGAACAATTAATTGGGTATTGCCACTCAGCAGTCTATTGCTGTGTTGGGCGCCAATTATCATTTATTTCTATCCTATCCACGGAGTACTTGGGTCAAGCCCTCTAGTCCTTCAGGGGACCGACTACGCGCCAAGTATTCTTTCCTATCCGACATAGCTCTGGTGTGTTTGAGAACTCCCCCTAAACCATTGTTGTATAATGGGCTTGTTAGGGTAGTTTTAGTTTATAGATAATTGCGCTCTCAATTTTAGTTATAATTTATTTTAATTTTATATTTATTCAAATATTTTTTTAATTTTTATTTAGTACTTGTTTATAGTTGCACTTTTACTAATACGATAATAACATTTTTTTTATATTTATTTCTCTATATTGTTCATCTATGGCTTAAAAAAAATATTTTTAATTGTTTTGGGAAAATGATTCAACAATTTGTTTATCTGATATAAAATTGATTCTCTATATATATATATGAGAATAGGGATGCTTTTATCTTTCTTTGATATTCAACTATATACTTGATTGATATATGAGCGTAGGTGTTATTTGTCCATTTATATCCTTAAAAAATGTATGGCTAGAAATATCTGCATAATATTTATAACCATTTATAAAAACAGAATAAAAATGGAAATTCAAATGAAAAATTCAATTATTTGCTAAAGGTCGTAATTACTCTATAAGATTTGACAATCGATTAATTCTATATTCGTATTTCGCATGTTAAAGAAAAATAACTATAAAAAGAACACTATTTTATTACGTTTTCATATGAATGTAATATAAAAAAAATATGTGTATATCCTTTATTCATATTATATCATTGAATGGAGATAATATAAATGTATATAAAATTCAGTATATATTTCGTAACACTCACCCAATCAATAAATGTATGTATATTATTTACATGTATCATTCCAAAATACATAAAATTCACAAACACACATTATAGATTTATATCTATACAAAGTTTTTTTTGTTTTTTTCTTTTAAGATATATGATCAATTAAAAGAGTATATACTTAAAAGAAATCCTCAACGAAACCCTTTTATTCCCTTTAGCATTTTATATATATATATAACATAATAATAATTATACAAAACCATTCCTCACATAATTCTTATATATATAAATACAATACATACTCCATAGAAAAGATTTAATATACAGATTTCTTTTAAGATATTGATGTTTTTTTTTTTGCTTTTGCATATAGTCATACGACTGGTACAACAACAATATCAATTATTTCACGTACAATTTTTCTTATAAAATATATATATATTGTATATAGTTATAGCAAAAATAAAATCCATATATATAAAAACAATATATCATAACTTATATAATTTCTATATAAAAATATAATCATCAGCCGACCGAGTCGTAGCATATCAGAATCATTAACATCTTTTCATCATCATCATCTTATATATGTATAATTTCTTCTGTCTGCGTTAATATATTATATTTTAATATACTATATCGATATAGTATAAAACATTTTCATATATAGTTTTTATCATCATTATTATAATATATATATATATATTTATTTTATCATCAATATCCATACAGAATGTATATAATTTCTATCCTGTCATTGTACTATATATACTATACTATACCAAGAAAACCCCCAATTTTTCATCCCACAGCTGTCTAATCACTCTCCCCTCAAATTTATTCTTTTAAATTTAAATATTATATATGTACTATATACTATTCTTTTGCAAAAAATATACATATATTTATTTAATGTATATTTTGTATAAATGTCCTATATATATTTTAATATATGTATCCATCACCATACGGGCATGAAATGTATGTGTAAGACAGTCAGTCCATTCATTTCAGAATAAAAAAATTTCAATGTGCGAGCAGCATTCATTCAAGATAAATATATATACATACATATAAGAAATGAAATTTTATTAAAAACTTTGAAAAGTTATATGTTCTGTATATATACACTACTATATATTCAGTGAAATTCGAGTATGTTTATACTATATATATTATATCAATTCATATAAATGTTCTTGTTAAAATTCTGAAAAATAAAACTTTCTTTTTATTTATTATACAAAACGTTAGAAAAATCGTTTTCTTTGCCTGTTTTTTTTTTGTTGTGCTTTTCTCATTAACCCATACACATACATGTACCTAAAAACATATACTTTTCTACATGTATATTATATGTTCATTCATATACTTTATACAATTGAATTGAATGTATTATACGCGACGGATAGCACATAAATTCATTATGTGTTTTATGCTATATTGCTATATATATGTATACATATATATATTATATATCTATAATATATATAAATTTCCTCATATACAAATAATTTTTATGTATAAAAAAAACATATACCATATATAATGAAAATGAAATTGGTTTTCTTCTTATTTTTTTCTTAGTTATTTTTTTATTTTATTTTCCTTACTTAAAATATATGTATATGTATATCTGTATGAAATGTAAATGAGGAAAATGTATATATAGATATGTTTTGGGGGTGTTCAATTCTCATATTGATATATATATACATAATAATATTGTAGTATATTTTGAAATGTGTATATAGGCGAGAATATAAATCGAAATTACAATTTTAAAATATATAAAGTACATATATGCGAATATATATATACATACATACAATATGCATATTAACATTTGGAAGGATATATACGACAGAAAAATTATACAATTTATCTTGTTCCAAATATAATATATATATACATATAACGTCGTATATTATAAGAAGTATATATGTTTGTTTGTTTGTTTGCATATATACTATATATAAAAAAGAAACGGAAAAATAATATTGATTATTTTTTTGTGTTTTTGTTTGTTTGTTTTTTTTTTTTTTTTTTTTTTTTGGTATGCTCGTGTATATAAAAAATTTTCAGTTCTCGTGTGGTTTTATTTTGTAATTAAACTTTTGATTTGATTTTACGATTAAGAAAAACATTCACATTATTGTATTTTATATGTGTTGTGTATATTATCAAATGTATATATAATATAATGTCAATTTTATTGATGCGTTAAAGAAGATAAGGTTTGAATTTCTAATTAAAAGACCATATAAATACATATATATGAACTGTAGATATGCTATTTTGATTTTTGTCTGTACTATATGCTCTAAATTATGAAGTATATCAGTTCAAATATAAAAAAAATGTGGGTTTCAAGTAAAATCCATAAGGGCAGTGTAATTATGTCATGGAACTTATCTTTGTTATCATGGTTCATATGTTTTTAATTTAGATTCTTTGCCTTAATTAATTTTTAAAGTTATTTGTTGCCTTTCTTCGTCCTTCGGACCGATCCCTAATTTGATCCATTCAATTTCTGATGTTTTTTATAATAAGTATATAGTGAATTTTATATCTGGATCATCTCCAGCAAAGGTTAATTTTTCTTTTCAATTTCGTAGGTATAAATGAACAAGAAACTATAAAATTATTGTGTCCTCACCTCAATCGTTGATAATTATCGATTTGATGCATAAAGTTATAGAAACTAAATATAGATAAAAATTTTCATTACAAAGGTTAATTTAAGAATTAATTATTACCATATATGAAAATGTAAACATATTTTCTCAGTTTACATATCAGTTTACATGATTAACATCCTCGCATTATGTATATACATACCTTTGATAAACATAAAATTTAACATACGCATAATACATCATATATATATAGAATAGAATTTATTATACATACATATATACTGTGTAAGTTAGTTTATTTGCATTTAAGAAAGAAATTATATTATGCAAATATGTTAATATACTATACATGTATATACAGAGGTATACTAATTTACTGAATGTATGATATGGTTATTGCTGTAAAATGTGTTATGTATATATGTTATTCTATATATTATATGTTTGTTTATATATGATTTATTAAAAGGGTGTCTTATATAAATTATTATTATACATGTATGTTTAATTTTAGATTTATCTCATTTACGTGTTAAACGATTAAATAGAAAAATATAAAAAGGTATAATAATTTACTTAAGTTTTTAATGAGGGTGAATGTATGTTATGTCACGTATATTGTAATCTCTAAAAATACTTCTTTTTTATTTTTTTCAAAAAAATCAATGTTTTTAATTTAAGAATTCTATTTTTTTCCTAAAATAAATCTATATAAAATATAGGTAATTATTTGTGGATATTTGGAAAGAGCTTAATAAACCTGTTATATTTTATTGATTTTGAATGTATATTGCTTTAGGGTGATTTATTAGGATAGTGTATAAACTTTAAAAGAATAATTTTATAAAAACAATTTAGAAATTAGAAGTTTCCATAATGTTTAATATTTTTATTTTAGAGTTAAGTTATCTTTGGATAGTTTAAAAATCGTTTTGAACATTTTTATCTAACCTACAGATTTAATAACCAGATCCTATATATATATATACAGTGATGTTCGGTAAAATAGGTGTAAACCAATTTTAATGTATTTTGATTAATTTCAAATACCAATATCTATTTGTGAATCATGCCATCCATACGACAATTTAGTACTTTGTTTACCTTTATTTATCACATGAAAAGAAAGAGATAAAAAATGTTGTCATTCGTATTTCTTGGAAATTAGCTAGGAATATGCTGTTCGGTAAAATAGGTGCGATATATTTTGTTCTACCAAAAACACAAGAAAAAGTATTAATGTCCTCAATATTAAATAAAATCTAAGTATTTCGCGTACATACCATTTATGATTTAATATTTTGTCGCATGTCCCTTATTTTAAATTACTGCCTCACATCGATTTAGCATGAACTGCACCAATTTTGTGGCACCTTTCTATAGAAATCGCTTCCAAACTTTTACAATTTCTTTCCCCCGTTCTACTTTGTTTTTTGAGCCGTTTTGTTGCAACTGATGTTTATACGTGCTTCCACAAGTTTTTAATCGGATTCAAGTCGGGTGATTGTGTTGGCCATTCTATTTTGTTCACATTATTTTGTGGAAACCAAACCGATGCTTTGTTAGCCGTATGTTTTGGGTCGTTATCTTGCTGATATGACCATATAATAGGCATGTTTTCTTTTGCGTATGGCAACATTTCGATTGAAAGTATCCTTATATATTCCTTATAGTTCATCCATTGGATATGTTTGACCTAAATATATTGGACCAACTCCATACCATGATGATACCAAAACATATCATTAAACTACCACCTCCATGCTTAATGGTTTTTTTTTTGTGTTTTGCGGTAAAAATTCTGAATTTGGTCTTCGTCTAACATGTAATTTGCCATCTGATCCATGCAAATTTATATTGGTTTCATCAGAATAAAGAATATGTCGTCACTTTTTAATATCATTATCACCTGACCAATCACGATGTGCATGTGCGAATTTTAAACGGTGTTTAATGTGTTTTGGCTGTATGCATTGGTGCTTGTCTAGCTATTCGCCCCTATAAATTTGATGCTATTAACCTTTTTCATACCGTGCTTGATGAAATGCTTAGATCAAGCTCTCTTACAACTGACCTGGATGATAAAAAGGGCTCTTTTTTGTGGCAACAACCACTCTACGATCGTCATTGCTTTTAGTTTTACGTTTGTTACCCCTTCTTTCTGTGGTATATTTGAATTTTAATGCGTTGGTAATCATATTTTGGGAGCATTTCATAATTTCAGAAATATTTTTATAGGTTAGCCCGGATGATCTTAGATCCTTTATACGTTGCCATTCAAATACCGTACAATGTGTACTTCTACCCATTGTGACTTAGAAATATGTATTTATTTAATCCGAAATGTTTCAAAAATTAAATTTAAATCACTACTTTACCTAAAATTTATTTAAAAATTCACAAACTCACCACCAATAAATGTAATTTATTCGCAAAAACTAAATAAACCACAATTGACATAGTCCGCACCTATTTTACCGAACAGCATGTTCCTAGCTAATTTCCCAGAAATACGAAGGACAACATTTTTTATCTCTTTCTTTTCATGTGATAAATAAAGGTAAACAAAGTACTAAATTGTCGTATGGATGGCATGATTCACAAATAGATATTGGTATTTGAAATTAATCAAAATACATTAAAATTGGTTTACACCTATTTTACCGAACATCACTGTATGTATATACAGTGTGTCCCAGTACAACCCTACAAAGCCGAATACCACGTATTCCTGAGACCATTTCCAGTGGAAAATCGTTCCGGAAGGGGGGGTCTAACTTCAACCCCTACCGAGTTACAGGGGGTTGAAAAAATGGTGTTCTTTGAAAAACATGGGTTCACTTAAAAACTTATAACTTTCAAACCATTGAAGTTAGGATCAAAATTAGATACTCTATTTATAGGTAATTGAATTACCTTTAATTTTGCTCGGGATACAATTTTTGCTAACTACCCCACTTTTGGAGTTATTGATGCTCAAAGTACAAAAATATTCAAATTTCCCATCAACTTTTTCAGAAAAATTGATTTTTCTC